>CM053789.1:123995988-124375988 GCA_028749045.1 Cupressus sempervirens | reverse complement strand
AAAGTGCCTCAAATGGAGCCATATAGGAGTTGTTATAGGAAAACTCCACTAATGGAATATACTCCTCCCATTTGTATTGTTGATCAATGCAATACATGTGCAAAAAATCTTTGACCACTTGATTCAGTCTCTCAGTCTTTGTATCAGTCTCAGGGTGGTAAGATGTGTTGAAATTCAAGCATGTACCCAAAGAGGAGTTCAAGGTTGTCCAAAACCTTTAAGTCATTCAAGTATCCCTATCAAAGATGATGGTTTCTAGAATACCATGCAATTAGAATATCTCTTTGAGAAACTTTCTTGCCAAAACTAGAGATCCATCCTTTAGACTGTTAGGAATGAGCTATGTAACTTTTGTTAAGTTGTCAACTACAACCAAGACGACATCATGCTTGTGATGAGGAATGGATAAACCCTATACAAATTCCATGTTAATAACCTTCCATTTATATTGTAGAATCTCATGTGGGTACAGAAGTCCTGTCGAATGGACATGCTCAGCCTTGACACGTAGACATTCCAAACACTAGGAAACATATTATGTAACAACCCATTTGAGTCTTGACCAAAAGTATAAAGGTCTCAAATCAATCATCATCTTTTTTACCCCTAGGTGCCCTAAAGGTAGAGTGCAATGCATCTCCTCAAGAACCACTTTTTGCAACTCTTTTGAGTGGGGAACATATATCCTATTTTGGTACTTAAGCACACCATCATCTTCAAATAAGTAATCATCAAATCATGAATATGAGGCATTGGTGTCCAAAACTGAATTCAGCCATTCATAATGGGTATCTTCTAGAGGGTACTAAAGAATATACTCTCTCATATGAGTTCAAGAAGTAGTGATAGAAGAAATGCTATGACTGAGTACATCTATTACCCTGTTCTCTTTGCCTTTAATATACTTTATGCCAAAATCATATTCATTGGGGAATTCAAGCCACCATCTCTGTCTATCATTCAGATTAGGTTGAGTGAAAATATATCTCAACCCCATATGATCATTTTTAAACTCAAATGGCTTTCCCAATAAGTAATGCTACCACATCTACAAGGCATGTACTATCGCAACCAACTCTAAATCATGTGTAGAGTAATTCACCTCATGTTTTTTATGCTTCCTAGATTTGTAGGCAACAACCTTACCATCCTGGATTAATACACCTCTAATCCTATCTCCTAAAGCATCTATTGTGAAAAAAAAGTGTCCATTAGGATCTGGTATAACCAAGATAGGAGTTGTAGTAAGCTTTTTCTTAAGCAACTAAAAGGCTTTTTCACATGCTTATGTCCACTCAAATCTTTTACCAATTCACTAAAAAGATGTGATAGGTGTTGCAATATTGGAAAATCCCTCAATGAATTTCCTTTAATACCCAATAAGACCCATAAAACTCCTAACTTCACTCACATTCTATGGAGTTGGCCATCCAAGGATGGCTTTTATATTTGTCAGGTCCACTGCTATGCCATCAGGTGATAAAATAAACACTTTGAAAGTTTCCCATATAGTTTCATCTCTCTTAGATTCTATGAAACTATGCACAAGTTCTCTTCATGCTCTTCTAAATTATTAAACTATATTAAGATATCATCAATACATATTTCCACAAATTTTGTCAAGACAATCTCAAAAAATATTGTTCATCAGGTTCATGAAAGTGACAAGTTTATTTGTCAGTCTAAAAGGTAAAACTAAAAACTTGTAATGCCCATACCTAGTTTTGAACTATGTCTTCGGTATGTCTTCATCTTGAATCACCATGAAACCCAATATGGTGATATTTAGTTCTCAAATCAATTTTAGAAAATGCAGTCACTTATTTCATCTGATAAAATAGTTCATCAATTCATGGGAGAGGATACTAATTCTTTATGGTCACCTTATTTAACATATGGTAGTTAATGCACAACCTCAAGGTACCATACTTCTTCTTGATAAAGATTACAAGAGCTCCCCGTGGTGATACACTAGGTCGAATTAAACCTTTATCCAAGAGTTCTTGTAGTTGAGTGTTCAACTCATACATCTATGTGGAATTCATGCAGTAGGGAACCTTTGATTGAGGTTTTTCTCTTGGCACAAGATCTATGGGAAATTTGAACTTCCTCTTAGGATTAGTTCAAGAAAATCATCTAGAAACACATCTCTAAATTCCTAAAAAATAGGGTGATCCTCTAATTGAGTTGGAATCTCTTCCAGATTCTTGACATGAGCAACAAATAATAGGCAACCCTTTCTTGTTGCTTTCTTCAATTTCATTGTTGGAATTTGTCTTAAGTCAAAGGGTCATTTGACACCATTTAGTATCATTGAGTAACCTATTCCATCAAGGCATTGAATCACCTTATTGTGATAGTTAACTATGGCTTTGTGTTCACTTAGCCAGTTGATACCTAGGATGACATCATATGAGCCCAAAGGTGCTACATATAGGTTGACCTCTATTTGAAAGCTAGGGAGTTCCAACTCACTATAAAATAAGAATTGTTCTACCCTACATTCAGCCATGTTACCATACTCAACAGTCCAAGGTTCATCCATAAAACTAGCCCTAATAGGTATCTTAGCTTCTATCTTAGGATCTACAAAGCATTCAATAGCACCAATATCTATAAGAATAGAAATAGGGTAACCAAAAAGTGTACCAAACATTTGTATAGGAGTGGCTTGATACTCTACTTGCCTATGATCAACTACAGCATTAATGTGGTGCTGGGGTGAAAAGTCCCTCCTATTAGATCACTATGGACACTTAGTGGCAAAGTGGGTACCACCACATACAAAGCATCCTTTCCTAGGACCTCTACTATCACCATTCCTAATTTAATCACCTCTGTTGTTTCCATTTCCATTTATGTTATTTATGTTGTTTTGCTTCTTGTTATTGTTCCTATCAAAATCATCTTGTCACTTATCCTTTATGTTTCTAATTTGTTGTTTCTTTCCATTTCCATTTTACTCGTCATCCTAATAGCCCGTATTATCCTGATATGACCTATTATCCTAGAAATTTCTTTTATAGTTCTGGTTGGAAGATTTAGATGATGATGCATCCTTCAGTCTCTACTCCAATTTAAGGGCCTTACATAGTGCAAATTCCATGGTCTCAGGCTCCTGCATTTTGATCTCACTGTAAATCTCAAATCACAAACCCATCACAAATTTTCCAGTTTTGAATAGCTCATCATGCTGGTATTGCAAAACACACTTCACTAAGTGACAAAATCGTTCATGATATTGGGTAATGTTCATGTGCCCCTAAACTAGCTTATAGAAATCTAATGATTTCTTGGCATAGAATAGCTAAGGTAACCACCTTTTGCAAAAAGGTTATAGAAATTCTTCCCATGCTGAAATTTCTTTTTAGCCATAACATTTTCCCACCAAGTAGCTACCTCACCCATCAGTTAAAATGTGGCCCAAACTACTATAGATTTCCCTATATAGTCTCATACTATGAAATACTTCTCCATGTTGGTAATCCATGCATCAACATCTTCCCCAAAACATCTATCATGAAATATGGGTGGAGTCACTCTCTTGAGATCTTTTCTCAAATCAGTTTCTATATGTACCTTATTAGTATTAATGAGATAAACATGATGGTTAGCTTCTACCTTCTTCTCTATGTTTGTTCCTTAGTTCCTCCTTCTTCTTATACAAGGCTTCTAAGAACTGATCTTCATCCTACTCCCTTGCCTCTTTGTCATTTTTTATACCTCGAGCCTCATGCTCTAGGTTATCCATATTTTGGCCTTGTTGCGGTTAAAACAAAGCCCCCTATTGGGTCAATAGTGCTAATATTTGATCTAACCTCTCATTACGTTCCACAACCCATGCATTAGTATTGGATCAACCTCTGTGATTACCTCTTGTGGCCATGATGATAACTCAAACACCTAACACACATCAAAGCAAGTTAGCATAGTACCCCAAGGGCCTAGGGTTTAAACATAGCTCTAATACCATATACAAGAACCAAGTGCTATACAATAAATGCCACATCTAACATCAAGCAAAAATGCAAGAAAAGTACCTAAAAAAAAGAGTTGAAAAGTTAATTAAACTATTTGTTAACCAAGATTTAAGTTTACACAATATTCATTAGTTATCAACTAATACAAAAAAACCATTATAACTAAGGTGTTTATTTACTCATCGTCAAGATAAAGGTACAAGATCGTAAGAAAAGTTACTAGAATTTGATAGGTGCCTTCTATCGAATATCGTCCATCTTCTATTTGAGATGAGAGTGTGGCCCAAGTGCTTTTACCTCACCAACCACAAAGTTATTACTCCCATGAGACTCTTCCTAATATGAAGAATACCCTTAACCTGGCATGAGAAGCTTAGCTTGCCAAAACAAGATGGATCAGATGGATCTAGTGCAGCTGTGAAACATACTATTGTGCCTAGTAGCCTATTCATGGAATGTGGTAGGGAAAAGAAAAGAACATTGAACATCTACGCATATGAAATGAAAGAAAAATGGTAACATATCTACCCACATGTACATTTCTTTTAACTAATGCACATCTACACATATGCAAAAAATGAAAGTAAGCATAGTTAGACACATGTGCTACATGTCAGAAACAACATACTTGAATGCAAATAATAAATGGCTTGGCCAAGCACTAGATTTGTCAAATTTCTAAAAGGAGAGATAAAGTGTAATGAATCCTACTTATCAAAATCAGACACCCAACCATAAAGGAGATAACCCTCAGGCACCCAAAACAAAAACAAGGTTTTAACAATTATGATTAAGTGGACTTTAATAAGTTTAACCAAAGATGGGGTAAAAATTGCATTAAGTTCTAATAGAGAGCACCTAATTAGTCTAGCTAGTTTATGAAATTGAAGCACAAGTGGCATTCATATATGGCTAAAGGTCAGTATTAACTAGTTTTAGAGAACTAGTGTATCATTTAAATTTGAATGAACTCAATCAACATTAAACGGTATTAAAATCAAAGCACAATATGTAATCTATTTTAGCATCTACACAAACCAATACTAAATAGATCTAAGAAATGGATGTATTTATTCAACAAATGTAAATCATAATGTTTTAATTACTAGAATAACTAAATCCCAATGCCCTGTCCATGAAACAGTAGTCGTAATCTATAATAGATTTAAATGCTAACACCTTTGTGGTTTCTACAATTGAATTCAAGCATATGCTAGACAAGATCATATGAAAATTCCTACTAATGAATATGAACCCAGATTGGTTGTTTAATTTCTACAACACATAATTTCTTCCCAACTCATTATATTTCTATATTGGCTTCAGACAATGCCCAAAATGTTACATTAAAAACATCAATTTAATTTATTCAAGGAAATTAATGTGAATTTCTAACTACATTATTTATCCTACCTCCCATGCCTCATAAATGATCATTCAAAATCTATAGTTGGCTTTTCCAACCCTTGAGTTGTTCTATGGTGGTCGATTTTTCCAAAGGCATTAATTGAGTTTAATAGGAATACGAGAGTTCACAATAGTTTTTAGACAATCCACATGCATCATAGGTCTTATGTAGCTAGTATTTTTTTTGCAAGTGTTGGGAAAATTGGAATAGTTCAGAGCTTAATGAATACTTATGTTTTGTTTTACCTCTTCTATTTGACACTTGCCTAAAGGTGGATGTTATGAATTTAGCAACAATGTTACAATTGAACTTTCTCAAATTCGATCAAGTATGTTGGGGTTTGTTACTTGACTACCAAAAAAATGTTATCATATCATTCGTAAATATCTTCAACTTAGAAATAGTCTACTTTGTGAGGGTTTACGGCTATAAATAAGGATTACTCTTCCTCCAACAAAATGTTGGTCACAACAAGAAGAATGGAATGTCCCTATGACCACATTTAAGTAGTTTAGGCTATCATATAGAAAAGTGATAAACAGTCCTGAACCCCAATGGTTTATAAGCTACATTAATGGACCTAGCTTCTATCCACTCAAATCTTTTACCCTTTCACTAAAGAGATGTGATTGGTATTGCAATGCTGGAAAATTCCTTAATGAATTTCCTGTAATACCCAGAAAGACCCATAAAAATCCTAACTTCACTCACGTTCTACAAATTTGGCTATTAGAGGATGGATTTTATCTTTGTGGGGTCTACTGATATGCCATCAGCCAATAAAATATGTCCCAAGTAGTAGATCTCTTTCTGATAAAATGAATACTTGGAGAGTTTCCCATACAATTTCCTCTCTCTCATGCACTACAAAACTATGTGTAAGTTTTTTTCATACTCTTCTAAATTCTTGGAGTATATTAAGATATCATCAAAAAATATCTCCATGAATTTGTAAAGACAATATTAGAAAAGGTTGTTCATCAGGTTCATAAAAGTGATAGTTTCATTTGTCAGTCCAAAAGGTAAGACTACAAACTTGTAATTCCTATACCTAGTTTTGAATGTTGTGTTATGTATGTCTTCATCCTGAATAAGAAGTTGGTAATATCTAGATCTCAAATCAATATTGGAAAATATGATCGCTCTCTTCATTTGATCAAATAGCTCATCAATTTGTAGGAGAAGATACCAATTCTATATGGTTACCTTATTTAATATATGGTAGTCAATGCACAACCTCATGGTTCCATACTTCTTCCTGAAAAATATTACAAGAGCTCCCCACATCAATACACTAGGTCAAATGAAACCTTTATCCAAGAGTTCTTGTAGCTGAGTTTACATATAGCATTATCAAGCTTCTTCAGTTTTGGAAAACCTCTTACTCTTTTTATCTTATTAATATTAACCAAATTGTCAAAAATTACATGACATAACCTTTTGTACCATAACCAAATATCTTCATATTGTGAAAACAAACATCTCTCACTAGATAAATCTAGATGGAACAAGTTATCTCATGTCTGATCACTACTTCCAATCAGTGATGGAATTCAACTCTGTAACCTAATTTGTTCAGCTAAGAAACACGCTCAACAAATTACAGTTAAGACCTTCAATGCAATAAACATTGTCACATTTGATCTTGTTAGTTAATTTTATTGATCATTTACCTTTCACAAGACATGAAACATCATTACCAAATTTAACATAGCCAACCTTGTATGGTCCAATATTCTCAAATTTACTTTTATCACCAGTCATATGATTTAAACAACCATTATCATTTATCAATCTATCACTTTGATTCACATATGAAAAATAGATTAAAGGAAGTTTACCTTTGTATTTCCCTTTGCCACTTGGAATTCTTCTAGCCATCACTGCTTCAAGTTCATCATCAAAAGAATCATTGTCACTTTTCAATATTTTCATTTTCCTTTCTTACTAAGAACCAATTGTGATTTAAAGGAAGATTCAACAGAAGTAAGATTAAAATCATTAAAATTTGACATCTCAAAAGTAATAAGCCTACCAATCACATCTTCTAGAGTTAGGTCATTACCTAGAGCATCAAAATTTGACATATTGGTTCTTTTATTGCAGAAATCCTAATAGCATAAATAGGAAGTAGAGTTCTTTATACCTTATTGATTGTAGTGTCATCATCAATATTTCCATTAGTTTCTCCTATATAATTAACAAATTCTTTTATTCTTGCATAGTACTAGACTATATTTTCACCTTATGTCATTCTCATTTCATAAAAATTACCTCTCAAGCTTGCTAATTTTTCTCTCAGGACATTCATCTCTCCTTCATAGATGGTCTAATATGTATCCCACATTTCTTTTGCATTCTTCAAGGTTTTAATATCATCAAACTCAACATAGCTTAAAGCTTATGCAATCATCAACATAGCTTAGTTGTGTTCTTGATTCTCTTTTAGTTGTTGAGATATCAAAAAAGCTATTGTTATCTCTACATATGTATTGTCCAAAAAATGTATTTCACCCTCTCAAATTCCTACTAGATGTGTTAGCACGAATGTTGATGGTATTCCTTTGGGAGAGTACCCTAAGCATTGGAGAGCATTGACATGTTGTACTCATGACTATGTTTTTGATTGATGTCAACATGGTAGTAATTTTGTAAAGATTAGCAGAATAGTAGACAAAGATCATACTTGTATAAAAAAATATTTGATGTATAGGTGAAGCATAGTTAATGACATGTTTTACTTTTTGTCCTAATGATGAGGTCAAATACACGTATTCTAAGTTGAAGATTTAAAGAAGCTGTGAGTGATTTACAGAGAGCAATGCATAGATAGAGTGCATGGAAAGCAATTTTTGATGATCCTGTTATATCTTCTATTAGAGATATAATCTGGTGATGTATAGTTAGGCAGTGATCAGGGACAATCTGATGGTTATGTTAGTAAGTGTGTAAGTCCTGAAGTTGCATGTGTGAATTTTTGTATAGAATGTGAGCCAACAATACTATTGTAATTAAAAGTTAATTAATTATCTTATTATAATTAATTGGAAAATACTAAAGGCCAACTCAAGGAATTATTTTGAAGATAGGGTATAAAGGAAATGTGTTTTCCTTGTTTGTAAGTGAATGTGATCAATTATTGAATCTGAAGTAATCAAGGAAGTGTGAGAAAGAGCAAAGTGTTTGGTGAATGTGAGTAAGCAATCTAAGAGATTATTGGATGCAAAGTTTGTGATCTGGTATCAAGATATATTAGGAGAAGCAGAGGTTTGATTGACAAAATAGAGGCAGAGGAAGAAAACACAATTTAAATCTATTAATCTACAAGGAAGAATATATAGATCATTTGGATAGTGGGTTCATTAGTCTTGCCCCTAAGGTGTTTGGACAGTCGATCCATGTACCTTAAACAAATCCTAGTACAGATTCAAAGTCTCCTAAGAGGGATTGATATGTACTAAATGTTGTTATAAACTGCTAACAAGGTCTATCCTCTAACAAGGAATATTTATATTAGTACATCATCTTGTGGGTACAATCCCCACCATTGTTTTCCCTATGATCAAGGGTTTCCCTAGTTAACATATCTAGTGTTATTGTGCATGAGTATCTTCTTCTTATGATTTCTAATTATATTACTCTCATGGTTAAGTTTTATTAATGTTGATATTTATGATAATAGTTGGATAACTTCCCCCCCGCCCCCCCTCTTAGTTATATTGGTAGACTATATATTCTAAGAAGATATAGCCTCATCAAATTTTCCATGCAAGGAAGTTCACTTTATTCATCCTTGGCACATTCACTTTGTATATGATGACCTTTATCTTTAAGTACCTTCAAAAATTTCTATACAAGCGCCAAAGCTTTGATACCAATTATTGAATCATTTATCCAATGTCTAGATGTACCAATTGAATAAGTAAACACTTAAACAACTTCAAAATCTTAACATTCAATAACTCAATCTCTATAGTCAACTTTCAAGAACATCAACTAGTAGTCCATTGTCCTAAATATAAAAAACTTGCAAAATATAAACATTAACAGTATATCATCACATATAACATCCACACAATTTTGACACTAGTATTTAATGTTGAAACCCAATTTGGGAAAACCACTAGTAACATGTCACCAATCTTTTCACTCTTCTAAAGTGAGCTATGTTATGAGCTAACCCTATTAAAGGTTACTACACACACTGTTAAATGTGACCTTGTTAAAGGATTTAATCACCCTATTAGTAGTGGCCTTGTTAATGGACTTTAGAACATTCCATTAGAATGCCACCTTAATTAAAGTATTTACATATGAATGTTAGGTCAACCTTGATTAAAAGGATTTCAAAATGATACAATGGTTAAAAAGTAACAACAATTTTTTATCTAACATATACAACTCACTTTGAAAATATAGATCTTAGTTCAACTCACAAGCTAATCCATTGGCAAGCCTTCATTTTCATCTCAGTCTCTAATTTTCTTGGAAACCCTTCAAGAAATCACACTTCACCTCTTCTCAACTCTTCTCATCCTTCTACTTAAGTTTTCCAATCAATAAATCAACAATTGCTCCAACCTTTAACAACTCACTAAGATTAGCCCCTATACCTCCTTAAATGGGTAATTATGATATTTGTATGCTTAAACACCACTGTAGATCTTAAGGTTATGATTATATTCAACACATTCACTGAATTTTTCCACCTTATTGTTCATCCTCTTCTTTTCTAGAAACTTTTTCATGAATCATTGCATAGCAATGCACAAACATGCTTGCCCTTGATTTAAATGTTCTAGGTCAACCATCATTATCTTCAACACGCTCTCCATATTCCAAGAAATCAACTTTGTTGCCTAGAAATTACAATTTCTTATAAACTGTTAAAATGTTGTCCCTTAGCCAACTCTATGTTTTGACACTCAGTCATCACTTGGTTACTTGGTCACTACTAGATTTCTTGTTTGACACATATACTATCACTCAGTGAATATTGATTCTTGGTCAACATTATTTTTTCTTAGCTTATACTGTGGCTTGATCGACACTAGCATCACTCAGCATATACTTCAAGTTCCTTAATATTCTAATATGGTTCTCTATCAAGCCTATAAATTTGGTCTATCTTTTATTACTTCTTCAAGGCTTTAGTACAACTATCTTCTTCACTTCCAACATCATTTATACAATCACTTTATCTTGTCAAAATCTAACTAATCAAGTATCCATCTATAGTTTCCTCTTCATAACTCAACCTTTCCTCTAGGTGCTTTTTCTATGACCAACTTCTCAAATTGTCTTCATCAATCATATAGATATGACACTTAGATCAAATAGAAAATTGTCTTACCAATAAGTTTCCATTTATTCCAATTATATTTTCCTACAGGTTAGACAAAGTTCTTCATTCTCTCTTCTTCTCTATTAAGGCCTCATACTATCTTCAATCCATCTGGAAAGCATGTCAAAAAATTTATCATATTTTATGATGCAATGCAAGGAAAGAGTATCCCCAAAGGAGATTTCCTAGCCCCCAGCTATACAACCACACAATGTAAACAAAAAAGCAAGAAGCAACAATGCAAGATCTGATACCAAATTACAATACCTGATTTATAAAATATAACTGATTACATGCAATGTGTCAGGCTATAAGGCCTTCCCAATTATGGCCAAATACAAAGAAAGTAATAGTTTTGCAAGATCCCTCAAGATCCAAATCAAACCCTAGCTAGTCCAGATCCACACTCTGGTAGAAACCCCAAGGAATATCTCAACTTGTGCTAACAAACCCACCAACCAATCTCCTTGTTTTCCAAGCCCCAGCTACTAGCTCTTCTCCAAATTTGCTCCTCTACCACCTCCTCTTCTCCATGATGGATGACTAAAATACTAGTCCATAAGACCCCTACTTATACCAATCTAAGCCACAAGTCATCCTAGAACAAAAATTAAATACAAATACATAAATTAAATGCCACAAGTCGACTTGCAACAACAATTAAATGTCCATAAATCAATATCCAAGAAAAATTGTGATATCTCCTAGCTCTGATTGAGTTAGAACTTTTTCTTCAAACCATAAGTAGAAATCTAGGTCCTCTAAAACCCCTTAAATGCGCAAATGTTGATTCCCCAAGGAAAATTCTGCATCCATCCTGAAAGTCACCTACAGTAGACTGTCACATGAAACTATTAGAAATTGATACTCTAGGAGAATTGTCATATCTCCCAACCTATAATGAATTAGGACTTGTGCTCTTGATAAAAGGAATTACTCTAGGCCCTCTTCAATCCTTGAAGTGTGTAGCCTCTCATTCATTAAGGATAATTAGTTATACACTATGCAACAGGCACCCAGAAACCAAAAAAACATAGTTCTAGCAACAAGGTTCAAACAGTTCAAACTTCAACTCAATCCATCCAATCTCTATGCAATCATGAGGAAAGGTTCCCTAATGTGTCTCCAACACATCCCTAACCATGAAAGGCATAACCCCACCATGATCCAAAATCGATGCTCCTACACCATTTTAGCTTAGAGATATGCTTCTCTCTAGCATGATTTCAGCTTTTCCACCTCTTCTCTTTGGTGGAACAAATATATCTTTTATCATGGCTAGCCTTTGTCCCTTAGCTTTCCTAAATTATCTTATTTGATGTTCAAAAAGACATCAATAAGGTGGGTGACCTTTGGGATTTCAACACTTTTACCTAGCTATCATGGGACATCAGTAGAACTAGATTTAATTTGAACAACAAGTATAAATATTTTCTTATCTTTATTGAGTCTTTGGAGCCATTGGAGTTATTTATGAAGCTTTTAACCCCAATTCAATGCAACATTTTCAAGGATAGGTTATGGCTCTCTACATATCCTTTCTTGTTTTTCCCTTTGAAAAATGATATATTTGCAACTACCTCCTAATCTGTGCATAAAAACTATGCATAAAAAAATGGATAGCTTTTTATGGCTCACTAGTAAACTATCCATTCTTTTAGTTCTACCATTTGATTCCAATGGTCTCTTATCCTTCTACAAGGTTGGGGTAGTTGGAAGAAAAGAAATGTGAAAATTTTAGAGACTAATTCAATGAGGAATAGCCTCTGAAATTTTCACATTTCTTTTCTTCCAATTGCCCCAAACTTGTAGAAGGATAAGAGACTGCGCAAGTGAAATGATGGAATTGAAAGAATATATAGTTCACTACCTCCACACATCACCTAAATTGGGAGAGAAAGTCTAAACCAAGTTCTACAAACCAAAAATAAGAGACCAAGCCTTAAAATTAATGCATGTTGGTAAATATTAAGAATATTATTTAAACCCTTAATAAATTTATTTTTCAATATGAAGCATAAAAATAATTTAAATGTAACTATAAAAAAAAAAAACTTCAAAATACTTCACTCAAAATAAAAATATAAAGAAATCTTTTATATTGATAGAATATTTCTCTAAAATACTTCACTAAAATACTAGTCCACAAGAACCCTACTTATACCAATCTAAGCCACAAGTCATCCTAGAACAAAAATTAAATACAAATACATAAATTAAATGCCACAAGTCGACTTGCAACAACAAATAAATGTCCATAAATCAATATCCAAGAAAAATTGTGATATCTCCTAGCTCTGATTGAGTTAGAACGTTTTCTTCAAACCATAAGTAGAAATCTAGGTCCTCTAAAACCCCTTAAATGTGCAAATGTTGATTCCCCAAGGAAAAGTCTGCATCCATCCTGAAAGTCACCTACAGTAGACTGTCACATGAAACTATTAGAAATTGATACTCTAGGAGAATTGTCATATCTCCCAACCTATAATGAATTAGGACTTGTGCTCTTGATAAAAGGAATTACTCTAGGCCCTCTTCAATCCTTGAAGTGTGTAGCCTCTCATTCATTAAGGATAATTAGTTATACACTATGCAACAGGCACCTAGAAACCAAAAAAATATAGTTCTAGCAACAAGGTTCAAACAGTTCAAACTTCAACTCAATCCATCCAATCTCTATGCAATCATGAGGAAAGGTTCCCCAATGTGTCTCCAACACATCCCTAACCATGAAAGGCATAACCCCACCACGATCCAAAATCGATGCTCCTACACCATTTTAGCTTAGAGATATGCTTCTCTCTAGCATGATTTCAGCTTTTCCACCTCTTCTCTTTGGTGGAACAAATATATCTTTTATCATGGCTAGCCTTTGTCCCTTAGCTTTCCTAAATTATCTTATTTGATGTTCAAAAAGACATCAATAAGGTGGGTGACCTTTGGGATTTCAACACTTTTACCTAGCTGTCATGGGACATCAGTAGAACTAGATTTAATTTGAACAACAAGTATAAATATTTTCTTATCTTTATTGAGTCTTTGGAGCCATTGGAGTTATTTATGAAGCTTTTAACCCCAATTCAATGCAACATTTTCAAGGATAGGTTATGGCTCTCTACATATCCTTTCTTGTTTTTCCCTTTGAAAAATGATATATTTGCAACTACCTCCTAATCTGTGCATAAAAACTATGCATAAAAAAATGGATAGCTTTTTATGGCTCACTAGTAAACTATCCATTCTTTTAGTTCTACCATTTGATTCCAATGGTCTCTTATCCTTCTACAAGGTTGGGGTAGTTGGAAGAAAAGAAATGTGAAAATTTTAGAGACTAATTCAATGAGGAATAGCCTCTGAAATTTTCACATTTCTTTTCTTCCAATTGCCCCAAACTTGTAGAAGGATAAGAGACTGCGCGAGTGAAATGATGGAATTGAAAGAATATATAGTTCACTACCTCCACACATCACCTGAATTGGGAGAGAAAGTCTAAACCAAGTTCTACAAACCAAAAATAAGAGACCAAGCCTTAAAATTAATGCATGTTGGTAAATATTAAGAATATTATTTAAACCCTTAATAAATTTATTTTTCAATATGAACCATAAAAATAATTTAAATGTAACTATAAAAAAAAAAAACTTCAAAATACTTCACTCAAAATAAAAATATAAAGAAATCTTTTATATTGATAGAATATTTCTCTCACATTTTAAATACTACTATATCACTATTAACCAAAAGAAAAAAAAAAAAAAAAAAAAACCATTCATCTTCAAATCTAAAACTAAATATCATCAACTTCTTCACATTTACTTTCCTAAGAGAATATTTAAATGTAAACTTGTCATCACAATTATTATATTTATTTATTGATCTAAACTATTTTTTTAAATTATAAATACACCTCATTGACTACACCTAAAAGAAACTTTGATATTCTTTTTAAAAAATAAGATCTTTTGAGTTCAACATCCATTGTAGTGTGAATGGGCCGTGGTGGGACCCCTCCAAAGCATTTGGAACATAGTTGGGTTATTCCATGGTTCAACCTCACGTTAAATAAATAATATAGATAGAGAAAAAAAATTCTACTTTAGACTCTACACCAATAAAAAGATGCACTCAAGAAAATTAAAACATAAATTAAATTGTAATTATTTATTGTTGCAACCATAATTTTCTTTTATAATGGATTGAACACAAAAATTAATACATATGTAGCAGAATCATTGGATATTACCTTTGCCATACATCTCACACTAATAATAGTATAAAATCGTTTAGAACTAGAATTAAGCTAAATCCACCGTTGATAAATAGTCAAAAAGTAATCACACCCTATTAATTTCCATGAGCTCTTGGCATTACACTAAATACCTAAGTTAGGTTGTCTTCAAGGAAATGATTTAAATAGTTTGATTTCATATGTATGTCTTTCCTAATCTTATTTTGGATATAAATACTCGTAGATGAGAAGAATCATAGATATTTATTAAAATTGTGATAATTTTGAGGTGTTGAGGTTTAATTTTGTTTGAATTGTATAATGTTATTAATTTCTATATTAAATTTCTTCATGTTAGTTACTAGTATTTATATCAAACAAAATATATTCTTTATATTTAAAAAATTAATAAATCATGTGATGTCATAGTCAATAGATCAAATAAACATAACTTAAGTTACAATTACTATATATATTCTATTCGGACTTCTTTAGGTAAGACCCAAAGAGTGAGGGGTATTTATTCCCGTAAAATCTTGTAGGACACGATTTTGGCCTCATCCATTATGGTGTCAAAGTCATGCACTCAGCAAGACTTGATCTTTGCTAATAAATACTTATAATTGATAGAAAAAAGTTACAAAGTCAAAATCTACAAACCACAAACTAATTACATGGATATAAAATTATAATTGAAATTTAAAAAGATTAAAAGGTCGTGTTGTATGACCTTAATTGTACTCAAATAATAAACTAATTATCATTGTAACACTAATTATAATTTGTTTAGAATTCTTAATAATCACATAACACTATTAGTTCTCACCTGAAATTTATTAGTGTTTATTTGGCAATAATTACATTAAATATATTCTTTAATATATAATATTTCAATTGATTAATTCTATTAGTTGTGACTTTAAATTTTAAGTACAACTATCAGTCCACCCATTTTAAAAATCTGAACAAAAAGTATACTAATGTGACATCACATTCGATGATATAGATTTGAAATCTTACTTCTAAACATAGCGTTGTCAAATAGTTTGATGTTAAAATTTTGAAATAATTAAAAATCTTCATAAATAATTTTGAAATACTCCAAACAAATTATTATATCCCCACATGTGAATAGGCTAACAAATTTGAAAAAATTGTCCCAAAAATTTTCAATGAACTTTCCATTATTTTTCAACTCAATGAGGGGCCATGACCATTTATGGTACCCTACTTAACTTTATCATGTGGGACAAAAAATTGACCTCTGCATATCTCTCCTATCATCATGTCTTGATCACCAAAGACCTCCCATTTTAGATTCTTTTATATTCTCTTTTTCATACTGATATAAATAGACTACTTCTTTAACATATACATGGTCATTTTCCTTTTAACTTCTACCTTAAGTTTCAATGCCAAAAATATTAAATGTTAATATAAAAAAATAGAAATGAGTTGGTGTCAACCTAAAAGTAAAGAAAATGCCATTATTTTTCACAAAAACAAAACCAATACATACATACACTTTTGTAAAGAATTATAGAAATAAGATAATCAAAACTACATAATCCAATACTAATTCATAGATAATATATTATACAATCTAATTCAAATAGATTGGACATTTACTTCACGTCTCTATATGAGCCCATAAAATCAATGATGGTGGCTTCTCAAAAGCAATAGTTTACCTTATTAAATTTGCCATGTCAATTATAGGGATAGAAGAATTGTTCCTCATGATATCACCAATGCTAGTTTTCTTCTTATTTAATGTGGGTAGGAGGATACTTAAGATACAAGGCAAAAGAAATTAAAGTCCTTTTCTTTGACTTGTAGTAAGGTAGATGGAACAAAGGCTCTTTCCACAACTACTTTAGGTATATTTACAAGGCAAATTTTACATCAAGACTATGACTTTGGGTTTTGTGTGGTATATATGGAAGTTTGGGTATTTTTTTAATGATTGAGCATCCAGATTGTTTTATTTTAATATATTACCTAATTAGTTAGGTATTGAAAACAATATTTTGAAAATGTATGGAAATCTATTATTAGGAAGTGGTGCGTAGTAGTTATGGAAGTTGAGTTTAAACAAGTGTATCACACATAGTTTTGCGCCCGTGTTACTTGAATCTAATATTAATTCTTTGTCATGTATAATGATGTGTGACGTGTTTTCTTTAATTCTTATCAGTTCTTTGTGATGTATATTTGTTTTGATATATTTTCATTTATCTATTTTATTTATTTCATATTTTCCTTATCTTTAATTTCATACATTTCCTTATGTTGTTTCTATATTATAAGATGTCAATCTTACAAAATATTTAGTTCAGAAATTAATATTAATATTCAAAATTGTTCCTCTTTTTGTTTTGGAGGTTACTAGAAATGAATTTAGTATATATTTGTGTAACAAAACTTATTTTCATATATTTGAGGACATAAGTTGCCTTATTCATTTATAATATTCTCAACGCCGCAGTTACTACTGTTATATCAAATAGCATTGTATCTATTGTTATATATTTGTAAAATGTTTATTTTTGTTAATAAAATGCTTCTTTCAATAAAAAAAATTTTAAAAAGTTGAAAAAAGACAAATAAAGGTATTGGATTTAATGACAAAGTGCATGTTTTTTACTTAAAAGCAGCCAAAATTAGGGGGTTGGCCATTAAACAGTCAAATTGATCGACTACTAAGAGATTACCAACAACCAAAACTACCCCCTATCACTAAGATAACAAAAACATATAGTTTGAAAGCATAACTAAAAGAGTATCAACAAGCCTGACACTACATGTATTGAATCTAGAAAAGCTACGTAAATATATAAACAAAGGCATAACAACCTTAAACCCAACCAAGTTCAAGAACAAGAAGATAAACAACATTAAAAACCACAAGGAGAAAGCCATTAAGGCTTCTTAGCCTCTTTCCTCCCCAGGAGGATGTTTGCCCAATCTTCCGCAAGGAAGTCAAACAGTAATTTGAAGTCCTTTGTAGGCAAATTTCCCTTCATATCTTTAAGCAAGTGAAGTGTGGTGGCAGGTGCATGTGTCACTTTAACAGTGAACTTTGTCAAAAGACGCATCCTTTCTTCCAGTGCATGAATTCTTTGCCACACCTCATCGCTAACCATCTTCTTGATGTCCATGTTAACCTCCTGCACATCGTTAGGAACTTCGTCTGCCTACACCAAAGTGACATCCTACACATTCGGGGGGTTAACATTATCCTTGGGAGGAAGCTTAAGAGGGGAGGAAATTGTTCTAGGGGAGGGCACACTATCCACTATATCAGGGAATTGGTCCCAAGTTAAATCCATACACCCCAACCCAACGATGGCTGAAACATGTGACACCTCATTCTTCTCCTTCATCCCTCCTCCTGAGCTAGATCAAGAGGAATCTGAAACATCCTCTTCCTCCTCCTCCATTCTCCCCTCCCTAAAATTTAATGTCTTCTCTTTCATTCTTCATTTGGGACGACCCATATCCTTCGAATTTGAATCCTCCTCTCGTGAGGCCCCAACTTTCAGCTTCCTCTTAGCATTGAACTTAGCTTCCTTCTCTTTCCCTTTATCCTGCCTCTCTTTCTTTCCTGAGGGGGTGGACTTCAATTCAACAGGGGACCCGCTAGGTAAAGGTTGTGGGCTAGGGGTACTAGGGCCTACGATCCTAAGGGGAACTGGTTGAAGCCAGGGGTTTGGATGGGTAGGAATATCAATCTCCACAATCCTAGGGGGGACTAGGGCTAGGTGAAATTGATATAGCCAGAACATTAACCCTTGTGTAAAATGGTAAATTAACACCCTTCCTCAATTTTTCCTTAACATCAGTAACCGAATCCACTAAATCACGCAATAGAAAAAATGAAATGGAAATAATATCACGGTGGTGAAAATGGTTTAGGAGAGGAAAGTGGTAGTAATAATAGACACCATACCTCCCTTCCAGAGTTAAGTACTTCATCAATGTCAAACAGACCTCATTCCATGGCTCAGGGAGCTTCTCTTGCATAAAACCACCTCTGTGTTGAATTGTTTCCTCTCCATCGAAAAAGAAGCACTGTAGACTTGCTTCATTGGTCACCCTAGTCACCTTTTTCCATTTCCTTCCCTTCATAGCCAAACCCATCACTAGGGAGATGACTTCCTCAAAGATGTGGAATGAGATACCATTTTATCATAACACTATGGTCCTCCCAAGAATTGACAAACTGCAAAGAACAGTTTTCATTATGCCCATTTAGCACCTCCATAAATGGAATGAAGCCACCTTCCTTCAGCATATACCATACCAATGGCCTAGCATTCTCCTCTATCATGGACAGCTCAATTTGCATTAGGTCACCTCCCATCTCTGCAATTCTCCCTAAACCTCTTGTCTCCTTCCAAACTGAGAAACACTTGCTAAGAATGACTTCACACTTAGGCAGAAAAATAATATCCCTTAAGTGAACATAATGATCATTATTGTTAGTAATTATAGTAGCATCCCTTGTAGAAATTAATATCACATGCTGACCACCTCTATCTTTATCCTAATATTTTCCATCATTCCCAATACACACTAACCATTTAAAATTTGAATCTTTTCTCATCCTAGTGTACAAGAACACACATATGAGAATCATTAAAAAACCTTTCATCTCAAACTTCAAAATTCTTTCTTTTTCGGGCCATGCAAATTTATTATTACTAGTACACTTTCCATCACTGCTTACTATTTGTCCTTCATAACTTTGTCCTATCTAAAAACTCAGTAGCAAGTCATAAAAATTTAAAATAATTCTCTAGCTAGGATTCATCATGCTTAATTTCTTTAGTAACTAAATCACTTACCTAATTCAGCAAGGCATTTTATTCTCTCCAACATCTTAGTTCCTTCACCTTTAGGCCTAATGCCACCATCCCATCTGCCACACTGTTTCCCTCCTAAAAGACATGATTCAAATTGAACCTATTTAAAATAACTAATAAGTGCGTGGTGTCTTCTATAACACGTTTAATGGTCAATCATTCCCTCATGTTACCTTTAATAGTTTAAACAATAATTTTTGAATTGCCTTCAATCTCCACATTTCTCCATCCCACACTTATCACCAATTTTAAACCCCAAAAAAGAGCCATCACTTCAATAGTATCATTAGACACTTTCCCTAGCTGTCTAGAATATGCCAACAACATCCTTCCCTTACTATCCCTAACCATACCTCCTCTCGCTGAACCCTCCTTTCTAGCAGCACCATAAAATTGAGCTTAACCCAATTTCTAGGTGGGAGTTTCCATTGTGTCCTTTTCCTAGTCAATAGATTGGAATTATCAATTTCCATTATCCCCTCTTCCAAGTTCTAGCCCTTGGTGATTCTGACATCCAGCATGGTAGGGGAAATGCCAGTTTTCTCCACTTGTTCTAACTCATATTCTCAATCATAAGTTTGTAGATCTTCTCCATGACAACTTCCTCACTTCTTTCTTCATTTCTGAGCACTTTGTTATTTCTCTCCTTCCAGATACCCCAACAAACATCGGGGGGGGGGTAACCTTCCAAAAACTAACAAGGAGGGGGTGAGCAAAGGGGCCTTTCTAGTTCTCCACAAATTGCACTAGATCCTTATTAAACACCCCAAAAACTAGAAGTGAAACTACAATGAAGGAACAAGTGAGTAATATTCTTCTCTGCCTTCTTACACAAATAGCATCTATTAGATAATTGACAACCCCATTTCATTAGGTTATCAATAGTGAGAATTTTCTCATGGATGGTGGTCCACTAGAATATATTAATCTTTGGGATTAAATGATTGAACCATGTATTTTCCAAGTCATTAGGTTCCAAAGTTTTATCAGACATTAGTTTGTAGGAAGATTTAATAGAAAACTCCCCCATTGAAGTGGCCTTCCAAATGAACTCATCATTCTGAACCATCCCTAGGATTCTATACCCTTTTAATAGAGTATCTAGCTCTTCTACTAGGTCCCCTCCAACTGAAGCATTATATTGCAACTCCACCTTTTTCAACTTCCTCCTTGAGCCAATAAAATCAACAATCATACCCCCATACTCTTGGAGGTGGTTATGAAGGGGCCCATACTTTGTTCTTGCCAGCGGTTTATCAATAAGCCATGGGTCCTCCCAAAAGTTAATTTGATTACCATTACCCACTAGCCACCTTACACCTTCCTTCAACAGGGTTGTGTTTTTCACAATATTTCCCTATATTTTAGATCCCATAGGGAGATCATTCCTCCAGGTTTAGAGAGAGAATTTTAGATTCCCCAAGTACTTGGCTTTCAAAATATTGCACCAGTTGGCTTCCTCCTTCATCAAGTTCCACCCCACCTTGGTGAGCAACACATTATTCAAATCAAATATCTTCCTTACTCCCAAGCCACCTCTTCTTTTAGGTTTACAAATCGTATCCCAATTCACTAGACTCAACCTATTCTTCTCACTTCCTCCTGACCAAAGGAAGTTACATTGTATTTTCTCCAATTTTTCTACCATACTCTGGGTAATTTTGAATAGTGATAGGAAATACACATGTAATCCCTAGAGGGAGGAAATAAGAAGTTGAAGCTTACTCGCACTACTCATGGTTTCGACTTTCCACCCAATCAACTTCTTTTCCATCCTCTCTAGAATGCTATTCCAAAAGTTGTTACTTATATTTTTCACCATTAAGGGGAGGCCTAGATATATGTCTAGCAACATAGCAATATTACACCCCAAAATATTAACAATCCTTCTCTATATGTCCAGGGAGGTGTTGAAGAACACTTTACTTTTGTCCAAATTAATTTTTTGTCCCGCATTGGCCATATATATCTCCATCACTGAGTCCCAAGATTTGGCTTCACCCATTGAGGATTCCCCACTTAAGAAGGTGTCATCCACAAACTATTGGATCACCTTGAGTGGAAGCATGGATGTCAGCTTGACACCTTTAATCACCCACCCCCCCCTTTCATTTTTCTCAAGAATGACCTTCCCAAAACTTCAGCAACCATGATAAACAAATAGGAGGAGATAGGGTCACCCTATCTTAATCCCCTCTCCCCACCAAAATTCCTCCAAGATGAACCATTCACCATCACCGAGTAATTCATAGTCTTAACCATCAATTTAACGATCTTTATAACATTTTGACTAAAACCAATTTTACCCATAATTTCATACAAGAAAATCCAATTAATCCTATCATAGGCTTTAGAGATGTCAAGTTTCAAAGCCATACCCAGATTACCACTCTTCCCCATAGAATGCAAAACTTCATCAGTTTTTATGGTAGCATCAAGAATTTGGTGTCCTAGGACAAACCCATTCTGGGTTTTCCCAATGAATTTATCCAGCATCGGTTTTAACCTATTCACCAAAATTTTAGAGAAAATCTTATAAGTAGTGTTGCATAGGCTAATCAGCCTAAAATCATAGAGAACCCCTGGGTCTTTAACCTTTGGGATCAAGGCAATAAATTTTTTGTTAAGTTTCTTGAGAAGCTTCCCAATTTTGAAAAAGTCACGAGTCGCCCTAAGGAAATCCAATTTAATAACATCCCAAAACTGCTAGAAGAATGCCAAGGGCACAACACTGCAGACTTCCTCCTTGGTCACCAACTATGAAATTTCCTCATTCTCTTTAGCTGATATCACAGTATGCATGGAATTAATCAACCATTGTCTATCCTCTTCCCTTATATTTCTTTCCTTCCAAATAAGAGTTCTTGAAATAATCTATCGCCCAGTTTCCTCTATCTTCAGTTTTAGTGAGCTTCACATTGTTATCATTTTTTATATTATCAGTCATATTCCTTCTTTTTTATGAATTGAGGCCGATCTATGAAAAATGCAGTATTCCTATCACCCACCTTGAGCCATATCACCCTAGATCTTTGCTTCTAGAAGGTCTCCTCTCTGATCATTGTTTCCTTCTAGACCTTCCTATATTTATCCTCCTCCTGAATCATATTCTTTGAGGCGAGGCCTTCCCCCACTTCTTTCTGAATCTCTTCTAACTTTTCTTCCACCTCCACCTTAGTCTCAAAGATATCACCAAAATATCTTTTCTTCCAAGGTCGCACATTTCTTCAAACATTCTCTAGTTTAGCAGAAAGTCTATACATAGCAATTCCTTCCACTTGGATCCCCCACCACTCTGCCACCTTATTGCTAAAATTAGGTTGGGTTGCCACATAATTTCACATCTAAAAGGTCATGTTGTAGGCACTTTGACAGTGCTAAGTTTAAATATTCTACATAAGGGCCCGTTTGGTTGTTGGCATAGGAATAGAAAATTAGAATGAAAAATTTGAATAGGAATGGAAATGGGGAATGGGAATGCAAAAGAGAAATCCCATTCTTGTTTGGTTTGTCCAAAATTAGAATTGGAATACAGTTGAAATGGAAGAAATTACAAGAATTTTATAGGAAGGAAAATGGACATGAATGCCAAATACATGCACTCTGTCACTACTCGCTACTCACACGGATTTACAGATCTAGCGTAGAAGGATAGAAGCTATGAAACTCATCACATGGTTGGACCACATTGACATTGCTTTCTTTGGCTTCCATGTAACTGACCCCTCATATTTGTGTGCCATAATTTACAATTCATTGACGAATAAGTGGAGGAACATTTCTTTGACAAATGCCTTTCCATTTAACTACTGCTACTTCAACAAGACAAGTGCAGTACACAATGGTGTGGTGTACTTGGGGACTCCCTCTGCTACTCATCTTGCTCAGTATGATGTTGCTTCCGAAGAGTTTCTATTTAGAGAAACTGGGGAACTTGTCCGCACTTCTTTTTTTCCTTGGTTTCTCACACTGTCGTTGCTCATTGCTCGCTGCTCGCTACTCGCACGGATCTCGTGAAATGGCAGAGTATGAGCGAGATTTTTTTTGACTAGGTAAAAAGGCTCCCATGGACCCAATGATTTATACATTTTTCCAAATTTTGGGAAAGTCAGATTGGGAATGGGATTGGCCATTCCAATTACAAGTTTTTTTAGCAATGGATAAAATCTCATTTTGGGCTAAAATAGGAATTCGTAATCCTATTTTCCGTTCCCATTCCGTGAACCAAACAAAGAATTAAAAACGTATTCTAATTTTCTAATCCAATTCACATCATATTACAGCAATCAAATGGGCCTAAAAGAGTTTTAAAAAAGTTAGGAAAAAGGTGTTGTACACCTTACAGAAGAAAATAATCATTTAAATTGTGGAGAATAAATATTTATTTGAAGTACATCTTTATAGATATGTTTATCCACATTAGATATATTTGGGTTCACCTATAAAGTTAGGTGTAACTTTGATTGGATATTTATGTGTGGGTCAAGCAAGTAGAAAATTGTTAAAATTTTATTATCAAAAAATAAATGGTGTGTCAGTGGTGTTGAGATACACAGATACTTATGTGAAATCAATCATATAAAAGTAAAGACATGTCCATTAATCAAGGATGGATAGTTAGCTTAGTTGTCATTCATACTTGTATTTAATTTTGGCCCCATTTAATTATGATGAGTGACAAGTTAGTTTTCATTATTATCCATTCTTATACATTGGTCTTTATTCTCTTTTTTTACATGTAATTTCATTCATTTACTTTATTTATTAGTCCTTGTTTCCTCCATACATATCTTATCCTCACATTTCACATATGTATATAGTTCATTTTTATAAAGTAGTTAGTGCAAGTGAGTGAGAGTCAACTTAGTATACATTATGTGACAAATTATTATGGGTTTGTATTAAATGCATACACGCTGAGAAAGGGGTGTTGTCCACCTTGCATAAGAAAATAATTATTTTTTAATTATGTAAAACAAAAAGTTATTTGTGATGCATCTTTATATGTGTGTTTATCCAAATTGAATGTTTATTTAGGTCCACATATAAAGTTATATGTCACATTGATCAAATTATATGTGGCTCGCATTTGGAAAATTGTTTAATATTAGGAAAACAATGTTGGGGTCAACTTTCTTGAGAGATAGTTTTATCTTACTATTTGGTTGTTTATGTGTTCTTAACCATATAATATTAAATGTGTATTTGACAATTTTGTAAACTAGTTGGTTTGATTGTCAATTTTATTGTGCTTTTTTTGAATATATGATGAAAATAAGTACTAATTGTACCATCTAAAAATGGACACACTTGCCTTTTAATGCAGGAGTATCTTGGGTTAATGAGAAATCTTGCATCAAAAAACATTTCTTGTTTTCAGTACTAATCTATTATTTCTGAAGCACTTGTTATTGCTTGGAGTTTTAAGTTGTGTGTGGTTAGCATCTTATTATGGACCTATTTTAGATGGTTACCCTAAGAGTCAAAATATTTGAGTCATTTTCTTTGAGTTATGTGTTGATTTCTCTGGTTATTATTTTTGTAGCTCTCTTCCAGTGAGGTGTGTTAGTTGTTTCAGCATAATTTCCTATGTTGACTTCGCATCTTTTGCAGTTGTGATCTAATTCCTTGATTTTGTTTGAACCTATCTCTAAGAGCATGTGAACAATTGATGCCCATTTCTTGAGTTATGGTTTACACCTCCAAGGAAAGACTTATATTGTAACTAAATACCTAATTGGTCAACATATGGTCTAGCTAGCTATATAAAGACTTGGATTTACTGTAGGAAAAGGGGAAGGAAGGGAAAGTAGTAGGAAGATAAATGGAAAAAGAAGGTGACCTTTGAGCTCTATACTTGTAATTATTTGTATTGGTTGGAACTTGGAAGGCCTCATAGCTGGGCATATTAGATGTTGTTATATGTATTTATCATGCTAGTTGTGTTTGATTTCATTTATATTCTTGGAAAGTTGTTAGGTGATTGTTTGTAATCTCTTATTGGCTTTCTATGCATGCTAGCCTTGTGTCATTTGGTATCAGAGCTTAGTTTTCTTTCCTTGTAATTTATAGGATTGTGAAGAACCTTAATTAGATTGGTTGTAGGGTGGCAGATCTAGAATCTGGCCTATAACTTGCAAAAGGTTACAATCTTGTAGGAACTATTTTCAAGATGGTTTGAGGTAGAGGAAATGTAGATAATACAATAATGGATATGTTGAGGCAGATTGTAGTGAGACTTGAAGTTGTTGAGGCAATCCAAAGAAGAGGTACATGTCTTGAGCATTTTAATGATGATGAAGAAGTGATAACTAATCCTTATCTTGAACTAGAGATAGAACAAGATGAGGAAAGGCTCCTAAGAGTTTAGTCAAGGGCTAATTCTAGACCTATCATTGAAATTGTTTTTTATAATGGAAAATGTGAGACTAATGTTGTGGTGGATTGGACCTCTGAGATGGATAAGTATTTTGAGTATGAAACCCCTAATAAAAGGAAGGTTAAGATAGAAATCACCAAGTTGAAGGATCATGCTTCACTTTTGTGGGATCATCTTCAGGTTGAAAGAATGGGAAAAGAAAATATCAAGACATTGGAAAAGATGACTAGAAAGATGAAGAAGAAGTTCCTTCCTGCAGATTTCCAAGTTAATCTGATGAGGAGAATGTAGAATTTGAGATAGAAGGACATGATTGTGAACTAACCCACTAAGGAATTCTTCAAATTGGATATCAGATCTGGACATGTGGATGATGAAGTTGAGAAAGTGGCTAGATACCTGAATAGCTTGAGGATATCAATTCAAGATGAGATTAGCTATGTTAAGATGGATAGTTTGGAAGAAGCATATCAATATGACTTGAAAGGTAAAGAAAGATTGGAAAGGAAACATGATCAAAGAAAAAGAGGAAGATGGAGAACATTTCAAAGAAGAAGAGGTAGAGCTTATGACAAAGTGGTAGATCTGAAAATGCAATACAAGATAAAGGGGAAGGCCAAATGGAAAGAAGAACTTGCTAGTGAAAGAGGTAATTACACTAGAGGTAGTTATAATGGTTACTTTAGGAATAGCAATGATGATAAGAGAGAAGAGAGGCCTTGGTTTAAGGGAACTTGTATCAAGTGTGATGGAGAAGGACATAGAGCCTTTGAATGTAGTAATTCTGGTAAAAAGATTGGATGTAGTAGCAAAAATACTTTGGCTTGTGAAGAAGTCATCGAATCACCTAATGAAGCTAAGCATGGTAAGAATCTAAAGTTGAGAAAAATATTGTAGAATGAGGAAATTGGTGAAGAACCTATTTTGAGAAGGAGTTACTCAAGACGAAGTGTAAAATTTGTGGAAAACATTGTAAAGTAATCATTCACAGTGGAAGTTCAAATTTTATGGCATCAAAGGAGCTAGTTAACAAGTCATAGTAGCAAAGGTTAAGACATCTTAAACCTTATCATGTTTCTTGGATCCAGAAGGAGCATGAGTTACTAATAAGTGAAAAATGCCTTGTTAAATTCAAAATTGGAAATTATTATGATGAAGTCTTATGTGATATTATTCATATGAATTTTTGTCATGTCATAATGGGCAGAGCTTGGCAGTATGATAAACAAGCTTTGCATGATGGTAGATTAAATTAGTATATGATTTGGGTTAAGGAGAAGAAACAAGTTTTGTTTCCTTTGGTAGA
Organism: Cupressus sempervirens; assembly: GCA_028749045.1. Taxonomy (NCBI): domain Eukaryota; kingdom Viridiplantae; phylum Streptophyta; class Pinopsida; order Cupressales; family Cupressaceae; genus Cupressus; species Cupressus sempervirens. The sequence continues at coordinate 124,348,475 of CM053789.1, read as the reverse complement.
AAAATCCTGATGAGAACAATTGTACCATACTAATAGTATGTTTGGTTGAAGGAAATCAATTTGCTAGATATGTGAAGGAGTGTAATCTTTATTTTTCCTTGATTCTTATGAAGACTAAGAAACAAGATAAACTTGAGCACGCACCTAAGATTGAATCTTTGTTGTCTAAATTTCAAGATTATTTCTAATAATGTACATTATGGTTTACCTCTTATGAGAAGTATTGATCATTGTATGGATCTGATACCTTGAGTTAGTTTTCCTAATAAAGAACCACATAGGCTGACACTTGCTAAAAATGTTGAATTGAGTAGATAAGTGCAAGAACTTCTTGAAAAAGGTTTGATTAGAGAAAGTTTGAGTCCCTTTTTGTACTATTTTATTGGCACCTAATAAGAATAGAGAATGGAGAATATGTACTAGTTCTAGAGATATAAACAAGATAAAAATGAAATATAGATTTCACTTTCCTAGGATGGATGACATAATGGATTGTTTGAGTGGAGAAAAGTATTTAAAAGGATTGCTTTCAAAAGTGACTATCATCGTATTAGAATTAGAGAAGATGAATGGAAAACTAATTTTAAGACAAATGAAAGTTTGTATGAGTGGTTGGTTATGCCTTTTGCTTTAACTAATACACCTATTACTTCTATGAGACTAATGAATGAGGTTTTGAAGAAATTCTTGGGTAAGCTTGTGATTGTATATCTTCATGACATTCTATATTCAATAAGACTAATAAGAACACCTTGATCATATTAGACAAGTATTATAGAGATTGAAAGAAGAAAAGTTGTTGATTAATTTGCAAAAATGTTCATTCTTGAAGGAATAAATTATGTATCTTGGTTTTGTGGTTTCAGCTAGTGATTTGAATATGGATCCTAAAAAGATAAAAGATATTCTTGATTGGTCTACACCTGGGAATGTTGAAAAAGTTAGATCATTCATGGACTAGAAAGTTTTGATAGGAAACTCATCAAAAATATGAGACTAGTATCCAATGCTATGACAAAAACTATGGTAGGAGCTAAAAAGGATTTCAAGTGGACACATAGAGCACATGAGAGGTTTGAAACACTGAAACAAAATGTAGTAGACTTTCCCACACTTGATTTTCCTGATTTGAGTAAAGTTTTTCAAGTTGATTATGATGCTAGTGGAGGAATTATTGGACTTATTTTGAGTTGTGAAGGGAGACCTGTATCTTTCTATAATGATGACTTGAATGATGCTAAGAAAAGTATTCATTTTATGATCAGGGATTCTATGTTATTATTCAAGCTTTGAAGAAGTGGAGACATTATTTGATGCCTAAATATTTTGTATTATACATGGACTATAAAGCTTTATGATTTTTGTGAAGTAAGAATAAGTTAAATCGGAGATGCATGAAGTGGGTAGAGTATTTGCAAAATATTTCCTTTGTGTTGAAATATAAGAGTGGACAACCAAATCAAGTTGTTGATCCTTTAAGAAGAAAAAGGAATTTTCTTATAGAAATGAGAATTGAGGTTCTTGGTTTTGATGATTTGAAACATTTGTATGAAACTTATCCTAATTTTGAAAAACCTTGGAGATCTTGTAAGAATCAAATGATGAGTGAGCAAGATAAGTGGACTGGTTATTTCATTCAGGAAGACATTTTATTCAAAGGAATTCAATTGTGCATAGCAAGAGGATCTATGAGAGATAGCATCATGAAGGAGAAACATAGTGGAGAACTATATGGACATTTTAGAATTTATAAAATAGTGAAGATGATTTTTGATAAAAAAAAATTGGCCTCATATTTATAAGGATGTACAAAAGATGATTAAATGTTATAGAATTTGTTAAACAACAAAAGAAACTAGTTAGAATGTGGGATTGTATTCACCATTTCCTATACCAAATAAACCTTGGGAAGATATCAATATGGACTTTGTTCTTGGTTTACCTATAAATCAAAGAGGTAATGATTATAGTCTAGTAGTAGTTGATAGATTTTTAAATATGGCTCATTTCATACCTTCTAAGAAGACATCTAATATAGAACATGTGGATGAATTATTCTATAAGGAGGTAGTAAGATTACATGGATTGACTAAAGTTGTTTCAAATAGAGATACTAAATTTACTAGTTATTTCTAGAGGAAACTTTGAAAGAAATTAAATACAAATTTCAAGTTTAGTTCTATATTTTATCTACATATAGATGGACAAACTAAAGTTGTGAATAGAAGTTTGGGTAACTTGTTGAGATGTTTGATTGGGGATAAGCTTGTTAAATGGGATTTGGTTTTAGCACAAGTAGAGTTTGCATATAAAAATTCGATGAATAGAAGTACCAAGAAGACACCTTTTGAGATTGTTAATGGATTGAATCCTTAAGGGGTTCTATTGAATTAAGATATTTGAATGTTGAGATGAAGAGAAGTGTTGAAGAAAAGGAATTTGTACATTTCATGAAAACTTTACATAAGAAAGCAAAGAAAAATCTTGAGGATAGTAATCTTAAACACAAATAGAGAGTAGATAAAGGAAGAAGACATAAATCTTTTGAGGTTTGAGATGCAGTGATGGTCCATTTGAAGAAAAATAGGTTTCTATTTTGTACCTGTAGTAAGTTGAAGATGAAGAAGTTTGGTCCTTGTAAGATTATAAGGAAGTTTGACAATGGAAATGCTTGTAAAGTTGAATTACCAGAATATATGGATTTTTCACCTATATTCAATATTTTAGACATCTTTTAGTATTTTGAGGTATATGCAAAATTAAGTCATAACCTAGATTATCCCAATCATAAGACTAACAACATTGAGAAGGTTTTGGATAGTAGAGTAAGAGTACCAAAGGAAAAGACTACATGGAATACCTTATGCAATGGAAAGATAAACCAGTTGAAGATAGTTCATCGATAACACAAGCTAAGTTGGATCTTTATGATTTAGGTTAGAGCATCAAGGTTGCCTAATGTGGATATTAGTTCTTTACTTACCCCAGGTATCTAATGTAGGAGCATCTTGGGTCAATGAGAAATCTTGCATTAGCCAAAAAAATGCATGTGTTCAGTACTAGTTTTCTATTTATGAAGTTGTTGTTGTTCCTCAAATTTTTGATGTGTGTGTAGTCATCATCTTGTTGTGGACCTAATTTAGATCCTTACCCTAAGAGTGCAAAGATTGATGAGTTTTTTTCTTTGAGTTATGTGCCTATTTCTCTAGTTGTTGTTTCCTACAACTTTCTTCCAATGATGTGTGTTAATTCTTTCAAATTGGTTTCCTATGTTGACTTGATGTCTTATGTGATTGGGAGTTGACTCCTTGATTGTGTTTGGACCTATCTCTATGAACTAGTGAAGAATTTATGCTTGTTTCTTGAGTTATGGTTCACACGTCCAAGGCAGGACCTATTTTATAATTAAATATTTGATTGGATGACTTGTGGTCTAGTTGGCTATATAAAGACTTTGATTTGTTGTAGGAAAAGGGGAATGAAGGTGAAGTAGTATGAAAATAGATAGAAGAAGAAGGTGAGATTTGAGCTCTGTACTTGTAATTATCTATATTGGTTACAACCTAGAAGGCCTCGCAACTAGGTATATTTGATATTGTTACATATATTTTATCATGCTAGTTGTGTGATCAATTAGTAAATCTATGAATCCTATTGTCTCTATATTGTAATTATGTGTTTTCTTTCATGTTTACTCTTGGTAAGTTGTTAGGTGATTAGTTCTAATCTTTGATTTGCTTCCCAGTCTTGCTCTTTCAATACCTTTTAGCATCCTTTACATAATGAATTTCTTGGACCATGGATGTACTTGTTCTTGATGTACTCTTTTCCTTATCATCTTCCACTTTCTACCCTATATCTTCTAGTGACTATGTCTTCTTTGTGGACCTAATCTCTAGGACCAAGTCAACTTATGCTAACATATTCTAGAATATGTTGACCCTAGATTGACCTAGTCTATGACTAGGTTGACAAAGTTGACCTATTATGTGCAATGATTTTTGGGTTCAAGGTCCAAAAAGTCTTGGGGGATTAATTAGTTTTATCGTGCTCTCCAATTGGCTTGTATTTTTTTTCCCATCTAAAAAATCATATGGAAGGAGGTTGGAGGATTCATTTTCATATCACATACTCAATTTATCTCAAGCTCTTTCTCTGAAATCAATATTTATGTCTTTTTCATTCAAGATAATCAAGCATTTTCAAACATTTAAGAAAGGAGATTTATATCTAGCATTAAAGGATCCTTTGTGGGCATTTCCTCTTCAAGATCTAGCTTATTGTTGGCCATCAAGGGAGGAGATCTTCATTGATGAATTCATTATCTTCTAAATTGATGCACATTTACATACATGACACCTTGATGGGATTACAGTAGATACGTTGCAAATTATGGAGATCCTACATTCCAAATTCAAGATATACAACACAATACAAATAAAATCCTTATTAACAAGGGTTTTAAGCAAGGTGAATCCTAATATTTATCTTGTTTTTCAGCCATTTACATTTACATTTCTCATTTATGCTTAATTTCTCAACCTAGGGCTTGGCCAAGGAAAGCCCTCATCCAAATCAACAAAAAAACCCTTTATTTTCCGTGTGTAGAAGCAAGATAGTAGGATTTCACACACACACACACACACACACACACACACATCTAGAAAGAACTCTACAAGAGCTTACTAGAGATTTTTTTATAATTTCATCACACTAAATCAACTCCATGGAAATATATCCTTCCTCTAGGTTAGCCTAGTCTTTTTTCCATCTTGTTGGATGATTTTTGGGTTTTGTTCCTTTCATTGTTTCAGTCAACAATTCATAGTTGGATATTAAAAAATAGGCTCATACCTACAACTTTTGGAGCTAAAATATATCTTCATCTACATATTTCAAGGTGATTCTTTTATGTTTTATTCCCTTTGATATCTTTACCCTAGATCTGTATCTTAATTGGGTTGATTTTATGCACATAGCATTCAAATCCACATTATTTAAGAAACGTGTTCAATGTTACATACACATTATCCTATAAGTGCCAAAGAGTGTACTTCTTTGTATTGCATTCCTCCTTATAGATTGAATTTTATATTGGCACCCTTCTTCCTTTGGGTTCTAGCTAATCTAATTTGGATTATAAGTGGAATCATATTTGAAAACTCCTATCTTTCCCTCACATGCACATTTGAATAGCTTAGTGGATCAAATAAGAAGAGATCTACAATCCTATTATAGTGTCTCCCTCTTCCCCATAATTTTTTTGAAGAACCCAACACATTTCTCCTTCTTTTTTAATTTATATTTCTTTATTTCGAGTGTTTAATTTATATTTCTTTATTTCGAGTTTTTAATTTATATTTCTTTATTTCGAGTGTTTACCTTCTTTTGGTGGACCCCTTCGATCATAGAGTTGGATTTGGCTACCTTGTGTATGGTTAGATCTATTTTATGCTCTTTATTAGATTTACATTGTTACATCTCATTAGATTTTCCTTTTGTGATGTCCTCTTTTATGATCTTAATTACATGAAGTCCAACCTATAGCATTACCATTAGGCAAAGTTGTAGACTCATGGGCTCTTTTGACCTTGATTCCTCTTTTCTTCCTAGGACTCAAGATGAAACTCACATATTTTCTCTTGATCTTAATCCTATAATAAAGCATAAAAATTCCCACCCATCCCATGATGAACATAAAGCTTTAAGAGTTTCTTCTTCACAAGTTGATAAGATTTTCATGAGTTTGATGAATTGGAAACATGTTTTGCTCAAGAAAATCAAAATCTCAATAGTGTTGTTTCTATTGAAGCTCTTACTAATTGTGTTAACAATGATGATAATAACATTTCCATCTTATGTGGTATATCTCCATTGACATTCTAGTCATGTTTGTTATTAGTGACACACACTTATTTAGATTGTAAGCTTATACCAAACATAATGGATAGTTAACAGTGTTAACCAAGCATTTTAGTTGTTACTGAGTTGAATAGTTTCCATCGAGTCCTATGGATAGATTTTATTTTGCACCAAGTAGTTACTACTAAGGTGATGATCAGTAGTGTAAACTAAGCATCTTAGTGTATGCTGAGTTTACCAGTATAAACTGAGTTTTGCAGTGCTTACCAAGTTTGTAGTTGATGTGATGCGAGTCTAGTATTAACCAAGCTACTCAAAGTTAACCAAGTGACTCAATTTATATCGAGCTTGTAGTGGCAGTGTTGACTAAGCTATGCAATGTGAATCAAGTGATTCAGTTTATATGTCAATTTTCATAGTATTTGCTAAGTCACCAGTGTAGACCAAGTTCAAGACTAGTTGGAAGTGCTCACTATGGATCGAGCTTCTATGTCTACCAAGTGCATGACAATGTCAAGCATTGAGAGTGGATGTCGAGTATCAGAACCTCACTAAGTCAGTCTTTAGAACCCTAATTTCTACACTTTGGCTAACTTTGTAATATTTGTGTAAACTTGTATTATGGTCAACATTGTAATTGTGTAATTGGATTGATATATATATGTAATGTATTATATCACATCCAAATCATCAAAGAGAAGTAATGTAATCATCAAAGAAGAGCAGAAGAATGAATTACAAAAGGCTACAATAGTGTAAGGAGCAGCAAAGATATACCTATCACAGCAAGGTGATTTATACACTCAGAAGAATCTCATTTAGCAAACCAAGTTGTAGATCAGAGATCAACTATTGCTTCATCCTAACAAGTGGATCAGTCAAATCCTTTAACAAGGTAGACCTAACAGTATTATGTAAATCTCTTTACCAAGTGCATACTTCATTGTATGTTTGTAAATCCTTTTGCAAGGTGGACCTAGTAGTCCTTATTGCTCCTAACAAGGAAAATCATTAGAAGTGATCATTTTAAGCCTTAACAGGCCAAGTTTGTACTGTAGTACTAAAGCTTGTGGGTACCATCCCCACCCTAGTTTTACTTTCTATTTGGAAGGTTTCTAGGTCATGAAACCTTGTGTTAAAGTGTTGTGTATGCTTTCATGTTTTTCAGTTTCTCATGCATGTACTTAGATCATAATTCATATTAAGGATTAATTGCTAATTAGGGATAAAGTTTTATAAAAAAATTTATAGTTACTAATTCACCCCTCCCCTCTTAGTAACTTAGCCTATCATAATAATTTCAAAAATTGGTACTAGAGCTTTATGGTTCTAAGAGAAAAGTTTAACAGCTTAAGCAAAGATCAGAGGCAATGGAAGTATTCAAACTTGACAAGGCTATTGACAACGAGAAGCTAGATTTGGAACTGGCCACTGGACAACTCAAGAAAAAAAAAAAGAGCAACTCTCTAAATCCCTAAAAAGAAGAAAACATCTTGCAATCCAAATGAATGATTCACTCTACATTGAAGAAACAATTGAAGACATCCATTCAAGCAGTTCAAATGAAACTAGTAAAGCAATCAAAGAACTATTGGAAAAAATAGTACTCTTTAAGAAGAAGTAAGAAAACTAAGAAGAGAGCAAGAAATTTCGTCAATAAGATTGTGTGAAGTCATGGAAGAAAAGAACAAGATAAGAGAAGAAATAGAAGGAAAGAACAATAAAATTCAGCACCTATCCCTTTAGCAAACAAACTTCATTGATCAACTCACTAATGCAAATGAAGAAATCATGAACCTAAGATTAGAGAATGAAAGATTGTAGAATGATCTAAATATTAAAAGAAAAAAAAATGAAAGAATGATGAAATCCCAAGTAGACATGAATCAGTTGAATGAGAAAATTCATTTCAGACATAAAGGAAAAGCAAGAATTGGATACATAGAAGAAGGTGAAACATCCAAACAAGGAGCTCAAAAGAATAAACCTACTTGCAGTCATTGTGGTAAGATAGGTCATACATTAAACAAATGATGGAGCAATGGGAAAGCAAAATTCAATGGAAAATGTTACAAATGTATCAACATGGTCATAAATCAAATGAATGCAAAGAGAAACAAAAATTTGAAGGCAAATGTCATAAAATGTAAGAAGTATGGCACAAGTCATCAAAATGCAAAACTAAGATATTGAATCTAGCATAAAAAATTGTAAAAGCTATATTTAGTTGGGACTATAACACTTGGTGCGGATGTCATTACTATGGAGAATTTGGACACATTGGAATGAATTGTGTAAAGCACCACATGAGAAAAAGAGATACTACCAAAAGATGTTTCATTTGTACAAAACTTGGCCATCTTGCCAAGAACTGTATGAATACTGGAAAAATAAAAGATGAAAAGAAGGCAAAAGCTGACAACATCAGAAAGAAAATGAGACAACAATGGGTTCCAAAGTCCACTGAGAATGCAAGTCCAAGCGATGATAATCAAGTCACTCAAGAATTGGGTGACTCCACCATTTCCACTTGATTTCTCAAAGGAAAACTAGAACTAGGCTACAAAAGAAGACATCTAAATCAGTTCCAATTGACATGAAAAAAGATTCATATCAGCATTCAAGATGCAAAGGGATCACTGAGTAAGGAGTGCTAGTTACTACTAAGTTACCTTCCTTATCAAGTGAGGTTGGGTTACAGACTCTATCAAGCAAGGTTGAGAGTAACTAAGTCTTATGTGGGTACCACGTCATGAAAGAATCCACCAAGTATTCAATGCTACTAAAGTGGATGACAATCTATCAATTTGATATAACATTTGTGCCAGGCATTTATAGCAAAATTTGATAAAAGGAATGAGATCAAAATCATTTTTTACTGTGAATTTTTGAGAGCTATTTGAATAGAGCAATCTTCAAGAGAATTCAAGTGATTTAAGCGAATTGTTACCAAAATTTTTTGAATTCTCTCAAACCCTACCAAGCAAAGATGGTAGCTACCAGCAACAAAGAAAAATGAGGTTCAAACATGTTGGTTCATGGTGTAGAATGGAGGGCACCAGATTTCAAGCTTACTCCTGCAGTTGTGGAAACCCTAGATTTGAGTGGAGCACAATCTCAAATCCCTCCTAAGGTACTTTTGATTAACAATATCCCCTCTCATTTCAAATGTGCAATTTAGGATATTGGTACACTAGAGATGGACAAAAACCTAGAAAAACTATGTGTTAATGGCATGTTGAAACCTAAACATCAACATCTAGAAGTGAAAGGTTTAACACATATTCCTCATATGCCACGAGAATTCCAAATTAAGTGGATAAGATACATCCTCAGTCATGTGCATAATGGTCAGCTATGGTTGGAGCAACCAATTTTGATCACAAAGAAGATGATCCATAGGATCACCAGTCTCCCCATGTTATCAAAAGCCAAATTGACTAAAACCCTAGGTTGGGTTGAATGGGAGAAGAAAACCCTAGTCAAGTGGGATAGAAGGGGAATGACCTTTGATTGATCCTTTGAACAACATTGACCTTTGATTGAAGCAAATAATGTCTTGGCATATTTAAAGGCCTAATGGTCATGTTGGTTGTGGTCATAAGTAGTTTTGGTTGAAAATTGCAAAAATGTTGCAATGTTGATTGAATGACTAACATAGCCTTATTGAGACACAAACATTACCAAATGATCTTAACTCAATATGAAATGATTCCAACATACTTAATACATCTAAAGAAATCTTCCTAATGACCACACATCCTAAATTTGAAAGAAAATGGTTAGGATCATCCATGATGCTCTTGCACCATGCAATTGAATCCTTATAAATAATTAAGACATGACAAAAATTCATTCAAGCATGCCTTAATTGATTCACAACAACATGAAAATTGTTGAGAATCAACTATATTTGAATTTGAACTTCAAAAGATTAAAAGATTAAGGACCAAATTTTATGCTCATAGAATTAAATTTACATTCACAAGAGTAATGCAACAATAATATGTGTATATAGAGTAACTATTTAATAATAGATGATGCAATAAATATAAAAATTATATTAAGTGTACATATATGAGTAAAATGTAAATTAGTGAGGATTATAACTGTAGACATAAATATATTATTTTATTACAATAAAAAATTAAAGACTATATAAAATGTATATTATTTTATACCAATTTATTGACTGCACATACATCTCATATATGATGAGGGTCTATCCAATGTAACTCAATTGGGCAACCTTGTAATCATTAATGGAATGGACTAATAAATGGAATAATGTCCAAATACAATGAAAGAATATGCACTAAATTGAAAATCCAACGAACTTTATAGTAAAATTCTAGATTACATGGTGTTAAAAAGTGCGTAAAAGATCCAAAAGGAATCCTATTACTGCCTCAAAGGTCGCGAGGAATTAGTTTAAGTTGTAGCTAAAATAGGCAACCACACAAGATTTTATCCGTGAAACATGTTACGTGGGCACGGATTTCTATGCAATTTAAAAGTTGCTATCCCTCATTTGCGTGCACGAAAGCCGATTACTATCATGCAACCTATATACGTACAATGTTTGGCACTTGAAGATGGCCAACGCTTCTATAGGATACTTCTATTCATGGTTTTTTAATTTTAATTTTTAAATTAATTTTGCATAAATAGTGTCTACGTCATCATTTGTAAAGTTTTGTTATATATAACCAAGAAAAAAGTAGTTGGGAAAAGTCATATTTGTATAGTTTATATAAGTTAGCAATTTGAAATATTAAAATATGAAACTAATGAATATTTGTTGATAAATTAGGAGAGAAAAGGTAGGAGGATGAGAAGGGTCTAGACTATGGAATTTTTATTAGGATGGTTTCAATCATCGTCGTCATTATTAACATTTATGTCTTGTGTTTCTTTGGTAATCATACAAATAAGAATAACAATAGTCACTTTAGGATACTTATTGCTAGTTTGTAGTGACTCATCAAGGAAGTCTTGTACATACTTCATAATTCTTTTGGATTCGGAGCATCGCTTCGAAAAAAATATTTAGGTCGTGGGCAATGTTGTGGCCGACGAATGGTCAACATATGGCTGACATGTTGTAACCTTAAAGCGGCAAAATTACTTGTATAAAAGGGCTTAGAGTTAGGTATCTTTTCATAAGGTGTGATGCGAAATTTGCTTCTTGCAGTAGTATTGAGCTCTAAGGGATTATAGATTGTAATTAGGTTGTAATCACTGGATCGTAATAATATTGGACTTGTTGTTTGGTGGATGTAGCCCAAGGTTTGGGTGAACCACGTTAAATCTTGGTGTCTTGTGTTCTCTTCTGTGTGATTTGTTATTTCTTGATATTGTTTATATTTGCATGTAATTGTTATTTATGTATGTGGTTAATCCTAACAAGTGGTATCAGAGCAAGGTTATTTTTCAGTTATCCTCTATAGGAAAGTCTCATGTTTGAGTGTGAGTCTCACGGTTGAGTGGGAGCAATGGAAAATGAGGGTAAGCTAAAGGTTGACAAGTTTAATGGACAGAACTTTTAGTTATGGAAGATGCAAATGGAAGACTACCTTTATTAGAAGGATTTATGAAAGTCATTGGAAGGAAAATCCAAAAATCAGGGAACTATGACAAATGAGGACTGAGATCTTTTACATAGAAAGGCAGTTGGAAGCATTCGATTATGCTTGGCACCATCAATGATATTTAACTTTACAAAAGCGAAGACGATGGAAGAGTTGATGAAAACCCTAACGATACTGTATGAAAAGGCCTCCACTTCAAATAAGGTATTTCTCATGAAGCATTTATTTAATATGAAAATGGTAGAAGGTGGATCTGCTGTGTATCATTTAAATGAGTTTAATAACTATTACTAGTCAGTTATCCTCTATGGGTATTAATTTTGATGAAAAAATTAGGGCTCTCTTGATTTTTTGTTTTTTGCCTAAAAGTTGGAATGGCTTGGTAAAGGTTGTAAGTAATTCTATCTCTAGATCTAATACCCTACAATATGATGATGTGAGTGAGGAAACTCATAGGAAAACCTCAAGTGGATCTACATCAGAAAGTGCTTTGAATGCACAAAGCAGAGACAGAACAACTAAGAGAGGAAATAATTATGAAAATCATGAGAAATCAAGAGAAAAGTCAAAGGGGAAGAGGTCTCAATCTAGAGAACTAAGAGATTGTTGGTACTGTGAGAAACCAAGACATAAGAAGAAAGATTGTTGGACTTGAAAGAATAATGAAGGAGATAAACCAGAAGGGAACAAGGAGGCAAATGTGGTAAGTAACAAATCTATAGAGGATGCTTTACTTCTATCTTTAAAAAATGTTGATGATTCATGGGTTTTAGATTTTGGTCCTTCATTTCATGTTACACCTCATAGAGGTTATTTCATTGATTATGTCCAATGCGATTTTAGGCTTGTTTATTTGGGGGATAATGAGCCATATGCTATGCCCTTAATATTGGTGTGTATAGGGTTATGAATATTCAACTTGTGGCTATCTTAATCCTTAATGAAGTCATGTTATCATTATTATATTATTATTTAGTTAGGTAGGTCAGCCTAGGTGTTATGTAGGGTCATGTCTATTCAACCTAAGCATAATTAGGTATATATAGGAGGTTGTGTGTCTAATTTCAACATCAAATTGTGAAGTGTGTTCTCATTGGAGATATTTGGAGGTTTCCCTCTCGAAGTGGCCTATTACTCAGTTATAATCAAGTATTTATATAATATTTCATATTATTTCTTCTATTGTGCAAGCTATTTCATTACAAGTGGTGTCAGAGCATGATCTTGGCACCATAAAGACAATATTTTTTCTCGAGATTGGGGCAATTTCGAGAAGAGCATAACTTTCAGATTTTAGTGAATTTTTCAAAGGGTTCTTAAAGGGTTTTTGAAAACCATATTAAAGAAGCTATAGTCCAAAATTTAGAGGAAATGGAGCAAATTTAAGAAAATTATTGCAGAATTACTATTTTTACACAATTTATTGAGATCTTCATATCTCTCACATCCTACCAAATTGGAGTATAACTTGTATTAGGTTTTTGAATACATAGTAGAGGAGCCTAAATTCAAAGCTTGGAGAAATTGAAAAGAAAAAATAACAAGCAAGATATTTCAAAAGTAGGAAAATTCTCTTTGAAGGCAGCAAATTTGCTAATTTTTTGGGATTTTTTCCAAGGGTATCTTGGCCCTATTAAGTTATAGTAAAATATAAATAAATAAATCAAAGAATTTACATTTCATTTGTGTGATTTATTTCAAAAATATTGGTTTTCATCATGATGGGGCCTTCAACAAGAGGCAAAAAGAATGCTACCACACTAGGGAAATCCTTTGATCAAGATTGGGAAGCAATAGAGGATAGTAATCCCAATAAGGAACTTAATAAGTTCAAGGAAGAGTGAAGAGGGATATGTGTGACCTACGAGGAGATATATCAAATATACGAAGCATGTTAAGCACCTATATGAATGAAACAAGGAAGGAGCTCTCAACCAATCAAGGTGAAACCTTCAAGTTGACCAATAATGACACAAATTCTATTAATCCTATGAGATCTAGGATTTTTTTTTCTGAAGGTGGGTATGTGCAAATTTGATGGCAAGGATCCTCTAACATGGATAAATCAAATGGAGAATTTTTTTGAAGTACATCAAACCCCATATGGACAAAAGGTCACAATGGCTTCCTTATATCTAGAACTAGATCAATTCATTCGATATTGTTGGCTTTGTACTCATAGGAGGAAAAAGAGTCTCAGTGTATCATGGTCAATTTTTACTAAAGAACTCCAAGCACAATATAGCAATAGTTGGACAAAAAAATTCTTTAGCCAACTTGCTAAGCTTCAACAAATAAGATCAATTAAGGATTACAAAATATATCCTTAAGAGTGGATACAATCATAGAGGAGAACTTGAATGATTTATTCTTGGGTGGTCTCAAGGATCACATTAAATATGAGGTATGCATGTTTTTTCCCAGGTCAGTAAGTGAGTCTTTTATTTTGGCACACAAGGTAGAGGAGAAGTTCTTGATTCCTAGAAAGAAAGGGGCTAATGTGAAAAGAGAAAAAGGATATTCAACACCTTCTCTTTCTCAATCTACTAGGTTAACTCCACAACAAATTGAGGAGAAAAGAGAAAAAGGGTTGTGTTTCAATTGTGATAGCAAATATAGTCGAGGACATAAATGTAGTGAAAATAAATTGTTCTATATTGAAGGTCCAAGTGAGGAAGAAGAGGATGAGCCCATATTAGAGGAGGATAGGGAGTTAGGTGAGTAATCACATGATTCTTAACCGATCATTTCTTTTCATGCACTTTCAAGTTGCAATGCACCAAAAACTCTCAAGGTAGTGGGTTTCTTAAAGAAGCAGAAAGTAACAATGTTGATCGACTTAGGTAGTACTCATAATTTCATCAACAAAAAGTTGGCAACTCTTCTAAATTGTTTTATATTTCTAACCCCAAAGTTGCAAGCTTTGATCACAGATGGGGGCATAGTTAGTTTCTCAGGGAAGTGCCATAGCATCAAATTATCCATGGGAGGTTATCAACTCGATACCCCAATGTATGTGATATCCATTGGTGTAGCGGATATTTTTTTGAGAGTACAATAGCTTACTACATTGAGAACAATTGAGATGAACTTCCACGAACTATTCATGTGATTTCAATCAAAAGGAAAGGTAGTGGAGCTAAGGGGATTGAAGGTGAAATCCCAATAGATGGTAAGCTATCATCAAATGCAAAAGTTTCTTAAGAAAGGTGTAGATGGATTTGTGACCCAACTATGTTCATTAGAAGTCTCTCAATCTAATACTCTTACTCATCCAGATTTAGAAGTGATAATTGAGCATCACTTAGTGATTCTTGGAGATATGCCTAAAGGACTTTCTTCTAAGAGGGATCATGACCATGCCATACAACTAGTTCCACAGAGCCAACCACCAAACATTAGGTCTTATAGGTACCCACACATACAAAAAAGTGAGATAGAAAAAAAAATGTTGAGGAAATCCTAGAGGTAGGAATTATCAGGCATAGCCAAAGTGCTTACTCTTCACCTATTGTGATGGTACATAAGAAGGATGAAACTTGGCACATGTGTCCAAATTACAGAGTGTTCAACAAATACATCACTAAAGATAAGTTTCCTATTCTAGTAATTGATGATCTCCTAGATGAATTAAATGGAGCTATGTATTTTACCAAGTTAGATCTTAGATCGAGTTATCACCAATTTTAGATTAAGGAGGAAGATATTTGTAAGACAACATTTCAAACTCATGAAGGTCATTATGAATTTTTGGTGATTCCTTTCAGTCTTATCAATGTACGATCTACATTCCAAAGTTTTATGAATTCCATTTTTAAGAAGTTCTTGAGAAAGTTCATGTTAGTATTTTTTGATGAGATATTAATTTATAGCAAGACTTGAGAAGAACATTTGTAGCATGTAGATCAAGCATTACAATTACTTGAAGATCATCAACTCTATGCTAAGCCATCCAAGTGTGCTTTTGGTCTTAAGGAGGTGGAGTATTTGAGACACATAGTTTCACATGAAGGAGTAAAGGTGCACCCTAACAAAATTAAGGCTATCATGTAATGGCCTATTCCAAAAACTATTAAGAAGTTGAGCAGTTTCTTGGGATTGACAGGATACTATAGAATATTTGTGAAGAATTATGCTCCTATAGTAGCACCCCTTACCACTCTATTGAAGAAGGATTATTTTCATTGGAATGAATCTGTTAATGTATCATTTGAGCAATTGAAGAAGGTTATGTGTACAACTCCAGTGCTTGCCACTCCAGACTTCACCAAGGAATTCATTGTGAAATGTGATGCTTTAGGAAATGAGATAGTAGTAGTTCTCATGCAAGAAGGTTGACCAATTTTTTTTTTGAGAGTTGTCAATTAAAAGGTAAAAATCAACTCAAACCTATTTACAAGAGGCAAATGCTAGCAATCCTTCATGCAGTTTAAAAATGGAGGCCTTATTTAATGGGTTGACACTTCAAGGTTAACACAAATCATGATAGCCAAAAATATTTTTTGAAACAAAGACTATTATCAAAAGGGAAACAAAAATGGGTCACTACGATGTTGGGATATGACTTTAAAATTGTATACAAGAAAGGGAAGGAAAATATTATGGCCAATGCACTTTCTAGGAAGGATGAAAAAGATGAATCCCTATTATGTGGCTTTTCAATATTACAAGAAAATTGGGTGGTAGAAGCCAAAGAAGAGTGGAAAAATGATGTTACAACAAAAAATCTCATCCAACAAATTAAAAGTGACCCTAGTAGTTTAGATAAGTTTTGTTTAAAGGGGGATATTCTTTGGTATAAAGAGCACTTGTATCTCTACAAGAATTCCACCCCTAAACACAAGATTCTCAAAGAACTACATGGGTGCCCAATTGGTGGTCATTCAAGAGTTTTGAAGACATATCATCGGGTCAAGAAAGATTTTTTTGGGAAGGGCTAAAAGGTGATGTTCAAAAATTTGTGGCTAAATGTTTGGTTTGTCAAACAAATAAGGGGGAAACAATTAAGACACTAGGTCTCTTGGAGCCTTTATCTATTCCTAGCCAACATTGGGAAGAGGTATCCATGGACTTCATCATAGGGCTTCCCAAATCTAAGGTCACAATGTCATCATGGTAGTAATTGATCACCTTGCTAAATATGCACATTTCATTTCATTATCACATCCTTTTACATCAAGTATAGTGGCAAAAGTTTTCTTGGAGAATATCCAAAATCTACATGGTACACCTAAGGTTATTGTTAGTGATTGTGACTATCTTTACTAGTCACTTTTGGAAAGATTTATTCTCATGTTTGAGTACTCAATTGGCTCATAGTTCTTCATACCATCCTCAATCAAATGGGCAAACTGAGGCTGTTAATAAATGCTTGGAAGGATATCTATGTTGTTTCACTCTAGAAAAACAATCTCAATGGGTAGATTGGCTACCTTTTGCGAAATGGTAGTACAATAATTTTTTTCATAGCTCATCAAAATGTTTCCATTTTCAGCACTTTATGGTTATCATCCTCCTTCTATCACATCATCATTAAAGGTGTCACCAAGAGTTTAGGCAATAGAGAACCACTTGCTTCATCAACATCAGGTACTTTTAGGACTCAATGAGAATTTAGCTATGACACAAAATTGAATGAAACAACAAGTGGACCAACATCATAGTTAAAGAAATTTTGAAGTTGGGGACTGGATCTTCTTGAGATTAAATCCTTATAAAAAAATCTTAATGAAGCAACAAAAAAAGAATAATAAGTTGTCTTCAAGATATTATGGACCATACCAAATCATGCAAAAGATTGGTAGTGTTTCCTACAAGCTTGAGTTGCCACCAACAACAAAGATACATCCATTTTTTCATGTTTCTTGTTTGAAGAAGGAAATTGGGCAAAATATTCCTACTCAAATAGTACTACTAGAACTTGATGAAGAAGGAAGAATAATTTTGGAACTAGAGTACATTCTTCATACAGACACAAAGAAGCTAAGGAATAGAACCTTGACTCAATATTTCATCCAATGGAAGAACTTACTAGCTGAAGAGGCCACATGGGAGGATGAGGAGTTCATTCAAAAGAATCAATACTTGGTTAGCATTAAGGACAATGCTTCTTTCAAGAGAAGGGGCATGTTACACCCTTAATATTAGTGTATATAGGGTTATAAATAATCAACTTGTGGCAATATTAATCTTTAGTTAAGTCATGTTATAATTATTATATTATTATTTAGGTAGGTAGGTCAGCCTAGGTGTTATATAGGGTTGTGTCTATTCAACCTAAGCATAATTAGGTATATATAGGAGGTTGTGAGTCTTATTTCAACATCATATTGTGAAGTGTGTTCTCACTGGGGATATTTGAGGTTGCCCCCTTGAAGTGGCCTATTACTCTCAGTTATTATCAAGTATTTATATAATATTTCATATTATTTATTATATTCTAAAAGTTATTTCATTACACCCTCTTAGATTTTTGGAAAGGGAAAAGTTAAGATTAGGTTGCAAAATGGGAATCGTTGGCTTCTAAATGAGGTAAGACATGTTCCAAGGTTGAGTAGAAATTTAATTTTAGTGGGACAACTCAGTGATGAGGGTTGTGTAATTACTTTTAATGATAAAAACTGAAAGGTTTAAAAAGGTTCCCTTGTAGTAGCAAAAGGTGTGAAAGTAGGCACCTTATATCTTTGTATAGGTCATACTATTCCTTCTACTTTGATTGTTTTAGTGAAAAATGAATGTTCAGGAATAGATGTTGCAATTGAGTAGGGAGAAAAAATAACTATTGTATATTTTAATATAATGATGTGGCACAATAGAGTTGGGCACATGAGTGAGAAAGGTATGAAATTACATCATTCAAAGAAAGTTTTACCAGGTCTGAAATGTGTTAATATGGATTTCTGTGAAACTTGTTTATATGAAAAATAAAAGAGACTGAGTTTTGTAAAGATTGGAAAGGAAAAGAAAAGTGAGAAATTACAACTTGTGCATACAAATGTATGAGGACAAGCTTAGGTATCTTCCCTTAGTGGCTCTCATTATTATGTTACATCTATTGATGATGCAACTACAAAAGTATAGGTTTATTTCCCTAGATAGAAATCCAATGTATTTCAAACTTTTAAGAAATGGAAATTCTTGGTTGAAAATGAGACTGGTAAAAAATTAAAATGTCTCAAATATGATAATGGTGGTGAGTATTGTAGTCATGAATTTGAAGATTATTGCTCCACTAATGGTATTCATAGATAGAAAATTGTTCCAAGGACTCCATAGGAAAATGGAGTAGCTAAATGCATGAACAGGACTATAATAAAGCATGCAAGGAGCATGAGGTTGCATGCAGGGTTTCCCTTAAACATGTGGCCATAGTATGTCAATATTGTTGTATATTTTATTAATAGATGTCCCTCTACTCCTTTGGGCTATGGTATTCCAGAGGAAGCATGGACTAGTAAGGTGAGTTATTCTTTTCTCAAGACCTTTGGTTGTCAAGCATTTTCTCATAAAGATTCTAAAAATAGAACCAAGCTAGAAGGTAAGTCAAAGAAATGTGTGTTTGTTGGATATGGCATTGATGAATTTGGTTGTAGGCTTTGGGATTTTGAAAATTGTAAAATTGTAAGAAGAAGGGATGCCATATTCGATGAGAAAGTGTTATACAAAGCTTTTTTGCAAAAACATGAGAAGAAAGAAGATAATGTAGTGTTGGATGATACTCCAAAAGAGATGTTCCAACACTTCCTCATGATGTGCGACAACTACAACAACAAATACCACACACACTAGTGAATGTTAGATAGTCAACAAGGCTATGTAATCCTGCAAAAAAAATTTCTCCTTCTTTGTACTCTATTTTACTAATAGATGCTGGTGAACCTAAATATTATGATGAAGTTGTGTAGGTGGATACTAAGATTCAATGGGAGTTTTCAATGGCAGATGAAATGGATGCCTTGCTGAAAAATAAGAATTGAGATTTATGCATGTTGCCTGTAGGTAAATGGTCTTTCTAGAATAAATGGGTTTATAGGTTGAAAGAAGATGATGGAGGTAACAAAATATTTAAAGCTAGGTTAGTTGTAAAAGGATTTGCATAGAAAAAAAGCATTGATTTTGATGAGATATTCTCTCTTTTTATAAAATTGACTTCTATCCATACTATTTTAAGTATTGTGGCTACTTAAGATTTGCATTTGGAGTAGCTTGATGTTAAAACAAACTTCCTTCATGGTGATTTGGATAAAGAGATATATATGGCACAAGTAGAGGGATTTGAGGTCAAGGGTAAGGAGAACTTAATGTGCAGATTGAAGAAAAGTTTATATGGCTTGAAGCAAGCACCTCGGCAATGGTATCTAAAATTTGACAATTTTATGCATAAGCATGTATATAGTAGGTGTCATTCAGATCATTATGTTTACTTTAAGAGGTTAGATGATGAAAGATACATTATTTTATATTTATATGTTGATGATATGCTTGTAGCTAGGTCTAGCATGGAACACATTAAGGGTTTGAAACATTAGTTAGCACATTCATTTCCTATGAAGGATTGGGAAAGGAAACAAATCCTTGGTGTGAAGATTTGTAGAGATAGGAAGAATAAAAGATTGACTTTATCTCAGGCTGATTATATTGTGAAGGTGTTGCAATGTTTCTCTATGGAGAATGCTAAAGCTGTCAGTACACCTTTTACCTTGTCATTTGAAGTTGACTAAGGAGATGTGTCCAAAGACACAAGAAGAGGAGGATAAGATATCCAAGATACCTTCTGCTTTAGCTGTAGGAAGCTTGATGTATTCTATGGTATGTACAAGGCCAAATATTGCACATGTAGTGGGAGTCACTAGCATGTATATGAGTCATCAAGGGCTTGAGCATTGGAATCTTGTAAAATGGATTCACATATATTTGAGAGCAACATCTAGTAAGTGTTTACATTTTGATGGCTCTACTATTGATTTGCAGGGATATGTTGACTCAAATTTGGCAGGAGATATTGATACTAGGTGGAGTACTACAGGTTATGTATTTACTATTGGTGGGGTAACAGTGAGTTGGGTTTCTCATTGTAGAAGGTTAATGCTTTATCCACTATAGAGGCAGAGTATATTGGTGCTACAAAGGAAGTGAAGGAGATGATATGGCTTTAGTTCTTCTTGAAAGAATTGGAACACCTTCAGAAGGATAATTATTTGTTTATAGATAGTCAAAGTGTCATTCATCTTGTGAAGAATTCAACTCTACATTCAAAGACAAAACACATATAGTTGCAATACCATTTCATTTAGTTAGTTTTGGATGATGGACAGTTAAAGTTGGAACAGATACATATAGATGACAATCAAATGGATATATTTACAAAGGTAGTGACAAGGGAGAAGCTAAACTCCTCTTTAGCTTCAGTTGGTCTTCTAGACTAAACAAAATAAAAGAGCAGTGGAGTCTAGGGTGGTTTGATCCAGTGGGAGCCCCATGTGGTAGCGATATTGCTATAGGATCAGTCTCCAAGTGGGAGATTGTTTTCTAGTGTGGAGCTTGATTAGTCCCCAAGTGGGAGATTGGAGTCAAACCATTTGTATTTACTTTTGTCAAGATCCAGTAAAGAAGTAGAGGAGCAAGTAAAAAGACGTGTCTAGCCTCACTAAGCACAATCTCTTCTTGCAAGATGAGGGGAAGCTTGAGAGTGTTATAATGATTTAGAATAATTGGGGGGTTGGGGGGGGGGGAGGGGGGTGAATTAGTTATCCTCATGTCCAGATGTATCAATTTAAATTTTACTAACTTTAAAGAAATTAATCAATCTCATAGACACACTCAATCAATAGAGCATATCATCAACAATTCAATATTTAATGTAATTATTTAACTCTTTGTTTCTATCTGTGTTGACTTCTAATAGATAAACTATTGTAAAATATAACATGCATAATAATAACATCCACACATGAAAATAACACTTTGACACCGAGATTTAATGTAGAAACCCAATTTAAGAAGAAACACCAAGTAACACACTATCAATTTTTCACTCTTCTAAAGCGAGCTCAGTTAAGAGTCAATCATGTTAAAGGTTATACAACACACTATTAAATGTGACCATACATTAAAGGATTTCATCAACCTATTGGAGTGGCCTTATTAGAGGACTTTAGGTCATTCCATCAGAATGTCACTTTGATTAAAGGATTTACAAAATGACTGTTA
Organism: Cupressus sempervirens; assembly: GCA_028749045.1. Classification (NCBI taxonomy): domain Eukaryota; kingdom Viridiplantae; phylum Streptophyta; class Pinopsida; order Cupressales; family Cupressaceae; genus Cupressus; species Cupressus sempervirens. The sequence goes on along the minus strand of CM053789.1, from coordinate 124,326,813 downwards.
GGTAAACCTTGATTAAAGGGTTTTGACTGATACAATGGTTAGAATGTAATAGTAGATTTGATATGCAAATTACAACCCACTTTACAAATTCTAATCTCCATTCACTCATCTGTTGGTTCATTGATTCACCTCCATCGCCATTTCTATCACTAATCTTCTTGGCATCTCCTCAAGCAATTACTCTTCACCAAAAACTTTACACTTTTCAATTGTTTTCCCTTTTGATCTTTTGTAGATTCTCCATCATCTACATGTGTAGCCACCCACTTATGTTAAGTGAGTTCTCCTTAAGATTTCCAATCAAAAATGATCCATTCTTAAAATTCATTCATTATGCCTCATTAAATAGGTAATTTTGATATTTTATCACATAAACATCATTGTTGATCTTAGGATTAGGTCAAATTCATTGAATCCTTCCATCTTTTTGTCATCCTTCTAGAAACTTATGATCAAATCCTTGCCTTTGATTTCTCAAAAAAATCTCCTCATGTATTAAATATGTCAGCTCATTAATCCTTATATTCCCCACACTTTGACTAATTCAATATTCCAACTATGTTGGCTCAGATTTGTTAGTGTAGTTTTTTATTTTTCCTATTTTGCTAGGTTTTTCCTACACTTTTAATAATCTCGCTTAGGTTAATAAAGCATGTCTTATTAGGTGAATGGTTGTGAGGTGTCATCTTCCTACATGTGAGCATCCATTAGCTATCTTGGGAAGATACTTTGCTATCTTTAGTCTGATAGATGGTTGCTCCTCATTGGTTGGTGTTGCCACCTCCTCCCTCTTCCTAGCCTATATAAGCATGCTACCTGGCTTGTATTTGTATCTCTTATTTTTGCATCCTCCTAATGCTATTTTGCTTCCAGCATTTGCATTACTCTCTTGGAGACTAACTCTATGATGCTATTTTGATTTTGTATCATTTGCATTCATAGTTTAGATATTTACTCTTTGCACTAGTTTTCTGGGTTATTAATCTTTTCAGATTCTAACAAGATTTAATTCTTTCTCAAAATATAACTTTTGTTGTCACTTGGTCATCACTATGTTCTTCTTCTCAGTCATCGCACTGTAGCTGATGCAGGAGCATCCAGAGGTATAAGGGCAATCCTGTGTCACCCAAAAAAATGTACTTAGACTTATTTTTTGTTTCATGTGTTTTCATTTCTGCACACCCATTTGGGTCAAATAAAGGTTCCAACTCTCACAGTCCCACTATCAGTGGGCTAGCAAATCCTGAAAAAATAGGAGCATGTAATTGGGCCATCATTTTGGTGAACTAGAAGGTGTGAATTGGTCAGATGAATGTAATTATAATTTAGAGAATTCTAGAAAAAGAATCATGTCAAAAGGCCCCACGGTTTGAAAGTTATTGCAATTTTTCAGGTTTTGGAGACCTCCTAAGAATGTTTCAAAGTCAGGTTAGGGGCATTAAATGACCTCAAAAAGGGCCAAAAAATGGGGGACAAGCAAAGCTTGTCCATAGGGCTATAGAGCGCTTTGAGAGCTTTTTGAAAATGTAAATGGTTCGTCAATCGGAGCTACGATTCAAAAGTTATGCCTCCCGAAAGTTCGATTACCGTTTCTGGATTCTTCTAGATTTGCACCAACTTCTAACACAACTTCTGGAACCTTCTATTTGGATAGTGGATGCCTACTAGCACTTTCTAGAATGTACTCTGAGTCCTTAACCCTTTGGGGTCTATTTAAGGAGATTTCTGGCATTGTAAAAGGCAGTTCAGAGTGGAGTTTGAGAGGAGGTACTGAAAGAGAAATTATCTCCAGATTTATGCTATTGTAAGCCCCTTAGGGCATGTTTTGAAGTTTTTTTTCTCTGTATTGAATGTAATAGCTTATTTTTCAGTTAATACAATTTCCCTTTTCTATTGTGTCCATTCTGTTCTTGGGTCATGTCCCATCAAGTGGTATCAGAGCTGGTTTTCCTGAGTGTGTAGACAGAGCACCGACTATGAGGCAGTTTGCACCAGGACTGTGTGGATGTGGGTTTGAGTTAAGAAGATTCCTCCACGAAGAGAGCATGGTGGAAGGGCCAGAGCTATTAACCCTGAGGAGGTTAGAGCCATCCAAAGGCAGGTACAAGCATTGCAGGAGGAGCTCCGTAGAGGAACAATTGTGGCCATAGGTGATGAAAGTGAAGATGACAACGAAGAAGACGAAATTGGACTAGAAGGGGAATTTGACAGGGAAGTTCTAAATCATCCAGAGGAAAGGCTTTTTAGGGCCATTACTAAGTTTGAGAAAAGACCTACAATTGAAGTGGGTGTATTTTCAGGAAATTTCAAACCAAATGAGTTGATCGATTGGATCAATGAACTGGAAGAATACTTTGAGTATGAGGATATCAGGGACCCAGATAGGGTTAAGTTTGCAAAGGCCAAACTGAAAGGCCATGCAAAAATCTGGCGGCAAGAGGTCCAATTGGAAAGAAACAGAAGAGGAAAGGAGAAGATCACAAGGTGGGATCGCATGGTGGACAAATTGAAGAAGCAGTTCATTCCTATGGACTACGAGCTTGATTTGTTTAAGAAGATGCATGGGTTAAAGCAAGTAGGAAGATCAGTCCAAGAATATATAGAGGAGTTTTACCAAATCTTGATTAAAGCGGGGCATGCAGAAGCAAATAAGGAGAAGGTTGCTCGTTATATCAGTGGGTTGCGACCTAGCATCCAGGAGGAATTAAGTTTGGTAAGAATGACCAGTGTTGAAGAGGCATACCAGTTTGCCCTACGAGTTGAAGAGAAGCTGAATAAAAGGTTTGAAGGAAGACAAAGAGGGTGCGGTCAAGGAGGAAGGGGAAGCGGTAGATCATCTGGAGGCCACAATGAAACCCAAAATAAAAATGAAGATGTGGGTACTAGAAGGAACCAGAGGAATGAGGGTTTCAACCGCTCCCATGATCAAGACTTTGGAAATCAGAGAGTAAGAGGTAGAGGACGTGGACAAGGAAGAGGTGGCTTCCGTGGTACCTATTTCCATTGTAATGAAGAAGGTCATCGTGCCTTTGAATGCCCTCAATGAAAAGGAAAGACAGATAGGTGAGCTAAGGGCCAAGCTAGGGTTTCTCATGTGGATGAGGATCCACAATCATCATATTTAGAGGATGCAGAAAGAGGAGAGACCTTGGTAAATGAAAGAGTCCTACTAAGTGGTGACATTGAACTAGGACAACGAAGGAGTCTATTCCGTACCAGATCCAAGTGTGAGGATAAATTTTGTGACGTGATCATTGATGGTGGTAGCACTGATAACTTGGTATCAGAAGAGATGGTCTCTAAGCTGAAGCTCAAGAGGGATAAACATCCCCAGCCCTATCGGATTGCTTGGGTAAAAGATGATCATAAGGTCTTGGTAAGTGAACAATGTTTAGTGAAATTCAAAATTGGGAGTTACCATGATGAAGTTCTCTGTGACGTTATTTCGATGGATGTTTGCCATCTATTGTTGGGTAGACCATGGAAGTTTCATAGACATGCAGTACATGATGGACATGCAAACACATACTCTCTGACAAAGGATGGAGTTCGCTACAAATTGAAGCCCATGAAAAAGGAAGGTGAAAAGGTATGTAGCAGTGCTAGGATTTTTATTGTTGATGAAAGGAAGTTTTTAGATGGCATGAAACATCAGCATATGTGCTATGCTTTGATTCCTAGGAAAGATAAAGAAGGTAGTATTGAAATACCACTTGAAGTCTCAGATTTACTAGGGGAGTTTGGAGATATTATCTCTGATAATGTTCCAAATGAATTGCCACCAGTAAGGCAAATTAGTCATCAGATAGATCTGATTCCAGGAGCTAGTTTTCCTAACAAGGCTGCTCACAGGATGACTCCTGCTGAAACAGAGGAGCTAAATAGATAGGTTCAGGACCTTTTAAGGAAGGGCTTGATTCGAGAGAGCTTGAGTCCATGTGCAGTACCTATAGTACTCGCACCAAAGAAGGATGGAGAGTGGAGGATGTGTACAAATTCTCGAGCTATAAATAGGATAACCATCAAGTACCAATTTCCTTTGCCAAGGATGGATGATCTTATGGACTGCTTGAGTGGAACTCAATACTTCACAAAGATAGATCTCAAGAGTGGCTATCATCAGATACGGATTCGAGAAGGAGATGAGTGGAAAATAGCCTTCAAGACCAAGGAGGGTCTTTATGAGTGGTTAGTCATGCCCTTTGGATTGACGAACACCCCAAGCACCTTCATGCGGCTCATGAATGAGGTACTTAAGAAGTTCTTGGAAAAATTTGTTATTGTCTATTTGGATGATATTTTAATTTTCAGCAAGACTTTGGAAGAACATTTATTGCATATTCATAGTGTCTTTGAAAGGCTAAGGGAAGAGAAACTGTTAATTAATCTGAAGAAGTGTATCTTTGCAAAAAGGGAGTTAGTCTATTTGGGGTTTGTTATATCACCCGAAGGTCTCAAAATGGATCCAGAGAAGGTAAAAGCCATCTTGGAATGGCCTACTCCAAGGTCTGCTACTGAGGTAAGATCATTTCATGGTCTTGTTAGTTTTTATAAGAAGTTTATTAAGAATTTCAGTGGCATATGTGCACCCCTAACTGATACAATAAGAGGGGATAAAAAAGAGTTCAAATGGACTGCAACAGTTGTGAGAAGTTTTGAATTGTTGAAGAAGAAGGTGACAGAACAACTTGTGTTGGCACTTCCAGATTTTAGAAAGGTTTTCTAGGTGGATTGTGATGCCAGTGGCAGCGCTATTGGGGCTGTATTAAGCCAAGAATTTAAGCCTATTGCATATTTTAGTGAAAAATTGAGTGATGCAAAGAAGAAGTATTCTATTTATGATCAAGAGTTCTATGCAATAGTTCAGGCCTTAAAGAAATGGAGGCATTATTTATTGCCAAAGGAACTTTTTGTATACTGATCATCAGGCCTTACAGTACATAAATAGCAAAGGTAAATTGAATCAGAGGCATATGAAGTGGGTGGAGTTCTTGCAGAGTTATACATTTGTGTTGAAGCATAGAAGTGGAAAATCTAACAGGGTTGCAGATGCACTAAGTAGGAGACAGTTTTTGCTTATAGTAATGTACGTTGAAGTAGGTGGGTTTGATGAACTCAATAATTTGTACCCCGAGGATCCTGATTTTGTTGAAGCATGGAAAGCTTGTATAGAACCAAGTGGTTAGACTATTTGATTCAGGATGGCATGTTGTTCAAGTGTAGTCAATTGTGCATTCCAAGGAGTTCCATAAGGGAAAATCTAATTAAGGAGAAACAAAGTGGAGGGATGGTAGGACATTTTGGTCAAGATAAGACCATTTCCATTCTTAGAGAACATTATTTTTGGCCTCAAATTTCACAGGATGTGAAGAAGTTTGTACAGAGTTGCTAGGTTTGTCAAGTTGCCAAGGGGTTTAGTCACAATACTAGCCTATATCAGCCATTGCCTGTTCCATCAAGGCCATGGGAGGACATAAGTATGGATTTTGCTCTTGGATTGCCAAGGACACAAAGGGGTAATGACTCAGTATTCGTGGTGGTTGATAGGTTCTCCAAAATGGCACATTTCATTCCATGCCACAAAACTCATGATGCTGTCCATATTGAAGACTTGTTTTTCAAAGAGGTGGTAAGACTACATGGTCTTCCAAGGAGTCTAGTTTCTGACAGAGATACTAAATTTGTGGGGTATTTCTGGAGGACATTGTGGAAGAAGTTGAGAATAGACCTAAAATTTAGTTCCACGCATCACCTGCAGACTGATGGCCAAACAGAAGTCTGGGCAATTTGCTAAGATGTTTAGTTGGGGATAAGCCCAAGGGATGGGATTTGATTCTACCACAGGCAGAGTTTTCTTATAACAACTCTATAAATAGGAGTACTGGAAAATCACCATTCCAAATTGTATATGGGAGTAGCCCAAGGACTGCACCAGAGCTAAGGAAGATAGAACAAGGGGAGAGGACAAGTGCTGAAGCTGAGGAATTTGCTGAATGTATCAAGCGTCTACATGAGGAGGTTCAAGCACACATTACCAAGATGAATCAAGAATATAAAGCTAGGGCTGATCAAAGGAGAAGACATAAGGAATTCCAAGTAGGAGATTTAGTCATGGTGCACTTACGAAAAGAAAGATTTCCAGCCAATACTTACAACAAGCTGAAAATGAAGAAGTTTGTCCCCTGCAAAATTTTGAAGAAACATGACTCATGAAATGCATATGAAGTGGAGCTGCCAGATGGTATTCACATTTATCCCATTTTCAACATTGCAGATTTAACAGAGTATCATGACGATGGTGTAGATGAGGAGCTGGTGTTAGAGCCATGTCCGATTCCTGCTTCAAAGAAGGAGGAGATAGAAGACATTCTAGATCATCGTGTGGGTAGGAGTACCAGAAACAGGCAGTATGAAGAGTATTTGGTCAAATGGAAAGGACGATCGATCGAGGACTCAACTTGGATTTCAGTAGCTGAGGTTTCTCATTTGGAATTTCCTCTACCATTCATAAAGTGACAAGGTCACTTTTCAATCTACCCTAGGTGTCTGATGCAGGAGCATCCAGAGGTATAAGGGCAATCCTGTGTCACCCAAAAAAATGTACTTAGACTTAGTTTCTGTTTCATGTGTTTTCATTTTTGGACACCCATTTGGGTCAAATAAAGGTTCCAACTCTCAAAGTCCCACTATCACTGTGCTAGAAAATCTCAAAAAAATAGGAGCATGTAATTGGGCCATCATTTTGGTGAACTAGAAGGTGTGAATTGGCCAAATGAATGTAATTGAAATTTAGAGCATTCCAAAAAAAGAATCAGGTCAAAAGGCCCCACGGTTTGAAAGTTATTGCAGTTTTTTGAGTTTTGGAGACCTCCTAAGAATGCTTCAAAGTCAGGTTAGGGGCATTAAATGACCTCGAAAAGGGCCAAAAAATGGGGGACAAGCTAAGCTTGTCCATAGGGCTATAGGGCACTTTGAGAGCTTTCCAAAAATGTAAACGGTTCGTCAATCAGAGCTACGGTTCAAAAGTTATGCCTCCTAGAAGTTCGGTTACCGTTTTTGGATTCTTCTAGATTTGCACCGACTTCTAACGCAGCTTCTGGAACCTTCTATTTGGTCGATGGATGCCTACTAGCACTTTTTAGAATGTACTCCTAGTCCTTAACCCTTTGGGGTCTATTTAAGGAGATTTCTGGAATTGTAAAAGGTAGTTAAGAGTGGAGTTTGAGAGGAGGTACTGAAAGAGAAATTATCTCCAGATTTATGCTATTGTAAGCCCCTTAGGGCATGTTTTGAAGTTTATTTTCTCTGTACTGAATGTACTAGCTTATTTTTTAGTTAATACAATTTCCCTTTTTTGTTGTGTCCATTATGTTCTTGGGTTGTGTCCCCATCAAGTGGTATCAGAGCAGGAGTTCCTGAGCGTGCGGACAGATCGCCGAACGTGAGGCAGTTTGCACCAGGACCTTGAGTTGGGTGAAGTTTATCAAGAAGTTCTTGATTGTGTAGACAAATCGCCGACTGTGAGATAGTTTGCACAAGGTTCTTGTATTGCACTAGATTTGTCTTCTAAAGACTTGATTATGGAGAAGAGAAAGAAGAAGATGACTTTTCTGATTGGATGGATTTTGAGGATTCCTCGACTAGAGAAAATTAGAGCAAGAAATCAAGAGGCATTGATAGTTGATTTGTAGAATCAAGTGAATGAATTAGAAGCTGAGTTACGAAAATGAAGAGCACATTAGAAGAAAAGAGATGTTGATAATTTCTTGGATGTGGAAAAGAAAGAAGATTCCATCAAGTGGCATCAAAGCAGGAGTTCCTGAGTGTGTGGATAGATCGCCGAACGTGAGGCAGTTTGCACCAGGACCTTGAGTTGGGTGAAGTTTATCAAGAAGTTCTTGATTGTGTAGACAGTTTGCACAAGGTTCTTGTGTTGCACTAGATTTGTCTTCTAAAGACTTGATTATGGAGAAGAGAAAGAAGAAGATGACTTTTCTAATTGGATGGATTCTGAGGATTCCTCGACTAGAGAAAATTAGAGCAAGAAATCAAGAGGCATTGATAGTTGATTTGCAGAATTAATAGGTTGATCAAGTGATCAAGATCAAGATCAAGTGAGATTCAAAAGAATCCTAGAAACAAAACAAGGGAATTTCCTAATGGTCTAAAAACACCTAAAGGTGAGCAACATTAAGTGCAATTTTTTTTTCTAATCTTAAATCCACAACAACCCATTAAGACAAATCATAGATTTAGTAAAGAGTGAAAATTTATTATCAACAACAAACCCAAAGGACATAGTAGACATTTTGTATTTCTAGATGTAAAAAGAGTCTCCACCTTATTCATAAGCATGTCAAATCTATATGTAAAGGGAAAGTGATGTCAATCTCCTAATAATATCATATGCCCTTGAGAAAGAGGTATATGTATATAAGGGTTGAAAAAATCATGAATCCAAATCCAAATATCTTGAGCTCATGAGAAAAATATATAAGAGCATCTAAGAGACTTCTAATGGAAGAAAAGAACATTGCATGTCTAACATATCCAAATGGGTTAACATAAAATTAGTTAGGAGATGAAAATGAATACACAAAATAATGTGGGCCAACTTTGGTTAGAACATGGAATCTAAATTTCCAAACTAGTAATGGAGATTTAAAATGATATTATTGATTTAAGATAAGATCAATGACTAAATGGAAAGAAATCCCTAAATTTCACTTGCAAGGCTTATTAGTTTGTAATGTGACATTTGAATACCACTTTTAATGTAGTTACAAAAGTTTACATGATCTCACACCAATTCTATGAGCCATATCAACTTAGATGGCTATTATTATTGCATTAAATTCTCACTACCTTGATTGGAAAAATGATAATTAATCTTGGTCTATTCTGAGATAAAATATTCTTAGTAAACCTAGAAAAAAATATTAAGAAGGATCTTAGGTTTTTTTATAAGAAACCCAAATCATGGAGCTAAAATATGTACGAGAGGATATTTTGGACATAATCTAATAAAGGGGCACCAAATATATTGTTGATTAATGGACATATTAATATGAAGAGCATGAAGAATCCCCTTCTATGCTACTCTCTCAATAGGGTGACCAAAAGAAATACAGTGCAACACTACAGATTTGGAAGCTTCATTACTCGCTTGAGGATGAATAAGTTTCTCAACACTATAATATATAAAATGGTGATCAATGGTAGACCACAAAATTTGATCCTTGCCTCTGTCGAGTTTGGTTGTATAATCTTAAGTGGTAAGAGGGATACACATGCAAGATTTAGCCAAATTTGGAGATAACGAGTGCTTCCTATGTTTGTGTAGTTAGGATTGAAGGGTAGTTTTTGCAAGAGAGATAGACTAAGGAAATGATAAATAATAAGAGATGTATCATATTTAAGAAAGGGAAGTGCCAAAATGAATATATACTCACCTTGACGGATAGTAGAGGATATACTTTTATATTTAAACTAACCCTGTCATATTGTGTCAAAACCAAGAACAAATAAGATCTGGAATCTTGAGACCTATAACTTATGGATGTGAAAATCTCAAAGCACAAGGAACATGTCTCTTTTGGGTGACCTATATGTAGTATAGGTCAGTTTTGGGTGACTTATACCTAGAAGAGTTGAAAATAGAGATCTTGAATCTATGCGAGAAATTGTGTCTTCAGATATACTTTTTTATATTTGCAACTCCACAAATATGCACCTATACATAAGAGAGAAGGGAAAATTTTTGGGGGGAGGAGGCCTACCTTGATCAAGCCCTTGTTTAGGAATCAACCTTGAATTAAAATGAAGGACTTGATATTATTTGGTAGAGATTAAATCTAACAATGGGATATAATTATTCCATGTAGATGCAATTGTGCTTGGTATGTGATCAAGTATGTTGATGCAATAGCCTTGATTGAAAATAAAAGCCAAAAGGAAATCATGTAAGAGAAACTCATAATTAACCTTTGATTAGATTAATAAGAGGAAGACTTGAATGGATGAGTGTACATCTCTTCCCTTGATGGAGAAACTCATTTATTTCTTATAAAGAAAGAAGCTAGATCGGTAGAAGGAAATGCATGATTTCTTAACAAATAAACACTTTCTTTCTTTCTTGAACTCCCTAAATAAAAAATAGTTTTTTTGTGAATTTTAGATTGTGGATGTGAAAATAAAGAGAGGAAGTCTCCTTTTATAGTGATCTTAGGATCAATTTTTGTAAGTGTAAAATCTAGTGGGTGAGAAATGATAAAGAATTATAGCATTGGACCTACAACCCCTAAAAGAGCTCTTCTAGAGTATTGGTCACCCCTAGGAAACCTATATTGAACTTCTAGGTTACCCCAAGGTGACCCATTCTAGGAGGACATCAATTTCAAGAAAAGGATGTGGGAAGAAATAAAGTCTTAAGTGGTTTGGGGTGAATAAAAACTATATACAATAAAATTGATCAAAAAGACATATGAATCTTGAATTTACCAAGATAGGGGGTAGGGGAATAGTGAATTTTTTTATTGGAGAGAAAAATAAAGTAGGTTGCATAGAGATGAGATCCATCCTCAATTTTTGAACAAATTAGAGAGGGAAAAGTAAAGGAGGATGTATTAACTTTAATTCCTAGCTCAATTTTTACAATAATGAGAGAGGAAGATTAAATTGGATAAATAGATTGGTAGATGAGAAATTATGCATAGAAATTAGAGCCAACATAGATTCTTGAGATGGATAAAGGAAAAGAAGGGATCTTGATTTAATGATGCATGTAATTCATGCAATGCAAGATCCTAATAAGAAGGATTGCACTAAGGAGGACTAAAATGATCTCAGAAATGAAATTAAGGAAGTGGTTTCTTTTTAAGATGATATAAGTACATATGGAAAACCCATGATATGAGTGGGAATTATTCCCAACTTTTTTAAAATTATGAGGGAGACAATAATACTCTCAATCCACTCAATGAAAACCTTTGTGATTCTCAAAGAAATACCAAATGAAATATTGAAGAAGCATCTCTAAATTTGAAGATTTTAATTCATTAGAAGATACATAACAATAGGAATTTTTGATTTGACTAGCTACAATAATCTTTGAGAAAATATTTAAAATTCACTAACTAGGATTAAAAATTTAGTAACCAATAATCTAATGTATTCTTAATTCTAGCAAGTATAACTTACCACAAGATATCTAGAGAATCTTAAGCAAAAATAAATCCCCCAAATTTTAATGAATTTACATTTTTAAATCCACTTCTACCCATAAGAACTTGGCCAAATAGGCTTGGGTAAGAAGGATTGTCTTTAACATTAACTTTTCACATTGAATAGTTAATCTTAAAGGAAAAGCACAAAGTTGTGTCACACTTTAGGCTAACTAGAGTTTTTTGATGGGAACAAGTTTTAACTAGATTAGAATCAACTAAAACACGTCAAGCCGATCATATGTGGCATTCAAGTTGCACCATTGTAGCAAGGGGGTTCCAAACAATTGATACTATTTCACCAAGTAATTCACCTAATAAGTTTAGTAGGTTTCCACAACCAATACAAAGAAAGTGGAAAATTATTGAAAAAATAAAATTAATGAGTGGAAATCACATGACCTAGTATAGAAACTATTCCACATAAACAAAGATGAATAATTTGTTGAAAATAGATTGAAACAAGTATGATAAATATATTTCAATCATTGTTTTGTCACTGATGTCAAACGTACTAGTTTTTGGTAAGACAATTGCTTATATGATTTAAGTACTATCATTTGTTTGATTAATGAAGAGGATTTGATCAAATGAAGTAACAATATAACCTAAAGGAAAGGTTAAGTTATGATATGAAAAAGAGTACAAGGATTAGTTAAGACGGTGATATTATAGTGCATTGATAATCTATTTAAGGTTGCAAAGGATGGTTACACTAATTAAGTTTAGAAGAACAAGATAAATGAAGTTTGTTAGCCAAGCTTAACATTTTGCATAGTGGGTATAGAGCAAAGTTAGTGCAAGCCAAGAAGAAAATCAATTGGAGCTGAGAAAAGTCAATTACAATGTAAGTCGAGTGAAATAGTATAAGCTGAGTAAAGTTTAGTTGATGTCAAGAAAGTGTTTTGATAGTAGATGTCGAGCACCCAATATGTGCCAAGCATCAGAATCCAGTTAATGTCGAGCATCAACATTATGAGAAAGATCATGAATTCGATGAATCTGAGCTAACAAGTTTGGTTTCTTGGATTGTGTGAACCATGTGGAAGATAAGCTTGATGAGTTGGTGGTATAGAATTCAAGATGAATTTTTTTGAGGAAAATTTAAAGATGATTGAAAGCATAAGTTTCTAGAAGGGAATGTAATAAAATGAAGGGTAGATTCATTGAATCCTACCTAATCCAACCCAATCCTAAAGTAGACAATGGAGGATGAATGAAAAAAGTCTTAATTCTCTATTTATAGAGATGGTTGGTGAGAATAAAGGGTTGTCATGTGCAAGAACCTAAGGAAGAAAAGGAGTCTATGGTATTGCTTCATTCAGTGAGCTAAGAGAAGAGACTACATTGGCAAGAAAAGCAAGAAGGCTTAAGAGTATGGATGCTTGAAGGGTGAACAAGTTATTAGAGCTAAAGAGTGTGAAAACCAAGCATAATGGAGGACTAAAATAGAGATCTATAATCTAAAAATGGAATTATAAGTTGTTATCAAATCAAACCTTATTGCTACTCTCTATTTATTGTATCAGTCAAGGGTAAATCCTTTGGATTAAGGTTGACCTAGTAGTCATTTGTAAATCCTTTAACCAAGTGACATTCCAAGTGAATGATCTAAAGTCCTCTAACAAGGCTCACTCCTAATAGGATGATTGAAATTCTTTAACTAAGTCACATTTAACAGTCTGTATTGTAACATTTAATAGGGTTGGCCTTTCACAGGGCATTAGTTTAGAAGAGTGAGAATGAGTAGCATGTTACTGGTGGTTTTTTCCAAAATGGATTTCCATGTTAAATCATTGTGTCAAATGTGATATTGAATCTATTATGTTTCATGTTTACATTTTTTCAAATTGATTTAATAGTAACCTACAAGTTTAAGTGATTGCATAATCTAATGGATGCATGCATGATGAAAATGTTTTATGGATTCAGTAAGTTGTGAAAATTTTTATTTGTACATCTAGACCTTGGATAAATAATTCACCTCCCCTCTTAGTTATTCTAAAAAATTCTAACATAATTAGGGAAATTTCCCATATTAGGGTAAACATCTCTAATATATTTTATATGTAATACCACACCTCCCTTTCACTTATTATCAAACACAAGGATGGAGTTACTTCTTTAATCCTTGTACACAACCTAGGTTGTGAAAAATATTGTACCAACAATATCTCACATCAAATGAGATCTTTTAACTCATTAGAAGCATAAATATTGAGAATGAATAACTATCCATAATTGAAAGTATAAATGTTGAGAAGGCTATCCTTTGATTTGATCTTATGTTTATATAATTTGAATAAATATTAATAACTAATTAGGCTAACCAAAATAAGAGATGAGGGGTAATCCCAAATAGTGGGCCACTAAAACTTAAATATATATTGGATGTGGTCATATCTAGGAGATATAGATGACCCAAAACATCATAAACTAATATCAAATGTGATCCCAAGTATCATACATCCTCAACACACATTCACCAAAGTCAAGAATAGGGTAACATGTAGAAATAATTAGTCACCCAAAACATATGTATTCAACATAAAACCACTTAATGTGGATCTCCACATGGGAAAATAAGACCCAACAAAACATCAACACATTATTCTCTATAATCAAGAACATGATATAAGAAATAACCAAACCCTATCTTCCAAATAACTATAAACAACCCTTGTAAACCAACTCTAGACATAATGCAACACTAAATAATTCAATTACTTCTATGTGGATCACATATAGATGGAACTTAAACACTATTTTAATTCCAACTAAAATTGATAATATCTTTTCAATGATCAATCTACCACAACCATTCTTTCACTAGATTCTTTATAACTAGAAAACCAATACAAGCATAGTCATGAAGCACATCACCATAACATAATGTACATATTTCTAAAAGAAAAGTGAACTAATACAATGCATAGTTAAATTATGAAAATTATATTCAATCCACAACATCCCAAACATCAATGTGGATAAAAAAAGGTAATTCTTAGGCTAGTCCTAATAGAAACCCAAAATACCAATACACTGCATACATCCAAAACATCAATGCTGACACTAAGGACTATAAAAGATAGGGGTGTAATATCCATTGAATATAAAAAAATGTTCTCCAACTTACATTTCCATACTAATAAATGCAAAGGAATATAGACTGTTCTTCCAAAAAATATATAGAGAACCTCTCTTCAAATACACTCTTCAACATTTTTCAATGATCAAAGCATCTCAATTGTCCATCATCATAATTACACCATCCATGATAATTACATTCTTACAATCCTCCTCTTAAAAATTTCATGATTCTAATTCTCAACTTGATGCTAACTGTAATCATCAACACACATATTATTCTAGCTATAACACTTTTTCTTAGCAATACAACAATATTCTACCAATAATGTATAATAGAGAATACATCTATAGACATTGTCCATTTGCAACATGTCAATATTAGAGAATCAATGAATTTGGTATACATATTTCATCACTCCTCAACTATATCATCAAAGGAATCAAAACAATCATCAATGAAACATGTGTGCCATCTCACAGCTGCACAACTATAATAATTACACATGTCAACAAGTTCTCACCTTCATCACAATATCACTAGTATGGAAATCACAACAAGGAGAGGGGTGATATCAATGAAAACAAAAATTGTTAATAGTTATTTAAAATATTCAAATAAGGTTCTTTCTAGAAGGTGGACACCAAACTAGGGAAACATGATATGAGTTTAAAATTAAATTAATTTTTTTCCTAAAAGCCTTTTTTTGTGTGTTAGGGTTGGAGGAGCTATAAAAGTTTTTTTTGGAGCTCATTTGTTAGATGGTGAATTTTATTAATTTATTATTTTTATTGCCAATAAAAATACAAGAAAATCTACATGGTTCAAGAGATGGAAAGTGGTTCATCTCAAGACTTTGGAGGATAAAAACCCTCTTTTGGAAATTAATTTTGGTGGTGAAAGATCTATCCTAGTTGTTATTTGTTGAAAATATCTTACATGTTATAATTCTTTAGAATAACTAAGAGGGGGGGGGGTGAATCAGTTATTCAAGGTCCAATGCCACTTTTTCTCTCAATCCTCAATAGCAATTAACTGAAACTATCATGCATGCAATTTGAACATTTAAACAACTATGAAAAGTAGACATGCATCACACCATAACACTAAGAATTTGATAACCCAGAAACCCTCCAGGAATAAGAAGGTAAAACTGGGGTGGGGATGATACCCACAAAATAACTGCGCAATTGATTTCAACCACTTCTGATGGTCTGCCTTGTTAAAGGCTTGTGCTGTTAAAGGCTAAAACACATTGTTAAATGTGACCTTGTTAGAGGATTTCACCATACTATTAGGAATGGGCCTGGTTAAAGGACTTTGGAACATTCACTTGGAATGTCACCCTGTTAAAGGATTTACAACATGGCTATTAAACCAACCTAAGTTCATAGGGTTTATCTTAACTGTTACAATTGCTAGAGAGTAACAATAATGACTTTTGATCTGATACAACTTACAACATATCTTACAGATTATAGATCACACTTCAGTTCAATCCTTTTCTTGGCTTTAATCGTTACAGCTCTGAAAACTTGTCATCTCAAGCTTCGTCATCTTGAGTCTTCTTACTCATTACACCAATGCAATCATATCTATGGTCACCTATCGAAGCAGAGTATCTGTGCTCTCTTCCACCTTAGCATTTCATAATTTCATGCTTGACCACCACACCACACTTTGCTTCGTGACCTTATGACTCCTTAAATAAAAATTTGGAATACCTTTCCCACTCAATTCTTTCTTTCCAACTTTAAGGCTCTAATAGATTAGGTAAGATACAATGTATCTATCCCATATTTTTCTCTTATCTAAAAACTTCATCTAGAATCCAATTGTATTTGCCAAAAATGATTTACATAGTGTTCTGTGCCACCAGCTCATCATTCTTAACTTCTATCTGGTTCACAAAATTCTAGATAATTACCATGTCAGCTCAGATCTGGTGAATCTTCAATTTTCAAAATAATGCAGCACCTCAACACTATTGGTTTACTGATGCTCGGCACCCTCTGTATTACTTGGCTCCTATATTCTGCTCGGCATCTATTGGTTTACTGATGCTCGGCACCCTCTGTATTACTCGGCTCCTATATTTTTCTTGGCATTTGATCTTCGCTTGGCACTTGATATTTACTCGGCACTTGAAGATCACTCGGCACTTGATATTTACTCGGCACTTGAAGATCACTCGGCACACTCTAAAGGTGAACTTGCTTGGCTTCAACTAAGAATTTGTTCGGCACTAACTAGCTTGCTCGACACTCTCTTATGAACTTAGTTAGGCTATACAAATGACTTAGCTAAACCTTACATCTTTGATATGTCTTGGTGTGTCTATCCTTTGAGTCTTAGAGTATGTCATCAATGCACTATTTCATCAATGGCTTAGCTGATCCTTATACTTCATTACAACATCATAACTTCAACCTTTGTCTAGGTACTTTAGTTACATCTTATTTGTTGCCACCTCCTTGTCAATCAACCAACTTATAGTATTTGGATCACTAAAGCAATTGTCATTCCTGCAAGTAGCAAGTTTGACATCAATGACAAAAAAATGATTGAAAACATTCTTTACCAATTCCATTACTCTTCATTCATGAGCTTTTCAATCATTTCCAACATTACATGCATCTTACAATGGTTTTAGATTTGATATGTTTATTTGGTTAATTTATAATTTCAATCAATTCTAGCATTGATCTCTAGAGGATTTTGAGGGTTTTAGCACATCCCTTTGGTATAGGTTTTGGCACATCTCTTTGGTATGGGATTTTGCAGGTATTCCTCTTGTGTGAGTTTTTACTTATTCTTGGGATTTCAATATTTCATTGTCCTAGGTGGAAATATTCCTCACTTTTGGCATGGGTTTGGTTGACTTTTTTGGATGTGGGCATTTGGATTGTTTAAATAGAAACTTTGGTGTGGTTTCATCATTATTTGGTTGCATAAAGATTGGAAATTAGAGTTGAGTGTGGGTGTGTGAGACTTATTGTTGTAACTTACATGTTGAACATAGCCTTATTATTTTATGATTCAAGTTTCTATTTGTGATTTTTAATTCATATCCTCATAATTACAAGGAACACCAATATTTCTTAGTCTAAGAAAAATAAATCTCTAACATTTCATAATTTTAGAATCAATTCTATAATATCATTTTTGTATTCTTTTTTATGAATATTTATACTAATATAATTATATATTTATTCTAATTGAGAAATAATATTCTAACATTTTGTAAAACTTACAAATATCTTAAGTCTAAAAGAAACAACAAATCAGAAACAAACTAAGGTTTCATAAATTAGCAAGCTAATGTAAGTTTTTACAAAATTTACAAAAACCATTTGATGAAAATATTTTGAGTTGGAAAGGAAAAATTAATAGAAATTAGGATAGGACTTTATAGTGCTATTGTAGTACAATTTTTCTATACAAACTTCTTGGATAGTGTTCACTTGTTAGAGTTTAATGACTACATAACATAGTTTATAATATTTCTACATCTAATAAATATTTATTAGAGTTGATGCAAGAACTCTCTAATCGTATTAAGTTTTATGATATCAAAGGGAATCTTAACATGACAATAAGACCCAAACATGAAATTTTCATATAAAATCATTTACATGGAAAAGGTTCCTTGACACGTACATGCCTTTTTGGTAGAGCCTCATGATGGCTCTTATAACATAGAGACAATTATTATGGTTAAGTTGTACCAAAGGAAAGGGGTGAAATAACAATATTAGATGTTGATTTAAAATTTATTTGGTGATGCTACTAGAACCAATGAATTCTATGTTGTTTCTAAGGTCACTAATGTTCTTTTAGATTGAAGGGATTGGTGACTTCAAAATAGCTATTGATAATGGGTTCCTTTCACATTCCGACAAAGTAATTTAAATAACTTTAGTTTTGATATCCAAACCCAAACTAGAGAGTGATTCTCATGATCATTTTATTACTAGTGATATAGAAAATTACTTATTTATAAATCTTTATCTTAAGAGGGTCACAATGAAAATGCATTGTCTAAACAATATTTATCTCTCTAACATATGGTATCTGAGTATGTTAGAACTTAATTATGATAAAGATTTTACATGAGATAAATTTATTTTTAATTATGATGGAATTGATGGTGTTGATTTTGATGATGGTCTTTTTAACAAATCTAAGTCACCAATTACACAAAGTTAATTTTTAGCTTGGAGGTCTAGTGACTTTGATAATTTGGACCCATGGTTATTTCTAAAATGATAATGGAGAACCACAAGTAATTTGAGATAGCCTTGGAATAATTGGTGACTAAGTATTAAAGTTCTAGTTTTCATATTCATCATAGAAGTAGTTCACTTTGTTTTCGTGAATTAGATTGGAAGAATCATTCATTGTGGTTTTCAATAATACATTGTTTGAGATGGGCATTGATACAAGATGTGAAAATCCACCTCTTGAGTTGGGAATTTAGCAAATCCTAGTTGTGGAATTTTAATTGGTGAGGATAGGAAGGTACAAGATCTAGGATAAGATTCAAAACTTGAGTTTTGAGATTGGTTTTATCTTTGTTATGATATAGGCTAAAAAAATTAGGTGAATGGATAGCCTCCTAGGAAACTATGAGATATAAATGTGAATAGGAGGAGACTATTGAGTACACACATAGATACTAGGGAGGGTGAATCAACATAAACCCCAATAGTAATGCTCATTAAATTTTAAAATATTAAATTAGATAACAATAAGTAGAGATAAAAATCATTTCTTGCACTGCATAAGAACATAAAGGTTTTTATGTGAAAAATCCAATGAGAGGAAATTTACAGTGAGCATCAAGTCGCAATATGTTAAACAAGTATTACAAGAGGCTTCCCATTATTAGACTTGTGGCCAAGACTCATCATAGGGAATGAACGATAAAGATAGAATAATCATATTATGATGAAATACTTGATATGAATGATTCTAGAAGAAGAATCCAACTAATGTTAATAGTGCAGTCCTCTTTGTATCCATACTATTCTACTACACGAACTCTACAAACTTTATTATTTTATTATTGGTCTATTTCCCCTATTGCAAAAGTTTTCATTAACCCACACTACTCAATAAATGTTTTTTTCTTCCTTATATATCATTGTCAATATTCCAAAACATTGGTTAGCTTGACTCAAATAGGACCTAATTAATGAAACATGCTTGATAGAATATAGATCACCCTTAATTACCTTCAACATTTAAAAAATGAGTTTTATATCAAGCAAGACTTAATATGAACACCAAAATTTTTAATCAAATGAACATTCCTAGTAAGCTTAATGATTGACAACATTGCCAAAATTATCAATTTTTTGTCTTCTTAGCACCATAGAGAAACTTAAAAAATCATGTAGATCATCATAGAAGATATGTAGATCATCATTAAGATTTAGTCACTCATTTCCTAAAGTAGCTAACAATAAATTGATAATACAATAGAGAGTATGACTCATTGTATTGGTAAACATAGTGCGATCAAGATTAACAATGCAATCTTCAACATGGAGAATATCATTCTCTAGAGCACCCAAAACCCTAAAACATATGTCAATAGTTCAACCCAAAATCATTAATATATTCTCAAAATTTCAAATTCTAAACAAATCATGGTGGTATAATGTAGAGCATTCTTGTGGGATAATCTGAAAAAAAAAAATTGTTTAATTATGATTCATAATTTGAACTCTTAAAACTATGTATACATAAAATATAATGAATTGGAAATGTTGATAGTAGAAACCTAAAATGTTTAGAATTATAATCTTTAACTACACCATCATAGGATACAATGTAGTGAAATGGAAGGTAGAATATTGACTTGTAGCCATAAGAAGATGAATTGGTTCAAATACTTGGATAATTTCTTCAATCATTCAAATATTAGTTTGAGTACAAACATCATCCACACAAAACCTAGACCATGTAGAGAACTATAAAGGTGATCACATGTAAGAAAAAAAAAACATTGCATCAATTTGTATCATAACTCTAGATAGTTTTACTATTATCTAGCTAGCCTTTAGACATCCTTCTATGTTTTTATTAGACTAACATGAAACAATGATCCTCAAACATATCTCAACATACATAATTTAACATGATTTTTCTCCAATATTCTCACTATTTTGATCCATGAAATACTAGTTATACTAAGAGAGGGTGAATTAGTATAACACTGGTCAACTCAAACTTTTATCTTTTACCCATCTATAATATTCTTACTTGTGGCCCAAACATTCATCAAATAAATAATATGACATGTACAATAGAAAGAAATTCACACATAACACCAATATATCTCATGAAAACTTGATTTTTGTGAAAACCATGGCGTGAGATGATGCTTAGAAAATTTGCACCCTTCTACAGTGTGCTTGATCAAGAGCCTATCCTTGTTAAAAGGTTACAAGACATTTTCAATTACCACCAAATTAAGGGATTTGAGAGACTTTTTAGATTCCTTACCCAGTCAAAGGAAACCTAGGTTGAGGACTTAGAACACATGTTTGTATAAGTTGACATATATTTAGTTGAATGATATATTTTAAACCCCTTAGGAAGTCTGTTTTGAACTAGGAAGGTGAAAAACCCAAAAAGGTATTCAAAACTAACTTTCAAACTTTTCTTCAACAAGCCTAGATAGCCCCTATTTTCCACATGAAGCCAATAGATTGCTAGTTTTCACGAGAAGATGTGCTACATGCCTTGCAAAGAAGTGCATTTTCGTGCGAGAAAGTACATTTTTGCACAAGGAAGCATCTTTCCAATAGCATAAACTAATGTTGGGTTTTGCACAAAGAAGTGCAAAGCTACATGAAGAAACCCAACATGCCATGCAAGGACTTGCATTCTTGCATGAGAAAGTACAATCTTGCGCGAGATCTCAAATCAACATGCAAGAAAAAAATGGAGCAAAAAGATAAGGAAACTATGAAACAAAGTTACTCCACACTGAGGAGTACTAGATCCACATTTTGAGGCAAGAAAACTCAAACCATAACTGAAGAATAGAAAGCTAGAAATAACATCTAACCATCTAATCAAAAAACAAATGAAAAAATAGAAAGAAAACATCGTAGAGTATTGAAAGCAACATCACAGTGAATGGAAATAATAAACTAAGTATGCAGTTCCTCCCAATCATCAATGGCATCATAAGACCAATGTGGGCCCTAGCCATCCCCCGTGCATAACATCCCAAGCCATAGCTTAGATCATCAGTATTATCATAATAGGGACATCACTACTAAAACATGCTACAATCATAAGCATAAGGAAATCTAATATGCTAGTGGAAAGCATAAGATAATCCTACCAAGTAGATAACATCACCTATCACATGCTAATCATCAAAGTAAGGAAATGTGTTAGTAAATAACATCATCAATACATGATATACAAGCATTCCAATGACAATATAAAAACCACTAGAAAGCATACTCTAGAACCTAAAGTACCAAGTATCGACATCTAGTAACAGTCACACTAGAACAAAAGAACATCTTTGTACACTGGTCCCTACTAGTGGTGAAGGTAGCTATACCTCCCAACCACATGGCACCTATAGGTCCACACCCACCATGTCTGATGAAGATAATGATCCAACCATAAACACATGCAAAAAAAAATCCATGGCTAACATACATGCCAAGCAGTATGATGATTGAATCCAAGACATAGGCAATGAATAAACTACAAGTCCTGGTTAGACATCTCAATGAGCTACTATGTAGGGACTGACATCATGCAGAGTCGCTTGGCATCAACAAGCCCAAGCTTAGATCGTTTGGATCATACAACATCCCTCAACGAAAAGGCTCTCACATATAAATTTTATTATCTTTAATTTTATTACCACCCAATATTTTCTTTAGTTATCACTTAATTAAAACTCCCTCTACCATACCTATGGCATCATGATCACCAAGTTGCGAGATAGAAGCCCCCTCTATATGTTACCCTACCCTACCCATGCTCATCCAACAATGAGTGCTCATAGGCATGCAAACTCCCAACCCAACCCCAATGATCATAACTTTTGGAAGTACCACGAAAGATTGGGCCCTGCAAGTCACTTGATAAATGTATGTGTACGTACTTATGTGTGGCGCACCACCATCATGAAGATCATAACACAAGGATTGGATTAGAACACAAGCATAAAGTCACTCAATTGAAACTGACTCAGGAGGACAAATGCAACATGCATCCCAATGCAACATAGAAATGCAATAAAGGTCTAATCGACATCCAAATGGATAATCCAAGTCCATGATCCAACTCATGCTGAGAAAACTTGAGAAAATAGGTAGCACACAAAATGAGGTAAAAACCTCAAAAACTAAAAAAAAATGAAATTAAAAACCCATTTGACCTTTGGGTGCACAAACCTTGAAAATCCAAAAATAAAAGAATTTGGACACCATATGCAAAAATGGCCAGCATAATGGCTCAAAATTCAAAACACCCATCCTAAAAATAAGGAAAATTTCCATACCCGACCAACTAAGCAAAACCAACAAATAGAAATGAAGGGGAACAATAGTTCTCAGCCTCCTAACATACTGCTACAAGAAACAAAAGCTAAAATGAAGTAAAAACAATAAAACAGGAAGGCCCTACTTGATAGCAAAAAGGGGCAAAAACTAAAACCCGTGCAATAAAATAAATAACTTGCCAAATCTACTGAAAGTAATGGTAAAGCATAAACTCCTCGAGCTAGATCCAACGAGACTAACCTTGCGAAAAACCAATGCTCACAGCTTCCAGAATGAATAGAATTTGAATCCTTCAAAAGAGCATTCTCAAAAAAGCTCTCAAATTTTCTATTTCAAAAAGTGAGAAGTGAATAATAATAACACTTTTTCAATACTTATTCACTTTTTGAGTTAATAGTCGATTAGGGAAAATAGCTAGTTAGAGTAGCTAGACTCCAAATCGACCCAAATGAAAACAAGTTATTCTCCATAATGGGAATTCACCTAAGGAAAAGCTACCAAAAATTAAATCTGAAAAGATTTAAAACCCAAAAATCACAAATCACAAAAAATCACTTAATACTTTCATGAAAAAGCAAACCTCTAAATGCAAAGACATGCTCACTGGTCCAGTCACATAATGTAGATGAGTTTAGATTTACTAATCACTAGAAGGTTTTAATTAAAACAATTAAAATAAGGATATGCCAACCATACATGGATGACATTGGTAAAATATGAACAGTTGAATCACTAACTCTATAGGCCACTACTAGGGATATAAATCCTGCACACTAAAACACATGATCAAGTGCAACTACATATAATAGAATAGCCAAAGCAATTAATGCATTAAATAACTAATTAATCCATTTACACCACTCACATTTGTAGAAAGTGTAAAGATACACGAATGAAGTAAATCATCATAGCATAAAATCCATTACATAACGTAATCAACAAATATGTCCAATAACCATAAAACCAAATATCATCATTTATCTACTGTCATCTCAAAATAACATCAACATGCAAATATGATAAATTGAATAGCATAGCAGTATAGCATCTATGGTACTGAATCAAAGTATAACATCTGATCCTTAGGTCATCTCAAAGTACATATAATAAGAGTATCAAGTAACTCTCAAATTAAAATAGACAAGGTACAGATTGAAAACATGAGAGGCACTACATCCTCCCCCACTAGCATAGGCTTACTCCTAGAAGCCAACAAAAAGATAGGGGTACAATCCCCTCAATCGTGTAGCATCCTCCTAAGTCACAGAGGTCTCATTGCTTGGGTCTCATTGGACCCTTACTTGCTCTATGTCCCAACCTCATAAGGTCAACCTCCAATGTTGTAGGATAAAAATGGGATCCAAAGTAAGTTGCCCATCCACTACCTACAAACCATCCCAATCAAGAACATGGGTCACATCCAGAATATATTGCATCAAAACATAAACATGAAAAACATCGTGGATGTGTGATAGGGTAGGTGGAAATGCTAGTCAATAAGAAATAGGACCAATCCTCTTGAGGATCTCAAAAGGTTTGAAAACATGTGGTGCCAACTTAGAGCCTTTCCCATAATGGATGGGGCTCTTCCTTGATCACACTCTCAAAAACACCCTATCACCAACAAGAAAGTGACGATCCAACCTATGGGCATCTGCATACTTCTTCTGCCTATCCTGAGCAGTAAGCAAATGCTCCCTAATGTGAACAACCTACTACTCCATATCCTAAAGCATCTCTGGACCCAAAAGAACATGGTCCTCTAAACAATCCCAACTCAAAGGGGTACAACATGGTCTACCATACAAGGCCTAAAAAGGTGACATGTCAAGGGAAGTATGATACCCATTGTTGTATGCAAACTCAACAAGGTACAAATAGTCCTCCCACCTCACCTATCTATCCATAACATACATGGGAAGTATATCCTCCAGAACTTGATTCACTATCTTAGTTTGACCATTGGTCTCTAGGTGATAAGCTGAACTAAATTGAGCTACATGTCCAAAGCATGCTGGAGAGATGTCCACATTGTAGAAGTAAACACTAGATCTCTATCTGAGATAATCCAATGAGGAATCCCATGCAAGTGAACAATATCTACCAAGAAAACATGTGCTACAGAAGAAGCTATGTAGGATGCTCTCATGGGTGAAAAAATGATACCTTGGACAATTTTTCCATTGTCACCATGATACAATCATGTCTCCACGATGACATAAGAAACCCTATGATAACATCAATGGATATCATATCCCACTTCCACTTTGGAATGGTATGCGACTGCATAAGACCCGCTAGATGTTGATGCTCTACCTTCACTCTCTGGCACTCAAGACATCTAGCAACAAAATTAACAACATTGCACTTCATCCCTACCCATAAGTATAGTTTTTTGAGATCAACATGCATCTTCTTGACTTTGGGATGTGTAGAATATAGTGCACGATGTGCTTCTGAAAAAACTAAGGTACAAAGATCACCCAACATGGGTACATAGATACATCCCATGTGATGCAGTAGTCCATTAGACTCAAGCACATAACCTAAAAATCTCCCCTCAAGGGTATGTTTGGGCTTGATCTCCACCCTCACCTCTTGATACCAAGCATCACTAGGAAAAGCCTCTAAGATACAGCATCGCAAATCCACTCCCAATGACATCACTGATACCTAATGTCCCTCCTACTCAAGGCATTTGTGACAACATTCTCCTTCCATTTAATGTAATGAACATCAAAGTCATACTCACACAAGAACTCCATCCAACGACGTTTTTGTGCATTCAAGTTTGGATGAGTAAAGATATATTGCAAGCTCATGTGATTTCTATGCAACTCAAACATGTGTCCCAAAAGAAAATGCCTCCAATGGACAAGGGCATGCACTACAACTGTGAGTTCCAAATCATGAGTGGGGTAGTTAAGCTCATGGTCTTTGAGTTTCCTAGACTCATATGCAATTACGTGACCATCCTACATCAACACTGTACCCACGTCTTCCAATGAAGCATCTATGCAAACCATGAAATCACTTACAAGATTAGGCACTACAAGGACTGGTGCACTAGTCAAACACTCCTTAAGAGCATTAAATGTTGCATTGCACTGGTCTGACCAAATAAACTTCTTTCCTTTCCTCTGAAGAGAAGTGATGGGATGAGCTACTCGTGAGAAATCCTTCATGAAGCAACGGTAGTAGCCTACTAATCCCATAAAACTATGAACTTTTAAGACATTAGTGGGTACCGACCAATCTATGATAGCATGAATCTTCTTCGGATCCACTACAATTCCATCACCTATAATGATGTGTCCCAAATACTTCACCTCAGACTAGAAGAACCCACATTTACTCAAGCCATACAATTGATGGTCTCTCAAGCACTGCAATACCTAACATAAATGGACTTCGTGCTCCTCCACAATCTTTGAATAGATCAATGTCATCTAGGAATACAATGACACATTGATTGAGGTAAGTGAAAAATACACCATTCATCAAACTCATAAATACTAATGGCACATTGGTTAACCCAAAGTGTACAACCGTGAACTCATAATGCTCATACTATTGTATGAAAAGTTGTTTGATGAATATCAGCCTCTTGGATATGGAGTTGATGGTATCCTGACTTAAGATCAATCTTGTAGAACACTCATGCTTCCTTCATCTGATCAAACAAGTAATCTATCCTTGGCAAAGGATAATGGTTCTTCACCGTCACCTTGTTCAACTGCTAATAGTCGATGCACAACTGCAAAGAACCATCCTTCTTCTTCATGAATATGACTAGTGCACCCCATAGGGATACACTTGGATGAATATGGCCCTTGAAAAACAATTCCTCCAACTACAATTTGAGCTCAATCAACTCCTGAGTAGTCATGTAGTAAGGAGCTCATGAAATCAATTTTGCTCTTGGTACAAGATCAATCTAAAAATCAATGTCATGCTGTGGTGGCATACCCAAAATCTTATCAAGAAACACATTGACATAGTCACGAAGGAGTGGGTGATCATCAAGAGTCACTGTACAGCTCTCAACTTCTTTGAGATCACTAAGAGACATAAGAAACAACTAGAAACCTTTTCACACACTCTGCTTCAGTTGATTAGCTGATATTATATGAAGTGAGACTAGTCTCTAAACTCCCAAAAGTTCCACCTACCCACCTGTGTCATCCACACATTGTACCACCTTATGATGGCAATCAATATTCACGTGATGAGTAGCTAACCAATCCATGCCCAACATAATGTCATTTGATCCTAGAGGTAGAATGCATAGATCTACTATGGTGGTGAAGGTTCCCAAATTCAACTACAACTATTGACCAATGAGTCTATAGCCACTTTGGAACTTGTGGCTAACTCAACTTGCCACCTATCAACCTAATGCATTGCCACTAGCTCACATCACTGAACAAGAGATGGTGAAATGAAAGAATCAGAAGAACCAAAGTCAAACAAAATTGAAGTTGAAATACCATGTAATGTACCTGTAGCCTCAACTACCATACTTTGATGATCTACTTGATGGTAGTCAACTACCGCAAAGACTCTATGATTTCGACCCACATCTCCTACAGTAGGCTCAGATCTTCCTATGCCCTTACCAAGTCCTAAAGATGGTTAAATGGAGCACTCAAAAGATTTATAGGCCAGGTTGACCACATGAATAACAGTTTCCCACAAAGTTGGAACCTGTTCCACAACCTCCCTGGGTAGCACTAGGATAAGGTGCACTACCCCTGTAGGAATTCTACTAAGCACTCTAAGGAGGAAAATCTTATTGTGATTTATGTCCTTGATTATGGTTATCTCCTTTTTTATCTAAGGTACCAGAAGACTATCCACCCTTTTTGCAAAACCTCATATTCTTATGATGAGCACCACCCTGAGAGAGTGTTGACTGAGTCTAGACCTTCCCTGAGGACTGAGAATACTATGCATCTTGCCTTGAATTCCTTGCACTTTGGTTCTAAGAACCAAATCTACTACTCAAACCTCTAGCCAAATTTTCCTCTACAATAAGTGCTTTCTCAACAATGAGCACAAGACTCCTAGGCTGATGCATACAAACTTCTCCAATGAGGGCATCCTTAAGGCCTTGGATGAAGTGTTGAGCTATGATTAGATCATCATTGTTGGAGCATGAATATTGTCTAAGTTCAAAGAATCAAATTTTGTACTAATCCACTGACATGTTCCCTTGCCAGATTGCATGGAACTCATTAGCATAGACCTCTCTAAACTAAGGACATAGGAATCTCTCTAAGAACCTCTCCTCAAAGATCTCCTAGGTGAGATCTACAACACTAACCTGAATCTTCTACCTCTCAATATTCCACCAAATGGATGTGTGGCCCCTCAACTGCATAATTGCACAATAGGCTCTCATGTTGGTTAAATATGGATACATGGTCAAGCACCACTCCATGTCCAACAACCAAGTCTCATCCTTGAGGCCACTTCCCTTGCCATCATATACTGGCAGTCTAGATTGCTGAAGAGACTTCATGATATCCAACATGATGGAATCTTCACTATTGTGGTCCCTACCACCCCAATGGTGCCCTCTATCACCTAGTGAAGTATGAGAACATTCACATTCATGTTCCTCCTCTCTATGCTCTAAATGATGGGAATCTCCATGATGAGATCCCTTTTCCTGATCATGATCTTGTTGGCGTTCCTCAACATGAGGGCCCAATCAAGCAAGGATTTCCTAAAGCACTGGCATAAATACTCCCATGGCATTCTCATTAGCATTATCTTGTTCTCCCTCTCCTTCCTGTCGTCTCTCCTCATGGTGTTCATTTCCATGGTTACCACTATGGGTACCACCACGGCCACCACATCTATGTACAAGAGGCATCACTATGGGAACAACAAGATAATGTCAAAACAATCAGATCACAAACATAAGAGTCAAAACCATGAACAAGAAGATATCAAAATAAAAACCATAATATAATAATACACAACAAAAAATAAAACCATAGTGGAAGCATAACATAGAGATCCCAATGTTGCAACATGGGCTCTGATATCAGATGTAATGCCCTACTCAAAGATCCTTGGAAACAAGGATGAGTTATAAGCAAGATAATTTTTTTTTTTTAAACAAGTCTAAGTGCACATGACAACAACATACACAAATCACAAAGATCACAATGGAAGACTAACAATCATCCAACACCAACGGATCTCCAAGCACAACCATTGACCAAAAACATAAGAGATCCACCAAGCTGAAAGACAAAAGTTGACTTCTGAAAATTGGCTAAGTCTAAAATCCTAGAGCCTGGAAATTCCCTAGAATCTTTATCTTAGCTTGTAGAGGTTTGGAACCTATCTCAAAAGATTCATCGCATATATTAAAATATATCTTAAGTATAAGGAATTAAATATATGTCAACTTATACTTAATTGATATATTTTAGACCCCTTAGGAAGTCTATTTTGAACTAGGAAGGTGGAAAACCAAAAAGGGTATCCAAAACCAACTTTCAAACTTTTCTCCAATAAGCCTAGATAGCCTGTATTTTCTGCTCGAAGCCAACAAAGTGCCAATTTTAGCACATATATGTGCTGCATGCCTCGTGAAGAAGTGCATTTTCACATGAGAAAGTTCATTTTCGAGTGAGGAAGCACTTTTCCAACAGCATAAACTAATGTTTGGTTTCGCGCGAAGAAGTGCAAAGCTATGTGAAGAAACCCAACATGCCACGCAAGGACTTGCATTCTCGCATGAGAAAGTACAATCTTGTGCAAGATCTCAAATCAACACGCAAGAACAAAAAGTAGTAAAAAACTAAGAAATTATGAAACAAAGTTCCTCCACACCGGGGAGTACTAGATCCACATTTTGAGGCAAGAACACTCAAACCATAACTGAAGAATAGAAAGCTAGAAATAACATCTAACCATCTAATCAAACAACAAAGGAAAGAATATAAAGAAAACATCGCAAAGTACTGAAAGCAACATCACAGTGAATGGAAATAAAAAACTAAGTATGTGGTTCCTCCCAATTGTCAATGGCATCATAAGACCATCGTGGGCCCTAGCCATCCCCCATGCATAACATCCCAAGCAACTAATCAGATTATTGGTACTATCATAATAGGGACATCACTACTAAAACATGCTACAATCATAAGCATAAGGAAATCTAACATGCTAGTGGAAAGCATAAGATAATCCTACCAAGTAGATAACATCACCTATCACATGCTAATCATCAAAGTAAGGAAATGCGTCAGTAAATAACATCATCAAAACATGATATACAAGCATTCCAATGACAACATAAAAACCACAAGAAAGCATACTCCAGAACCCAAAGTACCAAGTGTCGACATCCAGTAACTGTCACACTAGAACAAAAGACCGTCTTGGTACACCAATCCCTAGCAATGGTGAAGGTAGTTATGCCTCCCAACCACGTGGCACCCATAGGTCCACACCCACTGTGTTGATGGAGATAATGATCCAACCAAAAACACATGCAAAATAAACATCCATGGCTAACACACATGCCAAGCAATATGATAACTGAATCCAAGACATAGGCAATGCATAAACTACAGGTCCTAGTCATACATTTCAATGGGCTACTATGTAGGGACTGACATCATGGAGAGTCTCTTGGCATCAACAAGCCTAATCTCAGATCGTGTGGATACAACATCCCTCAACGAAAAGGCTCTCACACATACATTTTATTATCTTTAATTTTATATTACCACCCAATATTATCTTTAGTTATCACTTAATTAAAACTCCCTTTGCCATACCTATGGCATCATGATCACCAAGGTGCGAGATAGAAGTCCCCTCCATATGCTACCCTACCCTACCCTACCCATGCTCATCCAACGATGAGTGCTCGTAGGCATGCAAACTCCCAACCCAACCCCAATGATCATAACTTCTAGAAGTACCATGGAAGATCAGGCCCTGCAAGTCACCTGAAAAATGTACACATACATACTTGTGTGTGGCGCACCACCATCATGAAGATCATAACACAAGGATTGGATGAGAACACAAGCTTAAAGTCACTCAAGTGAAATAGACTCGAGAGGGCAGACACAACACACATCCCAATGAAACATAAAAATGCAATAAAGGTCTGACCAACATCCAAACAGATAATCCAAGTCCACAACCCAACTCATGCTGAGAAAACCTAAGAAAATAGGGTGGCATAGAAAACAAGGTAAAAACCTCAAAAACTAGGAAATTTTGAAATTAAAACCCATTTGACCTTTGGGTGCACAAACCCCAAAAATCAAAAAATAAAAGAATTTGGACACCATATGCAAAAATGGCCAACATAATGGCTCAAAATCCTAAACCCCCATCCTAAAAATAAGGAAAATGTTCATACTCAATTAGCTGGGCAAAATCAACAAATAGAAATAGAGGGGAACAATAGTTCTCAACCTCCTAACATACTGCTACAAGAAATGGAAGTTGAAATGAAGTAAAAATAATAAAATAGGAAGGCCCTACCTAATAGTAAAAAGGGGCAGAAATTGAAACCCGCGCAGTAAATTTAATAACTCGCCAAATCTAGTGAAAGCGACGACAAAGCATAAACTCCTTGAGCCAAATCCAACGAGACTAACCTTGCAAAAAAACCCATGCTCACAGCTCCCAAAATAAACAAAATTTGAATCCTTCAGAAGAGGATTCTCAAAAAATCTCTCAAATTTTCTATTTCAAAAAGTGAGAAGTGAATAATAATAACACTTTTTCAATATTTATTCACTTTTCGACTTAATAGTCGATTAGGGCAAATAGCTAGTTAGAGTAGCTAGACTCCAAATCGACCCAAATGAAAATAGGTTATTCTCCATAATAGGAATTCACCTAAGGAAAAGCTGCCAGAAATTAAATCTAAAAATATTTAAAGCCCAAAAACCCAAAATCACAGAAAATCACTTAACACTTTTGCAATAGAAAGAACCTCTAATGCAAGAAGATGCTCATTGGTCTAGTCACATAATGCAGATGAGTTTGGATTTACTAATCATCGAAAGGTTTTAATTAAAACAATTAAAATAAGGATACATCGACCATACGTGGACGACATTGGTAAAATATGAACAGTTGAATCACTAACTCCATAGGCCATTGCTAGGGATATAAATCCTACACACTAACACATGATCAAGTGCAACTGCATATAATATAATAGCTGAAGCAATTAATGCATTAAATAACTAATTAACCCATTTACACCACTCACGTTCGTAGAAAGCATAAAGATACATGAATGAAGTAAATCACTGTAGCATAAAATCCATCACATAACATAATCAACAAATATGTCCAATAACCATAAAACCATTTATCATCATAGATCTACTGTCATCTCAAAATAGTTCATCAACATGCAAATATGATAAACTGAATAGCATAGTAGTATAGCATCTATGGTACTGAATCAAAGTAAACATCTTACCCTTAGGTCATCTCAAAGTACATATAATAAGAGTATCAAGTATCTCTCAAATCAAAATAGACAAGGTATAGATTGTAAACATGAGAGGCACTACATTACCCTCATATAATCATGGTAAGATCTAAACTTGACCCCTAGCCCTTGGAAGAAATCTATAAATACAAGGCATTCTAAGAGAAAAGATCATCCATTGTTAGTATATCATCAGTATAGGCATATTTTTTCAATCATCTAGCTTATGCTTTCTTGTATTCCAATCATTTTTCTTCTATATGTTAGCTTTGCTCATCTAAGTTAAATACAAAGTTTATAATGATTCTCTCACATTCTAGTTTAAAACTTGCATTCTTAGTTAATCTTCGTCATCTTGCATACATGCACTAGCAGAGTTCTTGAGAACCTTGTAAATCTACTGCCCTATCTCTCCTTAAATATCTCATTCCATGATGCAACTTGCACGATCTCATTGTTCAAATATGAGAGCACTCTTAATAGCGTAGATCATTGCACATCATGGATAAAGAGCAATAGGACAATTTTGATAGTGATTTCATGTCATCTTTTCTAGATTTTGATGTGATTTAACTAACAATCTAATGTTCTATTGAAGTGTGTTAATTATTTTGTAGATACACATACATTTGGTGCCCCACTCTCAAAGGTTACTCTCCATCAAATTAACATCTCATCACGTTAATGCTTGTCATCTCATAACTCTCCAAGGAGAGCCTACTAATTCTTTGGATTATCATGTGTCATCTCACACCTATTGTACAAGGAATAATCCTCAACATAGTACTTCTCTCCCACCTTCTCAACCTACTCTTCCTCATCCACCTCATCTTTCTCTAAATCTTGAAATAGAATATGATTTGTTAGTGCAATTATGTAATACCCCCACCAAGATTCCTCTTTGGGAAATTCTTCAAACGTCTCCTATGTGTCATGAAGCCTTGCAAAAATCTTTAACCACTCTTCCAATTACCTAATCAAGATAATATCAATGCCTTTTTTCAATGCATGAATGCTAGCTCAAATCCTACCTCAATTTTTGTTTACTTAAGACAATTTTCCTCCTAGAAAAATCCAAGATCATTATGATGTTCTTATAGTAATTGTCCTTATCAATGGTAATAACATTTCTAGAACCTTAATTGATAAGAGTTTTGAGCTTAATATTTGTAGTCTAGGCATGCTCGAAGTGATTAAAGTTAACCCTTCAAATCTCCAACCTGAAAAATGAGTCTCGTACACTTTGATACCATTTCTAAGAAAACTTTAGACATCATCACTTTACCTATTAAAGTAGGTCTTGTTATTCTAAATATTCACATTCATGTCATGTCTGGACCTCTTAATTACAAAGCTTCTCTTAGGTAGACCTTGGATACATACTATGCATTGTATTCCTTCAACTCTTCATCAAAAAGTCATCTCAAAGAATATTGCTATTTATAATATAAGCTATAGACATTGGTTGTCACCTTGTAGATTGAGTTGAGCTTGATAGTGTTAATATTTGGGAAACTTAGTGATTACATTAATGGTCTTGGTGACTTTGTTTTGGATATATTATTTTAAATAATATTAAACAAAATATTTTATTAAATAGTTAACATTATTTAAATTAATAAAGTAACTTATTTTGGTAACTAATGAAATATGAGCTCTTTTAAAATATATATTCAAGATTTTTTGGAGAAGTTATATAAAAGGGTGTTTAGGAGATCATTTGGACAATGAAAACCCTCTTTTGAAAATCAATTTTAGTGGTTGAAGACCTACCCTAGTTGACATCTTTATGAATCACACTAGCCTTTGAATTTCTCTCGATATAATTTTATTATGTTATATCTTGACCTTACCTAAATAAAAATAAGAACATTTATCATAGCACAGTCAACACTACTATTTGAATTAGTTCATCCAATTATATTAACTATTTAAAATAAGACTACATCCAAATCACAAATAGTAGCGGGAGCAAAATGCACTCCTAGACTTTATAGAAGGTCCAACCACACAATGTTCTTTTAAGTAACAAATAAAAATGTACTTATATTAGAAAATAAATTATTGTAAATTCAGTAAATCAAACAAAATTTTGAAACAGAGGAAACGTTATAATAAAATGAAAGCTTATTTAATTAAACAAATCTGAAGTATTCTTTGTCCAAATTGAATACTTTCTATAGATTCTATTATTTATTTATTAACAGATAATATAGTATTATATTTCTGAATACCACTTCTTAAATTTGTTTTACTTGATTGGCAATGTTCATGATTGCTCCACAAACCCATGGGAAGTATTACATGGCTGAAGAAACAATGTAATAAATAAATCATCAGATTTTTCTTTATCACTAAACTGAATAGAAATTAACGTAGAGTATAATTTTATATTTAACTCAACAAATCAGAAGTATTCCTGTCCAAGTCGAATACTTTTTCGGTGAGTTCTATTGTTATTATTTTTTTTTTAACAGGGATTAATATAGTATCATATATATGAATACCACTCTGTAAATTTGTTTTATTTAGGTAATACACATGGCTGCTGAAAAATTTAATAATTTTCAAATTAATTGGTTTATAAAGCCTTACCTGGAGCAAGAGAAGCTACATCAATTTCAGACCTTAATTATTGATGAGTTCTATTAAGCCAATATTGTTTTTCTTTTCCAACACACTGGATTCTAACATCCCTGATGGACTTTTGTGATGAATTCCTTGCAGTTTGTTCATATGATCAAGGAAAAAATATCATTTGCTGATTGATTGGTCTCCTAAATTCGATCTGTACATTGATTGTTACGGTTGGAAATGATATTCAAACTTGAACATACATTTGTCTACTTGTCCATTTACAGGGTGTTTTAGATCTTCATTTTATTCCTTCTTAATATTTCCTTTTTGAAATATTCTGGTTATTACAAATATTGTTAGTTGAAATTGGTTGCTTTGGAGAACAGGATGGTAAATGAGAACTGAATTCTTCAAGCATACAATCTAAATTAGTTTTATATGATATAAATTGAAAATTGAGGTTATCTAGGGGTTCGCTTGGTGTTGCTACTACCATGATTCAAACTCTATTGATTCATTATGTTGCAGGATTGTGCATTTACTCATTTAATGTGTTTGTGGGTTTGAACCTTGGCATTGATAATTACAGAAATGAGGTCTCTAGTTTGAGGTCACCAGTTCATAACTCTGGGTCAAAAGCATTTTAAGTCAATCGATTACATTAAAATGTTTATCTAAAGTTTTACAAGGAAAAAATTGTGATTATCCAGATTAGAGAGAAAACCAAGATATTTTTAAAATAAAATAAAAATATGTGGAGATGAATATCAGTCTAACATGTCTGATTTGATTTAGTTTGTAGATACAATGACTATAAATGCACTCTTGGTGATTGATTATATTTCTTGATTTGATTTGTAGATACAATGATTATAAATGCACTCTCGGTGTGAGTATATTTTTTATTTGTTGTAAATAGACAAAGAACAGAGTATGCAATGGAGAAGGCTTGTTAATTCGCCATATCATTTAAACATGCTCAACTGTTTATTTCTCCGTTTGAAGCAGATATCATTACAATTGAGAAGAGGATGTATTTGATTTTGTTGTAAATAGAGAGGACTAAGCCATACCATGGGAATGGCCCATTGATTTGAATAACAATGGAAAACTTGTCCATTTTGTTTTTCTCAGTTTAATACATATACAGAATCGCAGATGAAAGGCTGCAACCTTTACAGAGTCTCTATAGTTAGTGATATTAAATAGACACTGATGCCAGCGTAGCAATTTTCTACACTTTTTCACTTCTGGACCTAAGGAGCTTGCAGAAAAAAATACTGCTGCACCACACTCATTCTTTGCTCATATTATCACAAAGGGCACAAACAAGCTAGACCGTGTTTGTAATCTTCCCGAAGTTCATATTTGTCTAAGAGCTTGTTTGTTAGTTCACCATATAGATCGTGCATTGTTTCCACATATCATAGAGCTCATACTTTATGTACACACGAAGATGGGGACTTCAATCTGCAACCGTAATCAAAACCATTAAAATCTCTGAGCAAAGTTGTGCTTGAAAAACTTTAATGGTACATAATATATATATGCTCCAATGATGATTTAATCTCTCCAAGAGTAATGTTTTACCTGAAGATAACTTGCCCTCCTCAATTTAAGAATTGTTAGTAGAGGTGTTTTGTCCTTGGGTATTTATTAGAGTGGGGTTACTGTTGTACCAAAAGACCTATCTGTCAGTGTCTGATACAACCACTCAACTTATAGGACATAAGAGATCGTTAAGCCCTTGTCACAAATCCCAAGGGTAGCACTGAACATTTTGCCAACAGTATCAAGCTAAAATCCAACTCTTAGTGAGTTTAAGACTCAAGAAAAACATGCCTTTATCTGCCAAGTGATGAAGGCAGTGCAAGGTAATAAATAGGATGAGCAATAACAGAATATGGTGAAGCTTGTCCTGGTTCTGATCCCACAGTTTTGGCCATTAGCTTGGTTTTATTTGGCTTCAGAAAGGATTAATGGAGCTTTCGTTTACCATAGGTAATGCAAGTTCCTCCAAAAGATCTCTGGAAAAGCCTGCCCAACAAAATTGTAGGCTACACATCAGAATCTAATAAAATAAGTTGAAATATTAGATAGCATTTCTGATGATGAAACCTGTTTTGGTGCAAAATATATTTCATTTGCAATGGAATGATTACCATATCAGGCACCCCTTATTGTGGAAATATTCTATGGAACTTTCATCCAAGTCTTCCCGACCTCTTGCAGCTTTCCACAACCCAAAAGCCATCTCTTTCCCTTGTCTAATGGGTGCTGCAATCCTGCCATATAGAGAAATGAGTCACTCATAATAAAGTTGTCACAATCCCAAATTTAATTACAAAAGATA
Source organism: Cupressus sempervirens (assembly GCA_028749045.1). Lineage (NCBI taxonomy): Eukaryota > Viridiplantae > Streptophyta > Pinopsida > Cupressales > Cupressaceae > Cupressus > Cupressus sempervirens. Next base: position 124,289,534 of record CM053789.1, on the reverse strand, counting down.
CTATTAGAAGAGTTGAAGAAACAAAAAGTTAATTTGTTTTTGGTGAGCAACTACCTGTGTTAGGAAGGGAAAATTAGATGCAGCTAGTCTGGGGTAGAAGTTCTTCCACTTCAATTCTTGTACTCACACTGGCCAAAGACTTTTTTGATTTGCAACGGTTGAGAGTTTCAACTTCTGCTAAGAACACAGCATAGACAGGTCTATGATCGGAAAACTTTGATTCACCCCGAACATATGAGAGCTGTTTTAACCCTCTACCAAACCATAGTATGCGATCACACCTGCATCATGAAGACCAGTTGAAAAAAGATATCAAAATCAAAGATGATAATAGGTTCCAAAATTGAGAAACTTTTCAACTTGAAGAGTTCATGTGTCAAAACTAATTCATCAAACTAGAATATAAGATCCACATACATAGTACAAGAGCACAAACTCCATACAAAGGCACATAGACACAAATCAATCTGCCGGTATAATCTAGGAAGAAAAAGTAGGATTTATCTGTCAACCATCTTCATACACATATCACGAGACACAAGACTTAGATGAAAAATGATTGTAGTTTAGCACATCTTCACACACATCACGAGACAAAAGAATTGAAGATTGACCTGTCAATGCTCAATACAACTACTAAACTTATAGAACACAAGCGAATTCCAGAGGAGAATGTTGGTGATTAGTCCAACAGTTAAAACTAAAGGTCACAAAGTGAGACAAGCAATGAATAAAAGATGCCAAGTTTACCCAATTATTAACTTTGTTGTTATGATAGGTCACTCTGCATCAACATTTACATACCATGCTGGAGTGCGTCGTTTTTCTTTAGATTTGAAACCCTCTCCAGCATAGCGATCCGAGTTACTGGAGTACTTGTAGGTGGGTGCGAAATGGATGCGTCCTTCACTCCACCCTTTGAAGACACGCCCAGCCCTATGCTCAATCCTAAGCTGCCATGTCATAACCATGTTTAGTCAACTGATAATATCAACTCTACATATCTGCAATAGCAGTGCCATTTTCATGACAAAGAAACTCCTCTGCCTTATTGCAACCAAGAGTCTAACCATGGACAGTCTTAATAAAGCACTGCAAGTACCTGGTCATTTTGTAATAATGCTTCCCAATCATTTCTTTCTACAAGCTGCTTCGTATAGGCATAGCAGAGTCCAATTCTATAATTCAAATCTCCAAGCCAAATAACTCGACTGCAGAATCAACCATAAAAACTAACTCAAATTGGACTCTGCAGGTTCTTCATAAATGACAAATTCAGTGCTACGAAAACAGAGACCTGATCTGTGGAAACCTAACTTACTCGTGATCCATTATGGTTTCAGGTGAATTGTCACCACCAAACTTATGCAGCCCTGGAAAGCGTGTCTTTTTCATGATCTCCATAACATCAGAGTTCCTTCGAAGCTCATCGCCATCTTTCTGGCCAGATGTTAAATGAGTACAAATAAAACAAAAGCTTGTTTGATGGAGAGTCATGCTAATTGATATCGAACCCTGCAAAACATGAATTGCATCTATTGTTTTCAATTGAGCAAGTTTATTGTACCAATATCAGGTTTTCACAATCCATTGTAAATGATGAAGTTCACTTCTGGATTTCATTGTGTGCATTTTTTAGCATCAATGTTTTGGATCACACTGGGTATTCCATCATCAGGATGAAAGAGTGCAGGACTTCTTTTGCTATTTCAAATCCTGCACTCTTTCAGATCAGGATCAAGTAGTGTGACCCAAAATGTTGATGCTCAAAAAAAACACAATTGAATCGAGAAGTGAAGTTTATGCTAAAAATACACACAATCGAATTGAGAAGTGAACTTCATAAGTTTATTGCACTCTTGCCAGGTCTTCGACAATGACTTAGGGTAGCAAGAAAACATTTCTAGGCAAGATAGAACACAGCAAAAATAAATCAAACCACTGTGAGAAACAGAAATTCGCCTTACCTTATTACCAAGGTAACCCATCAAGCCTCTTCCAACACAAGAAACTCTCACATCATGAATATATTGGCCCAAATCACTTCTTGCCCAAATTGACAGAAATATGCCAACCATTTGTTTGCTGGCAACTAGACAATAATTCGTTTCTCCAAAACCAGCTCTAGCCTCTGCTGAAGGGCTCCTTGAGTTGGGAGAGTAAGCCACGGGGGCAGGTGAATCACCTATGCATATACCATTTTCATCATCATCCGAGGATGCATATTTGATGCTATTATCAGAATCGGTCCTTTCAATTGCTCGTCCCGTCAAGACTCGATCAGAAACACTAAAATGCCTCTCTAATTTTGGTTGCCTGCAGAAGGAATCGTCATACATTCTAGAAGACCTGCTTGAAGCTTGAAATGATCTCCTATGGAAAAATTGTGTGGGATTTCTCGATGCTGAACCCTCAAAGTCAGAATCCAAACTTATAATTGGGTGTGGCATGTCTGTAGGTGATTGAGGGTTTCTAGAACTTGTGCTATTCCCTGCACCCTGCTGATTATTGAGTGTCTTACGAATGAGATCAAGCCACTTATCTACAGGGCCATTATCCTCTGCTCCTAGCACATTTCCTGCATTTAAAGGCACAATTTCCTGAAACCTGGAGAAGGAAATATGGATATATCCAGGTTACTTAATGAAATACCATCGTAAATTGTAAAATTTAACGAAAAAACACCCTTTCACAAACAACTTGAGCTAACCAAAGTGTCAATTCTTTGTACCCTAAAACATAAATGTCCGCTGGCGGTGATGTATTCAACCATTCTTCTAGATTTAAACCACTCGGAGGAGCTTTACCTCCCACATTCCATGTTGATACGAATATCCTGCTTGCCCATCAAATTACCCAAATCAGTTGTGCAAAAACCCATTGGTCATGCCAAGCAAAATAAATCAAACCAAGATACATACCTAAAATCTTGGATATCTATTACTTGGGAAACATCAGTCTCCATTCTTCCACGCTTTATTTTCTCAGGAGTCTTCTTCAGCCATTTTTCTGCATCGAAAGGATAAGAAAGATTGGGTTCAATAGTGTTGCCAAGGGAATCGAGAACAACTTTCTTTTATGTAAGGCTCAAAAGATTAGTACCCGGCCTGTCTTTTCTGAAGGAATACGAGTCCTTATCAGAACAACTCCGCCTTCTATCAGCAAATGCTTCTTCCCTACCTACATTATTCAAACTCCATTTAGCCACAACTATTGATGGTGCAAGCCCACAAGGCAAAATAATAGGTATCAATTCATGTATCTTAAAAAATCAGGGTGGAGGTCACCTCTTGTTGTGTATCCTTCTGCAATCTCATCCGCGTGGAATTCATTGGCTTTGCTCTTTATATTGAACCATTTCCTGACTAATGTTTTTGGCCAGGAAAACTGCATAGACAAAATATAAATTCAGCAATGTATAATCCAAGCTTGCAGCATGGAGCGTACATGAAGAATCACCCTGAGACAAAAGAAACCAGTTTCTGTTATTACAAGAATTAAAAAAACTACCTTGTTTTTCTTCTCATTAGCAGCTTTCATTGTTGAGCTAGCATTTACAGATCCTTGCTTACCATGTAGATTTCAAATATCAAAGCCTCTGCAAAAGACAGAGACAAATTAAGCATTCCAAGGCATCAAATTTGCAGCACGTGCCCCTAACTAGTTAAACGTAGATTGCATTCCCAACAAATTAGTAAGTGTTTTCTATATTCCATTTGCTGTAAAGATGGGTCTCCACCGAGCCAACAGATCAAAGCAGGAGATATTGAGAGTATCACATGCGCATACAATGGTTAAACTCAAAAGAAGAAATAAGGCATAAGGCCTAGAGAGGAGAGAAATTAGTCCTTCCATGCTAAAATTTAAACAAGCCCTTTCATGAGGACATTTCAGTATAGCAAAGGCTCATTACAAACTCAACGCAAAAAGAAACAAGGATACCATACAGAGGATTTACCTAACATAGCAAAAACTGCAAGCTTTACAAGCAGTGGGGATGGCAAATAAGGAAAAAACAGGAAGATACTTGGTGAAATGGAAACTTCTGACCTTGACAAGGCATTTCCAAATAGATATGTTGATTTCTTGGACAATACGTTTGACAGATCACGTACCCCCATCAAAAGGTTGCTTTTACGTTGTGAAATCTGGAAACTCAATGACGGACACAAAAAATCCCACTTCGAATTCAAATCAGATATCCAGTACTTCACCAGACTTTGAATGCTTTCATTGTTGATCAAATTGACCTAATAACTGTGCCTCATATCAAGCACAGATTCCAGAATACTTCAGTAATGCATGTATTTCTTGAACCTTGACAGAGGGCAATTAGGGCGCGGGTGAGATATAAACAAGTGCAATGTGGAGGGCTAAAGACTTTCGATCAAAGAGACTCTGAATGCCCGAGTTCTTCGACAAAATCGGAAGTATGTGTACTTGACCATCAATAAAAGGCAATGCAATACAACTAGCAAAAAGCATAAAATGCAGAGGAACAACCAGATCAGATCCAGATTACTTGATTACCTTGATGATGATAATAATAAACGGAGTATGCTCATGCCAAGGAATTGAAATATAGTTTTGTCGCAGTGTCCCCTCAGAGAAAAGTGCAGCAAGGCCCTACTTTTTTCAGGCGGAACAGCAGACAAAGAGAAGGCAGCGGGGCAAGGGAAATCTCAATCCCGACTTTTGCAAAGAGGAGAGCAAGGTATCTCTGCGCTGCCTATCTTTAGCCACTATCATAAACACGTATACTATATACTAAAAAGAGTACACTGCAAGCAAGTCATTCAAGGCTTTTTTCTGGACAAACCCCACTTCTCCTCTGAACCTATGCCCCACACATACTTAAGCCCATTACGAGAAAAAACCTGCAATATCCAGAGAAAGATTGTTTTGCAGAGACTATCCCCCTTCCTGAGTGGACGTGGATACGCCTAAAATTTTGATGTGGGTGCTTCCAAAACCAATGTGGACGCCATTAAATTGCATGTATGGGCATCCAAAATTGATAGAATGGCTCCATATGAGGAGAACATGGAGCTTGTGAAATGTGGGAAGCTTTCTCCAACAGAAGCAGCCCCGCAAGGAAAAAGTACTTAATGTTGAACTTTTCTGTTGCATGAGACGGTTGAAAAAGATATCAAAAGAGATAGAAGCCTTATTGGCCAACGAACCGAATCAGGCCCATATATCTAAGTATTGGATTTAACCGCTAGCGGTTAGGTTCAAGCTTCTAGCAGTTACCGTCAACTGGCTGGCCAATTAACCAACAGGGCTAGATATCGAAGTACTGGATTTAAATCGCTGGCGGTTTGATTCAAGCTGCTAGCGGTTACTATCGACTGGCGGACTCTAACTAACTGTTTCTATATTCGGCATTGCGTTTGAACTTTTCGGGCTTGACGACTGTACAAACAGCGGGCGTGCTGAGCTGGCAGGCTGCCGGCGCCGTCTATTAACGGCAGCGCGCTTTCGGGCTCCGCGCCCACGTGGCCGTCGGATTAGCTGACGTGTCGGAGGTGGGTCCTACCATTCAGCGGGCGCGCTGTCAAGTCTGTCGACACGGTCAACGGCGCAGACGCTGTCATTTTCAAATCATGTCTAACAATAATATTATGAAATTGATGATTGTAAATTTTCAAATGGTGGGAGAGAAAAAAATTGTAGCTTGGAGATTTGGAAAATATTAAAAGAATATGATGTAATGTGGGAGAGAGAATGTTTGCCAATTTTTGTCTTCGAGATTTTCAATTTGCTTTTGTTTAGCCAGGTTTATGTATTTTCAATGTATTGGAAAATGGAAGCATGTGTTAGCATTGGTCTTGGGAGTTATTGTATTGGAAAAAGTATATAATAGTAGTAATGATGGAGAAAAAATTATTGGGTGTTTGAAGTTATACTATGCTTATGCCAAAAGAGAGGGAATCTCATAGTTATGAATGCTTTTTATATGTGTTTGAGACAATGTCCAAAATTGTTTAAGATTTACAAGACATGCCAAACAAAAAGTTGTGTTAGGTTTGTGGAAATGCCATGGTCATCCCTCCCTTTGCTTTTCATGGAATGGAATTGCTTTGGGAGGAGGCATGGCATTCACTAAAAGGCTAAGTAATGATAGGCACATGTATTGGGCATTCTTATATGTTTTTTTAAGTAATGTGTCTCTTTTGAGGCAAAATGTATATTTTACATAATGAATAAGGCTTCAAAAATTGATTCCTATGATGAATCAACAATAGTTCCTTGTCTCTATAACAAGTCACAACCACCTTTTGATCGAGTCCATTCTAAGAACTTTTGGAGTTTTTAACTTCTGTCAAATAGTTCATTGTAATAAAGTTGTTAGTTTGCATTAGACTAGTGTTAATGTAAGATTTTTCTTTCATAAATTCATTTTTATTTTATTTTATTAAGTATGAGTTTAAGGTTGAAATGATATTGGATGAAAAGTATTTTGGTATATTTATTTCAATAAATTTATTCTGTTTGGAATCGATGTCTAGTCTTTTTATGATATTGAAGTCTTACATTCAACTAGACCTAATCTTTTGTGGGCCTATTAAAAACCTATCAACTTTACTAGTAGATCAAGGGTCCATTTACAATAAATTTTGTTTCTAAAATGAAAGTGATATTAGTACAACCATTTCAATTCTTATTTAATTTTTAGTCTATTGATAGAATACTCTAATACAAATATATGTGAAAAGTTAGAATATTTATATGATAGACTCCAGTCTATCATTTTGTTTTTATTTATGTATCGTATGTATCTACGTATTCATGTACATACATATATATATGTATGTGTATGTGTGTACATATATTATTTGTGTGTACACATACATGCATATACATACGTGTACATATATACATACATACATGTATATGTATGTATGCATGTGTAAGTACATATATTATATACATACATATACTTATATATGTATATGTCTATACATGTATCTATATATTTATACATACATATACAAATACACACATATATACATATATATAAACATACACATATACATACATACATATATTAATTACTTGTATTCATTTGATTCAATTGTATTTTTGTTTATTTTTTCTTACATATTTATTATTTATAAAAATGTATCATGCTATATTATATCCATTAGACAAATTCTTAATATTTATCTTAATGCTAGTATTTTCTATCTTAGACCAATCTTAAGTAGCTTGAGATTGACCACATAGTTTAAATATTCAAATTCATGTTCCAAAATCTCTAAACATTGTTCATACTTGACACAAATGCAATAAAGTGTTGTTACTTCTAAGAGTTTACAAGCATCCTTTGTATGATTTCCTAAATATAGACAAAATCATAGAGTATCAATAAAAGTTGAGCTAAAGTAAATTTTATTGTTCAATGAATAAAGAACCTTAATCTTGTATAAATCAACTATTTCTACTTCAAAATACTCCTTTGTCACCAAATAAATCTTTCCTAATTTAAGCTTTACTTTATCAAGTAAATCAACCAAGTACCAAGTTTTATGACACCTTAATCTATCATCTCCTCTTTCATGGCATTCATCCAAGAATGCTTCTTCTTAGAAATATATACATTTCAATATTTAATAGAAATAAACATATAACATATTAAAAATGCAATGTATTGTACCTTTTATGTAATTCTTAGCTACCTTGTACACCTCACAACTATTGATATTGAAGATATTTTAACAATTGGACGTCTTTATTCTTCTAAATTGAACATGTGCTAAATACTTCTACATCCTCTCCATCCATACTATCATGTTCATTTGTTTATTTATAAATAGATCCTATTATTCTAATTTTGTTTATTTATAAATAGATCCTATTATTCTAATTCATGTTTTAAATGCACCTTACCAATATTCTTACATATGGTTATTCTTTTGTAGATAAAATATTTGGTTCCATCAATATGCATTCTTGAGAAGAGACCCTTTGGTATTACTAGATTCAAAAAATTGTATCCTTTCACATTCTCACCATATCCAATTGAAAATAAAATATTTCAACTTTGAAGTTCACTTAGTTCAAGTTTTCTTTGGTAAATAGATAAATGCATCACAATAAAAAATAATTAAATATATTACAACACGTTTCTTACTTATTCATATCACATATTGTATCCTATACTCAAAATTGGAAGTGTGAAACTTACTTTTCAAGTAATAAGTAATATTTTTTGATCAGTCAAGTAACAACTAATATTATTTGTGGAAGACATTTTTCATTAATTATTCCTTTATTGATTCAATAATCCAATAATTCAATAAATCTAAAGTTTCTTGGAGTTAACAAAATGTTTTTATAATTTTAATTAAACTAATATTTATTCTAATTAATTAAACTTATCTTTTATTTAATTAATCTAATGCTGAATTTAATAATTGAATACTTTATGTTCTTTAAAAACTAATATTCCCTCTATTTTTCCACATTGATGAAATAATTTTTAATTTTTAATATAATTATATAAAGTTAAAGCTTCTTATAGATAATTAAATAAAGTTAGAGATTTTTGTGTTCTTAAATTCTTTAATTAAAAATCAATCCTCAAAACTTCCTTAAATTTCAAAAATAGAAACAAATATCTTAATTTGTTTTATTAATTTGAAATGAAAATAGTATAAATTTACTATCTTTCAAATTTTGGAAAAGAAACAAAATAGTTTTATTTATTTATTTATTTATTTTAATTGATCAATTTGGCAACTTATCCTCTTTTCTTTGATTTCAAAATAGGAAAAAAATATTGCACATTTGAAAACAAGTGCAATATAATAAGGAACATTCTATCTTTCTCCTTCATGAAAGATGTCATTCTTGGCTCATCCTATCTTTATCTTTCAATATTCAAGAATCTATAAACTCAACCCTTCTTTCTCATTTGATATTAACCATAGATCTTCAATAAATAAAAATTATGCATGCATCATATTGAGCTCTTGCAAGTGCTTTATGCATGTAGTGTCTCTCTTGTTTTCTTCTTGCATGACACCCTAATAGATGTCCAAAGTTATGTTGGGATACTACCTTTGTACAATTGTATGAGATTTCTCGTGATGTCTTCTTTTGGCTATGGATGCTTCCTTGTTTCCTTATGTGATTGTTTATATGTCTTGTGATGCGATTTGATGATTTTAGTGATGTATGTGCTAGTGGTTAATAAATTGTACTTTTTAAAATTATATTATGCCTACTAGAGGTCATTACCTTTGAGGTGATCTAATTTATGTTGTTGCATCAACAATTTGATTTTATCCTTATGTCTAGTAGCAAAAATCATGGTCGTGTAGTTTGTTACTTACATGATTTAGTTATTAAATTTTTTGAGTTATGTAGATTTACTTTGTCTTGAATTAATGTCTCCCTACCATTGGATGGTTTCATTGTGATGCCTTTTATTTATTTTTGGATCTAGATTATTTCTTATTTCCTTATGTGATTAGTTATATGGATTTTGACGTGATTTAATGATTTCACAAATGTATGTGTCAGTGATTACTAGTTTTTTCTTATTTTGTTTGATGATGTTGGACTTGTGAGATAATCTTACCTTGGGGATCATTTGATTTACATTCTTGCAATGACAAGTTGTTGTTGTTGTTGTTGTCCTAAGAGTCATTTTAATGTACCTTATTGCTTACCTAATTCATACTGCCAAATGTTATGAGTTATGTGAAGTGTAGTGACTACCCCTAGTTGACTTTTCACATTATATTGCCAAATTCTTTTACGCTAGTTTTATGGTTATGCTGATGATTGGTGGTACTTGATTACCAATTGTTTGGATGTTATTTCATACTCAGTTGATTTATGTGATGAATTACTTGGTACTTGGTTATTTCATGTGTGCATGATTATTCTTCGATGATGATTCTTGTATATAACGATTTCAGTTATTTCATGATGATAGTTAGATGGATGATTTATATGCAATTTTTATGGATACTTACTCCATACTTGCATGTGTATGGTGTACATGTATGTTTTACTTTATGTATGATATTTTTAATGTGGTTGAAGGAGGGAGTCATAGGACTACCTGCTAGTTGGGATCTACACAATGCACCACTTCCTGCCATTTCCTATTTAGTTTAGATTATATGTAGATGTACACGCTTGTATTTTTATGCAGATTGCAGATACCAGGCATTGACTTCCCTAAATTGCTAGGACGAGTGTACCCTATCACAGTATCTCAATGGTAAAAGAGGGGATATAATTCTTGAGTCCAAATCCTAACCCTAAACCAATTCTCCTAGAAAGTAGGACAAGTATCTGAGTTATTTACCCTTCTAAATTCATCAAGTGATGCATTCGTAATTTTGACCCTTGAGTTTGATTTAGTATTTTGCCCTTTATAATGAGTTTTTGTATTTAGTTTTATGTGTTTATTGTGATTTTTAGTTATAATTAAATCAAATTAAAAGATAATTTAACAACTTAATTTAATAAAGAAAAGTTATTATTTAATTATATTTAATTTTTTGAGAAATTAATTAAATAAAAGAATCAAATTTCTAATTTTGGCGTAATTATATTTATTTAATTTAATAATAATTTATTTAAGAGTTTTATTTTTTTATAATAAACTCTAAATATTATTATTAGTTAAATTAATAAATATTTTATTAAAGATCATCTTATGAATTAATAAAAGAGAGAAGAATTAATTTAATAATTTTTTATTTTAATTGTATAAAGTTTGAACATGTTCAATTAAAAAAAATATATATTTAAGGAAAAAGGTTTCATGTGATTTCAAATTCGAAACCCTAATTGAAAAAGGCTCTTTATTAATAAATTAGAGCTCATTTTCTCCACACATAGGTTTGGAGGAGCCAATTTCCGAGAAGAGTGTTTCGAAAGAAAGGGAATTTGCTTGTAAGTGTTGTGCATTCTTTTGTTTAGCATTAAATCTAAGTAAGTTCTTGTGAATTTTATGCAATAGTTTCTTTCTTTGCAATCTTTGTCTTCTCCATGTCTGAATGGAGTTGTTTTCAAAAAATATTCGGGTTAAAACCCTTATGGATAAATTTATTGTTCTTTGTTATGGAAACCCTTGTTTGGTAAATTTTAGAGATCCACAATTTGGTTGAGTACAATTTGAGTATGGTTTGGAAAAGAGATCAAAATTTGATATACAAAATTTGATTGATTGTTGTATTTTTCCTATTAGATCTATTATGTAAATTTAGTTAAAAATATATAATAATATAATTACAACAAAAATTTAAAATTTATGTGATAATTATATTACCATATTAAAAAATGGAAATTGCAAAATTGGTTTTGATTTTTTTTATTAAAAATAAATTAAAAATATATATATATTTATCATAAAAAGTGGGCGGGGCCACCAACCCCCCACCCACCCACGATTGCTACACGATAGCTACTTTTGTTACAATAGCAACAAAACTTTATCAGTCGGTGAGCCTTAAACACTTATTTTAATATTTTTAAAATTTAATTTAACAAACCTTTAAAATAGTTTTAAAAAATTAAAATTAAATTAATTAAATGAAAAGATATTGTAATATTAAATAGGCAATTTTATTAATAATAGTAATTGTGATTATTAATAGTTATTATTTTAATAATTAATAATTATTGAAAAAGAATAGTTATTAAAAAACAAAAAAAAATGGCAATCAAAGAAAAAAAAAGTGAAAAAGCAAGCTCGACAATTAATAAACAAAAAAAGGAATATGCAAAAATCTCATCGAAAGAACCAATGAATAAACCTTTCGAAAGATTTAAACCTAAACCATGCCATAGTTATAAATAGACCCCCTCCTCTGCTAGTGAGCAACAGATTTGATGCATTAGCCGAGGAAAAGAAAGTTAAAAAAACATAATAATTTGAAGGCTACAATCACAACACACAAAGCCAAACAAAAGGAATTATCTAGAGTAGCAAAAATTAGGGCAATACCCAACAAGGAAGGAGAGGAATGGCAGTAGGTCATAAACAAGAAGAATATCAGAAATATGAAACTAACCCCCAAGAAAAACCTTCGCAATAAACAAAGGATATTCTTCAGCAAAACTCGATATGCCAAAAATCGAGAGTATATCAATAACGACCTAGAAAGGGTAGGACAACCTATAAAAGCTAAGGCTAATAAGATTATGTAGCCTAACATAATCTCAAAAGTAAACCACATACCACTAGGCCATAAATAATGATATACAAAGTTCAAAAAGGATATTAGGGCTTCTCGAAAAAAGGCACAAAACCAACAAAGATATAGTCCAAAAACTTGGAGATCTAGCTCCATTCCCTACCCTAAACCCCCCTTCATCTCAGGAGATAACAATATTTTGATTATATCAAATACCAAAAAACCCTCTTTAACGCTCTAGTCAAAATTTACTTAATCATCAAAACCCATTTTTTAATTTGGTAATTTCCCTAAACAAAAACCACATATGGCAACTACAAATCAAGGCAATCAAAAGGAAGAAATAGAAGCACCCACGGTAATCTTTAGCAATGAGGTAAGCGAGAAGCTCTGGTTTGATTGTGGGAAAAAGGGGATTTATGTCATCTACACTAGACCAAAATTGACCCGATTGGATATGCTTGAAAGGCTTAAAACCCTCTTTAATGAATAGGTAAGTATGACCTTTATCTCTAATGATTTAACTTACTTAGAAAGAAAGGAAGATAAATATAAAAAATCTTTATTAGAAAATCCTCTTTGTTTTTTTAAAGGACATAGTTTAAATTTCTTTAAATGGTTTCCAAATTATAATGAGGAATCAACAACTTCCCTAAATTTACTAGTGTGGATTACATTAGATAATATTCCTATGGAGCTCATTGACATAAAATTATTTATTCAAATTGGTGAAGCTCTAGGAGAATTGTTGGGATATGAACCTCATAATGATAAAAATAACACAGTAAAGCTCTTGGTTTATATCAAACCAAATCTGTACTATCTGAGGGTAGTCAAAGTTATTTCGAATAGATCTATTTATAGAGTTAATTATTTAATATACAAAGGAATAATTAACAATTTAATGCTTATTAAAGATAGACATATTGCAACAATTAATACTTTTGACTTTGAAGAAGTTAATGTGGATACTGAATTGGAGAAATAATATCTAGAAATAAGGACTATATCACAAAAACCATCCCATAGATGGTTTGAAGAAGTTCTAGAGGAAGAAACTAAAAAAGCCCTAAATTCTTCTATCATTAAGGAAGTACCAGATGAAGGCGAAGTAACTGAACTAGCAATTCTACAAAGTTACAACAAAAATATAAGGAAATGGTCAAAAATAAAACATATAGCAGATTTTAACCAAATGGCCTAGACAAGATATGATGAAGGTATAGAATTCTTAAAAGGCCTAGAACAACAAACCTCACTCTTAAAGGAAAGCAATATGGAAATAACTGAAGAGATATTAGAAATTATAGAGAACATATCAAGCATTAAATCTCTTACTGAAGAAATTACACTTGGAATCAATGATACTATTGACCAAATAGTGTTAGCTTAGCAAAAAACTCAAGAAAAGAGTAAAGTGGACACAACCAGGAAAGATAGCCATCAGATAAAAAATCATAAAAAGAAGAACTAGAAGAGAAAAACCCAACTAGCTACCTCATGCAAATAGAATTAGAAAGCTGATATAGTAATTACTTAGAATAAGATTAAGGAATTAGTAACCGCTATTGAAGAAATTGAGAATGCAAGACATTTTTTAACAACAATCCTAGAAAACAATGTAAAGGGATCACTAAGACGTAGTCTAAATAGAGAACAAGCAATGGTAGAGGATAATAAGAATTAGGTAACCCCAATAAAAGAACGCAAAAAAATTACAAAGTTTTGGAAAACACCAGAGAAGAGGACAATAAAGGATAGAATTACAGAGGAAAACAATAATATTCTAGAGGAAAAGGAGATGATGATGGTAGCAAGAGAAATCTTTCCACAGGAAGATGAGATCTCAGAAGAAGTTAAAGATAAGATAGAATACTTAGACCAACTAATAAAAGAAATTAATGAAGCATTGTGTGAGGAAATAAATGAGGAAGGAATGGAAGAACAAAAAGCAGTTTTGGTTCAAAAACTCCTAGAACTGGGGGGTGAGAACTACACCTTTGAAGACCTAAAGAGATGTTGAAGCTTTCAATCTGGAATCAGACACTAGAGGAAGAGAACAATCAGAGTTAGCTCTTAACAACCAAAATGTTACACAAATCCATAAGAAGAGAGGAAGAAAATTCTACAAGGAACTTTGAAATAGGAGTGTAACAATAGGAGGACAAAAAAAGCTTACTGAAATTTTCAATGCTAGGAAGGGGAAGAACCTTCTCAAAGAGGTATGAACATTCTATCCTGGACTGTTAGAGGCCTTAATGCCTCTAGCAAGCAACAAATTTTTAAAAATTGTATTAATAAACATAAACCTTATTTTCATTAATCCAAGAAACCAAATTAAGTAACTTAGAATTAGAAAAGTTCATAGAAAAATTGGGTTGTAGGAAAGTAATAGGAGTCCCTTCAAAAGGAGCCTCCGGAGGGCTAGCTATCATCTAGAACCCTAAATCTTACCAAGTTGATACCTTAAGGAATGAAAATAATTGGTTAAGTATTAAAGTAGTTGATTGGAATTGTTCTTTAACCTTTAAACTTGTTAACATCTATGGCCCTACAACTAATTCTGGAAAAAATTTGGTATTGGCTGACATTAGTCATCATATTTAGCAAGATAGTACCTTCACCTTTCTAGGAGGGGACTTCAATGCTATTACATCCTTAAGAGAGAAACTAGGAGGGTCGGGAAAACTATCACAAGCAACATTTGACTTCAATCAATGGATACAAACCAATGCATTAATTGAAGTCTCATCTAAAGATAATGCATTCATATGGAACAATAGAAGACAAGGATGCAACCAAGTAGCAGAGAAACTTGATAAATTCTTTTATAATGGCCACCTACCAAAAAATATCTCCAAAATCACATTGAAAACCATCCCTTATTCAAGCTCAGACTACTTCCATGTTTGCCTAATAACAGAAAAGGAAGCTACACCTAAAAGGAACCCTTTTAGAGTGGAACAAATGTGGCTCAAAGATGAAAACTTTTTGAACCTATTAGAACTCTAGTGGAACAATTCTAAAAAAGAGGGATCTAAGATGTTCAGAGTGGTCCAAAAACTTAAAATGATTAAAATTAACTTAATACAATTGAACAAACATAATTTCGGAAACATCTTTGAGCTAAAGCAAGATATTGAAGAAGCTTTAAAAAACATCAACCTAGAAATAATGAACAATGATATGAATGAAAAAATATATACCCAAGAAAAAAACTTAAGACTAAAACTGGAAGATATTTTGGCTAAAGAAGAAATATACTAGAGACAAAAATCAAGGGAACTTTGGCATAGAGAAGGGGATAATAATACCAATTTTTTCTATAACTACACCAAGGTCAAAAGATCAATCAATAGTATAACCAAAATCCATTCAAAAGAAGACCATATCTTAAGATAAAGAGGAAATATCCAGAGAGGCCCTCGATTATTTTTAAAATATTTTAAATGAAGAGTTATCTTATAAAGGCAAATCAAATTTTCTAAAAACCATTCCCAAGATTATTAGTGATAAGGAAAACCAATTTCTAATGAATAAACTCTCTAAAGATGAAGTAACCAAGGTCCTCTTTAATATGAATCCATACAAAGCCCTAGGACTAGATGGCTTTCCAACTTTCCTTTTTCAAAAATGTTGGCATTTCATGGGGGAGGAGATTACAGAGGCTTTAGAAAGTATGAGGACTTCTAGAAGAATACTTAAAGAAATCAACCATACCTTCCTTGCACTCATTCCAAAATTAGATCATTGTAAGGACTTTAGTGACTTTACACCTATTGCCCTATGTAATACCCTCTACAAACTCTTAACCAAAACTTTACCATCAAGACTTCAAAAATTCCTCCCTATGCTCATAAGTGAGGAAGATTGATTTATGATGATATGATCATTGCCCAAGAAACAATTCATTGACTAAAATTAAGTAAAATCCAAGAATGCTTATCAAACTGGACATAAGTAAGGCTTATGATAAAGTTAACTAGATATTTTTATGCAAATGCCTACAGGTCTTTGGGTTCATAAAAGCTTGGATTAACTTAATAGTTGAATGTATTTCTACACCAAAATTCTTGATTCTCATTAATAACACCTCAGAAGGCTTCTTCTCCTCATCTAGAGGTATTAGACAAGGAGATCCTATATCACCTTTCCTTTTCATTTTACTCTGTGAAGTACTTGGCAGGCCCCTTAAACAAAAGAAGATGGAATCATCCCTAAATGGGCTCATGATTGCCAATAATAGCAAACTGGAAACCCATCAACAATTTGTTGATGATACCTTTCTCTATGGTGAAGCAAGTGAAAAAGAAGCTGACATATGTAATTAATTCTACACTAATAGAATATACAAAGGTATTTGGACAAGAAATCAACAGAGAAAAATTTGAAATTTTCTTTTTTAATATAGAGGTAGTAACTCAAAAAAGGATTAGCTCCATCTTTAATATATCAACGGGCTCCCTCCCCTACAAATATCTAGGTTTCCAATTAAATTTTTCATCTAATCAAGCTAAATTATGGGAGGCCCTATTAGGAAAAATTAAAAAAAGATTCAATCATGGAAAGGAAAATGGCTCTTTCAAGTAGGAAGAACTACTATGCTAAAATTAATACTATCTAGCATACCTATCTATCAATTGTCACTTCAAAATTTGCCAACTTGTATAGAAAATTCACTGAACAAATCTGTGAAGGATTTCTTTTGGTAGGGAGCTGATAATAAAAAGAAATTCAACTTAATGGCTTGGAACAAAATTTGCCAAGATAAGGAGGAGGTTGCTTTGGTATCCGAAATATTAATCTTCAAGCTCTTGCTTTAGGAGCAAAGCTAATTTGGAGAATGATTCGTAATCCTAAACTTTCATGGGTTAGGTCTCTCTTAGACAAATATTTGAATTCCTCTAATCCCCTAAGTATCCTTAGAACTAAATTTCCCCCCAAGGCTTTACAATCTAGAATTTTATGTTGAAATGTCATCATATTATTTTCAACAAAGTAACATTGCAAGTAGCAAATCATAAGGAAGTTAGATTCTGGATAGACTCCTAGGAAGGATTCCCACCCCTATGCAAAATTGAGAGATTAACTTAGGCAAGGACTATTCTATCACAAGCAATTGGAACCTTCTTAACAAAGTATTGGGAAGTAGATTTATCCACAACCAAAGGATGGAAATGGAAAAACTTGGACATATATGACATTCCAGAAGAAGAACTCTCCCTATTAAAATCATCCTTATTAATGAGGTCCTTTAATTTTTCATTAGCTAAGGATAAACTTGTATGGACTAGATCTCATATAGGAGAATATAAGGCTAAACATGTATATAAGTACTTATCCAATCATAAATCAAACACCTTGAAACTTTTACCAACTGATTTATGTTGGAATTCATTATGTCTCCCTAAAGTGGGAACCTTTTCAAGGTTAGCAATACAAAATAGATTTCTCACTAGTGATAAATTCAAAAGGATGGGTTATGCAAGACCATCTAGATGTCCACTATGCAGGATGGCCAAAGAGGACCCCAACCCTCTCATCTTACATTGCAATTTCTCCCATACCATATGGACATGGTTTTATAAAAAAATGAACTTATCTATGGTTTCACATGATACCATTTTAAAACACTTATTATCATGGCCTAAATACAACTACAACAATATTTTCAAAGGACTATGGATAATATCACCTTCAGTCATAATTTGGGAAATATGGAAAGAGAGAAATATACACATCTTTAAGAATCAGGAGATATCAACTGATATAGCTATCTCTAAAATATAGACTTCAATAATTGAAACTTTTAATAGAAAACTAAATCAAACCAATGAAAATATGACATCATGGGATGGATCTATGAGAAATAGGTGGATAGGCCTTAAGATCCCTCCCTTTAATGTCAAAGGTGGGGATTCTAGTCAATGTTTAAGGAAAACTTGTGTTTGGACCCCCTTGGAGGATGGATGGGTAAAACTTAATTTTGATGGGGCCTCTAGAGGCAATCCTGGCCTTGCAGGAATTGGATGCTACATTGGAAATAGTTTAGGAAGAACATTAGTAGAAACATCAAAGAAAATTGAACCGTGCTAGAAATAATAGTCCACCAAGATAACTGAGGGGTGGTTGGGGGGGGGGGGGGGGGGGGTGTGAATTAGTTATGCAAAAATTAAAACATTTATCTTCTTTAAACAAGCTTAACCTTTCAACCAAAGTAAACAACAACCATACAAAGATGCACATAGACAATTACACTAGATATGTTGACTAGGGAAACCCTTGATCAGAGGGAAAACCCTAGTGGGAATGATGCCCACAAGATGATGTACTAATATAAATATTCCTTGTTAGAGAATAGACCCTATTAGGAGTCTATTACAGCATTTAGTACAATGAGCCCCTATAAGGAGACTTTGAATCCCTGTTAGGAGATTCCAACCTTATTAGGAGTTGTGCAAACCCTATTAGGAGTTGTGGTTTAATGTATGCAAGAACAACCCACTACCCAAACATGCAATTTCAACTACAAGAAGAGCTCACTTCTCAAACAAGTAATTTACTGGTATCTTCTTCTTTCCTCTATACTTTCCTCTATCCTATCAATTGGACCAATCATTGTTAGACTTTTTAGACTAGGTCATGAACCTTGATTCCAAATACCAAAACTCAGATTACTCAACAAAACCTTGACAATGAAGTTTCCTTCACTTTTGCACTGCTATGCTCAACTTCACATTCCACACTCTCTACTTCTTTTCGAACATACACAATTCACATATTTGATATCCACACATGTCATGATAAAGGAAAATCTCCTTCCTTTATAACAAGTCCATAAAAAAATTACCCGAGTCAGCTATTAGTCCTTCTCAATTAATTATTATAGGACCTCACTAAGAACATGTTACACTTAGCGATAACACAAATCTTACGCCTTACAACTTGAATAAATTTCCATACATGCAATATTATGACAAGCGATCTTAGCCACATCATCCTCAACATGTCTTCTTCATGTCCTCAACCTCAATCATCAAGATATCAACTCTGCTAAGAGATATAACAAGGTTACCAGAACATGCCTCTGTAAACTCTATCTCAGAACAAACATCACCAAAACTTACATAACTTCTTCTAGACTTCTCCTTTTTTCTTTCGATGTTAACTGCATATACTAGATACTCCAAAGAATCTCCCATAACCTCGGGTGGTTATCATGCTCAACTAGCCATCCATACCAACTTAATCTTTCTGTTGTTCTTCTATCATATACCACATAAGACATCAAACATGCTATGTTAACATCAATGACAAACTTAGTCATGAATGTAACATATCATCAAACCAATTTTCCAACAATCTTGCCAATCTTCCAACAAATTGATCACAAACAATGTTATAGAATTTAAAGCCTTAATAGAAGTCTTATGGCTTTGTTCCCAACTCAATTTCAAAAAAATTTCCATTGAAGGAGACTCTGCAATTGTTATCAATACCCTACGTAATAAATGTACCCCTAATTGGAAGTTGAGCAACTTTCTTAACCTGTGCTTGGACCTTATTTCAAAACTAGAAAGGGTCATGATTAACCACATATATAGGGAAGGAAATACCTTAGCAAATGATCTTGTTAATAAAGGTGCTGATGGTTTCGAGACCTTACATTGCTCTAACATTTAGGTATTTCTTGGTTAAATTTTTTTGAACTAACCCATGATTAATTAAAAGTATTAGATGACACATCAAGGAATGATAGACTAAAACTATACTTATAAAAGAATTAATACAAATCAAGATAGTTTAATGTATAGACTCATGTTTAAAGTATAGTTTTTAGATAATATATTGTTACATCATTAATAATAATTATTAGTAGCTTATCCTAAACTAAGCACTCATTTTAACTCCCTCTCGATCTCCACAAATTTATCATTAATATCAATTTTAACCTTTAAGCATCATTTATAATCATCAATTGACATGTGAGTTGGCTCTAATCATAAGCATATACCCCTTATGATGCCATCTGCTATTTAGGCATAAATTTTGTATTCTTTTATAACTCTTTTTACAATGACCTCCTGATAGTTGCTTAGTCAATATGGAATCTTCAATAGCCCTCTTTCACGCAGTAGAAGTAAAGACAGTGGCATTTAGGGGGCCTATGAAGTAGGAGAGATGGAATAGGATTTTAAAGCCAATAGATGATGTTACTAGATTTTCCATTACTTGGGTTTTGGGGGAAAAGGAGTTTAATTACAATTACACCTGGTGCACCAATATCTCTATCATAGGTTCTTTCATAGGTTGTCTGGCTAGGGCTAATGTGGAGAAATGGTAAATTATTAGGTTATGTTTTAACATATTTGATAACACTTGGCTTGTAGGTTTGGAAAATGTCATTATGAGTATGGATGAGAAATTGTGTATTTTGCTACCTGAGGTTTACATGGCATATGAATATGAGGAACTCCTATGTTTCAATATTGCCAGGAGCCCAACTCTGCTCAGTAGAGATAACATAAAATTCTACAACAAATGGCCCAAAATGGAGGCCAACATTAATTTCCTATTGAGGTGGAGAGACATTCTTGAACACCCTAGGAAGGATTGGCTATCCAAATTTCTACAAGCTTTTGAAGCCTATATCGAGGCGGATGCCAATTTTGATGACATGGGCAAACTAGAATTCATACTTCCTAATTTCATTAGGTTTAGCAGAGAGCTCATGATGATTTTTTACCCACCAGGCTCAACTATGGATGATGTGGAAGACATAGTCATGTTCTACTAGAAGAAAGAGGAGATGGCCCAACGTTAACTAGCCTTGTATTTTCTCAAGTTTTTTGGTTTTTTTGGGTTTTGATAGATCTAGGTTTCCTTAAGGTTGTAGTTTTAGAATAGCTTTCTAGTTTTAACTATAGCCCAAGGCCAACCTTGTGGCCAATTTTAAGGATGGTCATTTTGGTTGCTGCATCATGTATCCTTATTAGGCTTTAGGGTTAGATAGCCTATAAATTGCATGGTTGGAATCCTATTTTATGGCATTTTGGGTATATGCCAAATTACTGTTAGGCTGAAATATGTGAATGGTTTAATGAATACATGGCTTATTATTATACAAATGACTATTTTAAAGCACAATGGGGTTTTTTAAATTGAATAGCATTAAAGGCCAGGTACATGGTTTTCTCTTTCTCAACAATTTTCTTAAAGAAATCTATATTAATAAGGATTTGTGAGTGGGGGTTCTAATGATAGACTATAAATTTTTGTGATCAACTCCCCTTCTCACAAGCCTAAATAAAAACTTATCAAAACACTATGGAAAGTAGATGTTGAACTAGCATCCTACAAAATTCAAGTGGATGACTTCTTTAGTAAAAGCATAACAAAGGCCTAAATTACCAACTCATCCCAAAGGTTAAACAAAGATTTGGGAAGTTTAGGGATTGGAACACTTTTCCCCTATTAAATGATGGTAACAATCAGAAACTTAGCTGTTAAAATATAACCCATTAATGATTTACACCAAGTAGGATTAATCTTATTAGATGACATCTTCAGTTAAAGCATAACATAGGCTTGAATTACTAACTCATCCCAAAGGTTAAAGAAAGATATGGGAAGTTAGAGGATTGGAATACTATTCTCCTATTACAATCTTGGTAAAAATCATAAAATTGGTTATTTTTATATAGTCCATTAATGATTAACATTGAATGGGGTTTTCTTGTATACACTTATGCCTTAAAACTGAAATATGTAGAATGATTAAAATTTAACTAAATAGGAATAAGATTCATTTACTAAGAACTTTGATGTGAAGATGTTAATGAATAGTTCTTTATATTGATTCCTCCTCTTTTTCCTTTCTTATGATTCAATCACTAACCCCATGTGGGAAGTTAGAAGCTTTTTGTGATGCAAATATCTGATTTAGTATTCTCATGGCTGGACTTGAAGAACAATTGGATATAGTCTTTCCCTTGTAGCTCTTAGTTATCCTTATTAATGAAATTTCTTTGTAATAAATGGTTACAACACCATGTAAAATTTTGATGAATAGAGCTTCATACTTATTGGGGAATGCCCCTTTAAATCTATATAATATAGGACATTGGTCCTGGGGTAGACTGGAAGTTTTCTTTCTCTATTCTTTCCCACCAATGCCTCTTTGAACGGAGTACTTTGTTACTTTTGATTTATAATATAATACAAAGGCTTAGCCATTTACCGATAAAAAATAAAATAAAATAAATAATTATTATTTAATTTTGATAATATTTATTTATAATATGTTTCAGTTAATAAATTATAAGTTTTGGAAATGGATTTCTATTTTAACCCAATAAGTTATAATTGGATTATTTATTGTTAAATCTAATATTGATTTAATTAAATGATCATTATGAACTTTAAGGGATACATTTTTTAAAATGAAGTATAAATTTAACTTGAACCCTACTATATAATCAAAATCATATGTTTTCAAAACTAAACAAAATCTATGAAACTACACTTTCTATGATATATGTTTTCTTTTGTGTTGGGTTTGGGGTTGACATAGAGTGTTGACCAATTTTGGACGTCTACCAAAGATTAGGGGTTACTATTTTCATGATGTTATGTGATGTCATGGTTTTTGAGTGCGATCTTTGAGTTATGAATCAATTTCTATATGGTGATTATATTGGTGAAATCTATGAATTTTGATTAGTTATATTTTAGTGTTTTCCAATTGCTTGTTTAAGAATTGATGTGTGTTATTATGATCTTCTGAGACCTTCTGCTATTTTGAGCCTAGGGTAGGTTGTCTTTATGTTTTCTATGAAGTGGCTTACAATGGAGGTTGGAGCCCTAAAGAGGCTGCCTAGGTAACCCATTATAGGTTATTTTAATAAGTGATAACATTTTATTAAATGGGTTTAAAATAAATTTAAAAGAGTTAGTATTTTTTCCTCGCCCATACCTCAAGTGCTAGTATAGGCTAGGGTGGGAATAGAGAGGATGCTTGGTTGCGACCTTGCCCCATTAGTATGCCTTGTCCATATGAAAGGATACTGATGTTGTATAGATTCACTAGGGGGTTAGAGTCCAAAGTAGTTGTCAAGGTAACTTCAGAGTTGACTCATGCAATGACACTTGTCCACTTACATAGTAGATTTCCTATGTGTCTTTTTTTCCTCTGGGTTTAGATGTCATTTGTGTCTTAGTACCTTTGAGATAGATTTC
Organism: Cupressus sempervirens; assembly: GCA_028749045.1. Classification (NCBI taxonomy): domain Eukaryota; kingdom Viridiplantae; phylum Streptophyta; class Pinopsida; order Cupressales; family Cupressaceae; genus Cupressus; species Cupressus sempervirens. Next base: position 124,266,132 of record CM053789.1, on the reverse strand, counting down.
TTTCAGGTTTTCCTTGACCTAGATGTTGGTTATGAATTTTGAGATTGATATCCACGTGGGACTTGATACTATCTCCTCAACACGATGGGAGTGGACCATTTAGGCTCCACGGCGTTGGGTGGTAGTGCATTTTTCTTATACAATTGAGATCCAATAGTTGGATGCCATTATTGGATGTCCTTGTGCAATTTTACCTTTCATTTTGTTCTTGTGTTTTCTAATGGATGGCTATATTCTATTGTACTATATTTGATTTCAAAGATCTTACAAGATGATGTATTTTATTTATGATGTATATATTTTGAGCTTTTCATACCCTACAACTTGTCTAGTGGATGTGTTGACACCTAAAAATATAGGTGTCAAATTTTGAAAGAGAAGTAATTTTAAACACGATTCCATTAATATATTATTGTTATTTTTGATTAAATATTATGCATACAATAATATTTTATTTACCTTCCCTAGTATTAATAGATTTTTGATGCATTTGAATTAATGATTAAACTAAATGAATTATTATTCCCCAAAATGCAAAGGTAAAAGTTAGAAATGAAAATGTCAAATTATTTAAATGTATTTTTAAATTATTCCCTTTTGAAATAAAAATGGTTTTTTGCAAAAATGGATGGGGAGAAGGAGTTGAACACTCAACCTCTCGACCCTATCCTCTTTCCTATCCTAACTACCCCCTACCCCTACCAATTGCTCTATTTCATTCTTCAAGAGTGGTACTTAGATAGGAAAGTTTTAAATGCAATATTTTCATTTTGCGAGTAAATTAAGGGGATATTTAATATTTTTTTAGTTATTTGACATAATTCAACTTAGGGTAATATTTGTTCTATAAAAAATTTAAACCTACCCTAGAATGAAAAATATTTTATTATTATAAAAGAATATTATTATGATGATTATTGAAAACATTTCTTTAAGTTAGTTTTATAAATTTTAGGATTCCCTCTTTTACATGCTTTTAGTTTATAAAGGTTAATATTTAAAAGCATATGATTGAAATAAATAGTTGTTTCAATGTATTATATTTACATCACTTTGTAAAAATGATAAATATTTCTAATACCCTAAAGTCTGTGAAATATGAAAATAATATGGAATGATGTCTCTCATGATTTTAATAAAGTGTTTTAAAATGTATTTTAGGGTAATATTTTCAAAAATATGTATTTTACCCTAAAGTTAGAATGACGATATTAAGATCTTGTTATATGCTCCGTAAAGAAATACCTAAAGGTTAAAAGTTCTCAATATGAACACTTTGACCTAATTCTTATGTATGGAAAATAACTTTAGGGAAATATAAACATAAAACCCTAAATTATTAACTTTTTAAAAAATCTCTCATTAAGGTATTTTGTGTGTGCAAGGATTATTTATTATAAAGCAAGTTTGTCGAGAGAATTCAAAGGGAAACCAAAGGAGCATAGTGGAAATTGATGATAATCAAATGCGGGAGGTGAATTGAAAATACAAATTTTTACAATATACATGAAATATCAAGGAAGAATATCAAAGCATACCTGAAAGATTAATTTGTTTGATTTTAAGTGTCTAATGTAAAGTCACATTGTTTCAAAGAGTCATATCTCTTCAGATTTGTAACTATTTTGGTGTCTATTTATAGGTGGCCCAAAATTAGAGAGGATACATTAATGATCATATTTTAAACTACTGACAATTGAGAGGAGATTTTTTTGATCTTGGATCCTGTTGTTAACTGTATGCATTAGCAACACAAAATTTTGTGGTGAATTATTTTGAAGGCAATATAGAGACTTGACATGCTCGTTTGAACTTTTGGTGATATCATTCTTCTCTTATTTATCTTGTTTCTTTGATTAAACTTAAATGTTTACTTTGATTGATAGTCCCGTTTATTGAATTTTATTGAGTTATATTTCAGATACTTGTTAAATAGTAATCTAGTATTGATTGTTCAATCTGAATTGCTATCTTATTGGTCTCCTGAGGTGAGTTAAAATCAATAGAACTTTAATTTTCAGCAATGCATACTTCATTGAAGTGAAAAAAATTCATCTTCGAGGGATATGTTGATTGTCTCTTAGGGTTACATTAACATTATGAATGATTGATAGGAACATGATAAATACTCCATTGGTTAAGTCACTAGGCTGCTGATTATTGGTTGAGTTTTCATGTTGATTACAGAAAGGACATAGATCTAGGTGATGAAGATCTCTGATCATTTCATATCATATTCATATATATATACATCTACAAACTTTTACCAACTATTTAATCTTTCAAAGCACCTGAAATCCTACAAGTTATCTACTCAAAGATTCTAGGGTGTGAGGTATAGGCCTACTAGCCTCAATCCTATAGAGCTAGAATTGCAAAGGTTCACATCCTATTTGGGTGGGACTTGTCAGTTGAAAAATTCCTACTAGGAATCCCCATAATAAGATCAACATTCCATTGGAAACCTAGTCCATCAATTTGGGCACCAACATGATGATTATGTATTTTGGTTACGTCAAGTGACATCTTATGTAATTGTATATTATTTAATTGAAATTGTACTTACAATAATTCTTTGATGTGTATTTCTTGTGTATTGGATTTAGTATTAATAAAACTTATTTATATATGTGATTCAACATCATAGGACCCTTAAGAGATGTAATCTATTTATGATCATTACATGTATGTGAGTTATTGCTTCTGCTATTTTATCTTTTGTTGGTGTTATCTTTTTAAAAAATGTTTGGCATACTTCGTGAAACTTTAGGTTAATTTCTTTTGGGTTCCCTAGTAGGGCGTTACATGAAATTACTTTCTATTGTGTATCTAGATCCAGATTTGATTAATTTATGATGCTTTCTAGCTGTTCTCATATTATGATTTTATATTGACATTATGAGGTGCATTTGATTATAATTCTTTTTTTTTTTTTTTTTTTGATATCACTACTATTGAATTTATGGTGTCTAATTTATTTCATATCTATGGATATTTTAACTATGTACTTATTATGATTTCATCAGACATGTTGGTGTAATTAATTAATTATAATTATACTTTACTTAATTTTACTTAGGATAATGCATTTTCATATTAGTTATCATGTAGAAACATAGGATTTCAGATTTCATTATGTAGGATAAATCCACTTGAGGTGGTGTTAGTTGCTATCTCATTCTACTTAATGTGTGAGATCAATCTTTAGCTCCATTATCACATTATCATACTCTCATTGTTCCACATGTTTTCACACACTTTGTTGTATAATGGAGGATGATCCACCTTCAATGGATATGTGATTCCACCTTGTGTGATTGATATTTTATCATTTACATATCTCCTAATTATAGTTCATTTCTTATATAATCAAGTATATCTACATTGTAAATAATTGGGGTATTATTCATGTATTCTTGATAATTATTGAATAAATCAATTGATAATATCATTTTCCTATCTCTCTTTTGCCATCAATTGAGATTCTAGATCTTGGCATTTTCATTCATTGTGTTACGATTTTTTTTTACATTTTATTAAAGCCATAGAAGTGTTCATTACATAATCATTGGAAAGATTTTATGCTTTAGCTATTGGAGGTCTACAATTCAGATCTAGGATAGACAACTGGTGGGATCATCTAAAGCAAGATCTAACCTCACCATTGCATTAGGGTGGTTGGTACAATTAATGTTAACTACAAAATTTTCTACCTTGGGAAAAATTCAAATATCAGGAATATTTTTCTTTTTTTTTGCAAATCAGGCTTGGGCAACTTAATCTACAAATTGATGGCAGGATCCTAATTTATTAATATTTTTTTTTTTTTTTTTTGGACCCTGTTTTCTTGTTTTATCAATATTTTATTCTTGCAAAAACATGAGGGTTTTCCCATTTGTATTTTATCATATTATTAGTCTATAGGGAAGTGACAGATATTGTACACAAATGACCAAGCTATCAAATCATCCCTAGTAGAGACAAATAGCTGATAACGTGCTGACTTCTACATTTCTAGGCACAAGAATTTTTTTTAGTGAGTTTATACACTAAAAAGAGTTCCTTTGCATTATTATATGTAGCATTGTAGTTTTAAACTATACCTTAAACATACACTTGAAAAGACTTTAGGCATGTCCTCTTAGAGTCAAGAGTATACAAGGTTTCTTATTCTTGTGGTACTCCCTACATAGGTGAAATTGGTCCCTCCTTTAACACCATATTTATGAAGCATGTGAATGTCATTAAGCATGAGTGGGTTAGTAAATTTTCTTTAGATAAGCACTCATCCTCCACTAAGCACCACATTTTCTTAGAAGATATCCAAGTTGTATTCAAGGAGGATATTTTCTTCAAGAGGAAGCTCAATGAGGTGATTTTTATCAGTACTAACCCATCCAACCTTAATTGAGATGATGGTTAGATCTTGAGTAATTTTTTACATCCTCTTTTTTCCTCCCTCAAGAATCTAGTAAATACACTTTAGCTAAGCATTCATCCTCCACTACACACCATTTTTTCTTAGAAGACATTTAAGTTGTAATTCTTAAAGAGGAAGCTCAATGAGGTGATTGTAATTTATAAAATATTGAAATTGTACCAATTTTGGTCAAAATTAGAGTAAACCAATATTGGTCAAATTAAAATCAAATATTCTTTGGAAACACATTTAGTTATAGTACAATAATTTGATTAGAAAAATCTAGAGGAAATTAAACCTTTTGATATTTGTTGATGGGAATAATTGAATTTGATTTCATGTGATGGTGGTACTTCTCTTACATAACATGTATCTACAATTAAATATGAAATTTTTATTATTTTGGTTTGTGACTACAATTAAATAATAGATCTCTCCTTTGTCCTAGTTTTAGTGCCCCCTTAGTTTATGACTACAATTAAATAGTAGATCTCTCCTTTGTCCCAGTTTTAGCCTTTCTCTCCCACCCCCCCACCCTGAACTTTTTTGAATTTTTTTGGACATTTTTCTCACTAGTTAGTTTAGGACTTTTAAAAGTTTTCATTTCTTCTTTTATCTCCTTTGGATTTTTTATTTCTTCTTGTTAATTTTAATTCACTTACTCTCTTTAACATTTATTTATCTTAATTACTATTTTTTATTTAATATTTTTCCTTGTTATATTTTTTTATATTATCTTGTTATTTATTTTTGTTTAATTTTATATATCTCTCTTTTAGTCTTTTTATTTCTTGCTTTTAGATTTTCAAATTTCTTGTTATTTAATTTCTCATTCGTTTTAATTTTTAGATTTATTCTTCTTTTGTTGATGCTATTAATTTATGCTTGATTTTATAAGATAAAATCTATTAAAAAAAAAACAAGAATAAAATTAATTTATCAACAAAAGAAGAATAAGTCTAAACATAAGCCAAAGTTAGGTGCTCCTTTTATAACAATAAAAAATTGGTCAAGTTGGCATCTCTATTTATCCTTTTCAAAGGCCCCATACAAAAAGCTGACTATAAACCAACTCAACTCTTAATCCCTAAAATGCCTAGACCTCATTTGATGCCAATGTTAAAAGCATGTTGATGACATGCTAGCTGAGTTAGACATAAAGTCAACTAGAGGAGATGGCGATCTTAGAACATAATAAGATCTTGCTAATATTTAACAATTAAAACTGAACTAGAATGAGGGGATTGGAACTAAAGACGACCACTGAATAGAAGGAGAAAATTGACTATGGTTGGACCATTTAGTAGTCCCAAAGTTTGAGATAAGGATTGAAGATATCCAATAAAGTTTGAAACTAGACCTCCAGTAGCAAGCTTTGTTACAACTCTTCTTTATCAATGCCTTGCCAAAATAAATATCTAGGTAGAAAGGAGAGCTTTGATGAAGAGAAAAATAAAATTTCTCAAGTTGAGAACAAAGAGTACCTATCTAATTAATTGTGACATTGTTAGAAAATATTCTACAGTCTCAAAGAACAAGAAGAATCTCTTAAGAAAATATCTAAACTTCCCCAACATAATCACACCAAATATACTCATTCAGATCTCTAGATTTCATAATAGAAACTTTGATCATCCCCTTACCAAAATCACAAACTTCCAATATAATAAACTTGAGATGTGGTTAAAATATCCACCCAAATTTAGGTGATCCCTTACCATCTAGTGCGTTCTACTTAAACATTCCATCCAAGTTCCTCTAATAGAGCCTGATGTGGATTATGATTGTACCTTAATTATTTTCTTTTGCACCATCCAATACAAAAAACTTGTTATACAATAAAAACCCCCAAATTCACAAACCAATCAATAATAATATTATCCTCCTAATCTAACAATGTCAAACTTTGAACTCATAGAACCTTAGAAGTAAGCTCCAAACTTTTCCTAAAATATATCAAAGTTCCTACTTAACTACTTTCTAAGAAATGAGGGAAGAGACAATAATCTACAAATCTCCCTCAATATCCATGCTTGAAGATCTTGAAGATACACCAAATTTGATTCCCTTCATAACTACATATGCTTCTACCATACTATTTGTATTACTACACACCCTAGCATAGATTGTTGTTAGGAGATAAGTATTATTGTCCCTTAAGGTAACACCAATCCATTAATTTCTTGAGTTAATTTTTGAAGCCCCATCAATAATTAATTTAACAAACAGTTCAAAAGGTCTTCTATCCAACTTAGGAAATTTACCAACTAAGACTCCCTTAAAAGGATTTTTCACTTTTCTCTAATTATTCAAGATACTATTATAAACTAAGACAAAGGAAGAGGATAAGGTCTTTGATCTCTAAATGAAAGCATTAATAGATTATGAAATAGAAGACACTATTCTATCACATACCTTTTCCCACAATCAATGATTCTTTTCTTAGAATCAAGGAAATATATCTCCAAATATCTCAAAAACCAAGAAATCCTTATGAAGTAGTAGCCATCCCAAAATGAGTTAATAGAGTGATGAAGGAAGCAAACCATGACAACCTAATGTATGAAGAGTTCACTTCCAAAAAGACTAGAGAAGGGTAAGTGTACCAAGCTAGTGTACAAAAAGGGGGGTATAAGTGGACACATTTTTTTTGTAATTAGGTAAACATGAAATTTGACAATGCGTTTGAGGGCCATGCACTCAAAATGACAAGGTGTGTAAAAATTAGCAATTGTAGTACTCTGAATCCACTTTCTAAACTACTAGAGTTTTTACAAAATAGACAAAAGATTAGGTGGGTCAAACCTTGTACACATAAAAAATAGTTCCTATTTTTTTAAAAAAAGCATAACATATCTATTTTCATGTGCAACTGAAAAGATAATTATATTTAGTATTTTGTAAATCCCTTTGGTAGGATGATAATTAAGAGTGATATCTAGAAGTTGTGTATTTTTTTGTGATTTTATGATGACTATTTTTTTAATGAATTATTGAAGTGATTGTATCCAAAAATTTTGGTACATGTTTGTGTGATAGGGTAACTTGCATCAAAATAATAAAAAATGATTTTTTAAAAGCGTACAGAATGAAGTGTAGAGCAATAATATGTAATTTATTTTGAATTTTGTTAAATATATTAAAAATTATTAAAAAAAGGTAGACATGTTTTTGTGGTAGTGGAAAAACTAATTAAAGTTTACAATGGTAATGTTGTCCAAAAAGGAAAAAAATTATATGGTCACAAAGCTAAGAAGACATATGGAATTATGGTGGTGATTTTAGAGATACCCACTTTATTGTTTGGAATCTTGATGAAGAAAAAAATGAGAATTCATCTTAGAAGATGAAAAACATCCAAAAGAATAGAATTAGAGTGGAAATGAGCTCTAAAGCCTTTGGGTCAATTCCCAAGGCTGTTGCCAAGCCATATCCCAATCGGGTTTAAGCTTTTCAATGACTCAATCGAGTTAGGATTTACTGAATTGTAAACATTACATTTACATAACCCAATTTGATTACAATGATATCAATAACTTGATCAGGTTATGTATAATCTTGAGTTATCTATATTATTTAGAATTGAATATATATATATATATACACAACTATATTCATATATAATTAAATATTTTTATTCTCTTTATGTATATATAATCACATATATTCACAAATTCTCTCACTATCTCTTAGTAATCCCTAACACCCTCTCCCTATAACTTGTAACCCTTCTCTCCCTAGGATAACCCCTAATAACCTATCTCTCTATCTAAACCCTAATCCTATGTCTCTCCCCTAATATCCACATCTCTTAGTGACCCCTAACCTCTCTCTCTCTCTCTCTCTCTCTCTCAACCTTAATCCCTCTCTTTCCCCTAATTCCTAACCCCTCTCTTTGACCCTTAGCCCCTAAATCCCCCCCCCTCTCTCTCCCCCCTCCCCAAACCCATAATCTCTAAGGTATCTCTATCTCTTTATCTAATTCCTAAACACTAACCCTATATCTCTCACACTTACCCATAACCTCTCTCTTTAACCCCTAACATCTCTCTCAAACCCCTAACCCTTAACCCCTATCTCACTTGTCCCCCCCTCTCTCTCTACAACTGCTAACCCATAACCTCCCCCCTCTCTCTGACTCCTATTCTCCATCTCTCCCTAACCCCTAACCCCTAATCCCTAATCCCTAATCCCTCTTTGAACCCTAGTCCCTAGACCCCCCTTTCTCTCTCACCCTAACCCCTCCATATAGATTTATCTAAATCCTAACCCCTAACCCTTCTCTCTCTCTCACACACTGACCCCTAAACAAAATCTCTAATCCCTAACCTCTCTCTAATATCCCCACCTCTCTCAAACCCCTAACCCCTAGCTGCTTTCTCTTAGAACTAACCCCTAACCTCTCTCTCTCTCTCTCTCTCTCTCTCTCTCTAAAGAACATAACCCCCTCTCTCAAATCCATAATGCTATTAGAAAGTAAAGTCTACTAAGATAACTGCGAGATAGAATGAGGAGGGGGGATGAATTAGTCATGCAATCAAAATAAATTTTCTTATCCTTATTAAATCTAAAATATGTAATTAACAAGTACAATAACTATGAGAAGATAACCACACACAATAACACCATATTTGTTAACTAGAGAAACCCTTTATCATAGGGAAAAGACCAGTGGAGATGGTACCCAAAAAATGATGTGATAATATATAATTCCTTGTTAGAGGATGGACTCTATTAGGAGCCAATAAAAAAAGTTTAGTACATATTAGCCTTTGTTAGGAGACTTTGAACTCCTATGAGGAGATTCTGACTAGGAGTTTTGGAAGGCTAAAGGATGCACTATCCAAAAACATTTAGGGGAAAGACCACCAAACTCATTGTCCAATTGGTGTCTATGTTATTTCTTTTAGAACAGTAGAAACTAATCAACCATCCACTAGAACTTTCTACCAAATATAATCACTATGCTCATTCACTATTCCTTTTTTGCACTAAATACTTCCCAGATCTCAATACTAGATCTGTAAACTTGCATCACAATAATCCCTTAGATCACTTACTCAAATGTAACTCACACCTACAATTTTCTTTATATTCCAAAAGAATTTCTTACTCTCTTCTTTAATCAAAAGGAAAATAAATTTCCATTATAACAAGTCCTCAAATTAATTCATTAAGTCAATCTTGAGGCTTTCAGGTGCAGGACCACCTATACCTCCACTCTCCAGGGCATCCACTACAACAAGCTCTTCATGAGTTTCAGTCAAGGGCATTCATTCCTAAGAGTCTTATAAAACCTTTAGAAGTAGTTTTCATTTCAAATAACCATACTTGTAAGGCCTAGTCACCACTAGTTTTTGACTATGATCATTAGGCACATCTTAGTCCTAGGATAGGGTAGGTGTGTTCTTAGGCTTCTAAACATGTTTTAGCTAGGACACTAGAGCAAGGTCCTATCATGATCAAAGTGCACATGTGTACTTGATTAACACAAAGAATCCCTTCGTTAACCACCCAACTTGGTTAGAATAGGAGTTCTGTTGTTAACCAACCCAACTCGATTAGTATATAATTCATGCTGACATTCCTTTGATAAATGAACAAGCTCAGTCAATACTATCTCTGAACTTAGTCATAAATGAATACTCAACACATAGAGGAAACTATCTTCGATGCCCGAGTGAGCTTAGTTATCATTGATTGCTCAATAAAGGATTGACAAATTTTGACAACTCTTAGTAACTTTTTCTAATAGTCTCCCAATGGTCACAAACTTTGAAAATTAGTTGGATTAGTTGGGAAAGACCTTCATATATCCCTTTTAGGTGGGTGGAATACAAGAATAGAATGTAATTTTGTAATTTGAAATCAATAAAACTCCATATTTTCCTTGTAAATTAACTACTACACATGTGTGTATGGACTTGTATGGATTCGAACAAGAAAATGAATGATTGGATTAGAATCTAGGACAATCTAAGAAGGAAATTCAATTGGTTTAAAGTGTGTAAAGGTCCAAGTTAAAATATATAAAAACATCTCTCTCCAGTGCACCAAAACCCTCGTTCCATTGGCAGGTTTTGGCAAAAATGCCCTAACTTGCTTTTCCACCATAGGAATTCCATGCCACTCAAGAAAATGCAAGATATGATGGTGGCTATAGGATTCAAGAAGATGGGAGGGTAAAAGTACAAACCTATGTCACCTTTTATAAAGAAACGAGATATCATAATGCGATAGTTCAACATTAATGACAAAAAAAGTGGTATTTGTGTTTAGAATATGAAGATGATGTAAACTGATGAAATGTGTAGACTTGGATGAATTTTATGCCTATAATTTTTATTATTATTTTGAGTAAGAATTTCTTCATTTTATTTTATTTTGAAGTCCCTTTTTTAATTGTAAAAAATATAGGGTGTAGTTTCTGTCAAACAAGTATATGCAAATCATCTTTTTTTGTTTTGATTTAAATATATCATATAGAGGACATGTATAGCTAGTGAACAAAAAAAGAAATAATTATTTTTGATGTATATTTTCTTTGTTATAAATACTCAAATTTGACCTTATCAGAATCCAATAGTTTTTTCCTCTTGTCAAAACTTCCCTATCAAATTTATACCTTCTTGGAAAATAATTACATATTCGTGAAGATGATTATCTTCTCTAGAGATATATATGATTTTTTAGTTTTTTGGATATGATTTACTATTTTTTTCCTTTTTTGAGGGAGCATCTTTTGAAATGTTGAAATATCAACCTATAATATTATGAGATTATAACATATTATAACTAATCAAAACACTCAAAAATTTATATAATGATGATATTGAATTTGAGATCTATAAAAGGGTATTTTTAGTTTTTGAAAAAAAAAGATTTTTGATAGAGAAATAAGATTTGACCAAAACAAGTTTTGGTATTGTAAATGGTGACATAGATCTATGATTTTACCCAAGAGATGGGGATTGAGTTTCCTATTTTTGCAACCCAGCCCTAGGCTAAACATCTCTATGTGTTTAGTTTAGGACAATAAACAATGAAGTGTCAGAGGCACTTTGGGATGGATAAAACATGTTTGATGGTGGATTGTGATATCTTATAGGTCACTCCAAGTATCTCAATTGGTGGTTAATCCTAGACAATAGATTGGTGTGGACATCCTTTACAAAGCTAACCAATTAGGCCTACTAGGACTAGTTGTTGTATTTAGGGTTTGGTGATCATCTTATTGTTTGGGAGTGTGAACCTTTGGATTCTAAAACAAATTTTACAAGGGTATTAGGATATCTACTTTTTTTACTTGGTTCTTTGGAGAAGTTTCAGACTAAGTCCCAATTTCCTCATTTCTATGACTAATAGGGCTACTAGGCCTAAAAGCCATAATTGATGTTTGGGCTCTTGGGTATAGGATACACTATCCAAATCCATCATTGTGAGATTGATAGATTTTTAAGAACCTTTCCATTCCCCTTATAACCCATAGGTTCCCATTTCAAGAAAATTTCCAAGTATTTGATTGTGGTTTGATAAGAGAACTAGTAGTACTCTAAAGGAGTGCCTACTTGATGTTTTGTTTGCATGATTGTACAAAGGTGTAGAGCCCTCTCTCAAGCCCATTTTGGGGTATAGAAGAAAATATAAGGCTACATCACATCAAAGTTTTATAATCAAGGGAGAGCTCTATATCAAGAAGTATTAGAAGAACCTAAGATCCCTTAGGGTAAAAGTATACTAACACCATGGATGGAGAAGATGAAGGAGGGTTGTCTACAAGGATGAACAATGCAGAGATAGTGAAATACCTTAGAGAGGAAAACATGAGGCAAGATGAACAAAGGAACAAGGAGATGTAGTTAAAGAGACAAGAGATGAAAAAGCTAAAGGAAGAGCTTCATAATAAATGTGGTGAAAACTATGAAGAAGTTAGACAAATGAGTGATGAAGAACCCCTTGAGTAGGAGGAAGAAGAATGACTTGTTGATTAGAGGTTGCTTATGAAGACTCTAAAATCTATGGAGAGGAGAACCATGGATGCTAAGCTTGATTTTCCTATATACAGTGGGAAGATCAACCTAGATGCTGCAATGGATTAGGTAGATGCCCTAACTAGTTTTTTTGATCATGAAGACATCCTTGAGAACTAAAGGGTGAAGACTTCCAAGTCTAGGCTTGAAGGCTCTGCACTCACATGGTGGAACTTCACTCAAGATGATAGGGTGAAGAACAAAAATAATCCAGTCACCATATGGAAGAAGATGATAACCTTACTTAGAGAGACTTATGTACTTGAAGACTATCAAGTCCAACTTCATAAGAAGAGGATGAATTTGAGACAAAAAAAAATGGATATCTCCACCTATACTAAATAATTTTAGAAATTCGTGATGAAAACTTGCAACAAAGAATATAACCATTTCCACTTAACTCATAATAGATCTGAAATAAACATGAAATTGAAGTACACATGCAAGAGAGTAGACAAAATACCCACAAAAATGTGATAGAAAAAATACCCTAGAAAACCCTCATTGAGGGAAAGAAAGCTAGCCTCCAAAAGTATCCATCACCATCTAATATTCAGCAAAAATACCATTGCAATACAACCACGAAAGCCTTCATTGCCATAGTCACAACCAAGCAATCAATGTGAAAAAACATGAATCCACACATCCCATGCTATGTTTCCAACCTTCACAAATGCTCCCTTAGCTAACATGTCAAGCATTGTCTTTCTTGACTCTTGTCTTTTTTCCTTCTTTCTTCTCACACCAACAATGCACAAAACCACCAAGTGATATTACATAAACCATGTGCTACCTAACACACTGACCCCACATTTAATATTGGACATTTAGTTTCTTTTCTCCAATATTAAATAATTACATCAAATGTTATCACAATGTTACAACACAACTAATCAAGTATATCCCATGAGAATCTTTATATGTTGCACATCCATTTAGATGCAACATTACATAATAAAATAAAATAATACAATATAAAAATATTATGCAATGTGTGCAAAACTCATTATCTCAACAATCTCCCACTTGTATACATTGCATAGGGTCAATCTGTAGCCACATAAATGAAAAAGGTAACAATCCCTTCCAAGACATCCACCATCATGGATCAAAGTACATGAAGTGCTCCATCCTAGTACCCACAACAAAATCAAAGTACCTAGCATCTCAGACATGAATGATCTCACCTCCTATTATGTCACTGCCATTGAACATACATAGAAGCCATCCAAAGAGAAAGCCACCCAACCCATCATATTAGAAGATCATAAAATCTTATACCAACTAAAATTCCAAGCACAAAAACTTGATCCAAAGGTAATCACATGTATCCATAGTTGTCAAAATATCCATAGTTGAAATAACACTCACAACAAGTGCCAAATCCATCCAACTATCCATACCTCCAAATGTATACTAAGTGAATCTCACATCATCAACATATCCAATCTATAACCTGCAATCACAAGCCTTAAGAGAAATACCTTCCACGTATATACCAAGAATCTCCCACTACAAAAGATAATGTCAAATCTATAACTAATCCACTCACAACATCTCAAAGAAGTGAATCCATATAGTCTCAAGGAAATCCATAACACATAAACCAATAACCTACAAGAACAACTCTCATATTAACTCTCCAATGCTCTCCCAAGTTCTCCACAACCAATAGAGGAAAGAGATAAAGAAATAACCATGTCATCTCTCACATGACATACATGAGCACAAACCAGTGATCACAACCTCCAATCAATCTTAAATCCAATGTAAGTAAAAATGAACATCTAGGAAGATAACCAAGACTAAAGAGAAACTATGTAAATCATAACCTATATCAGGTCCTTCTAGACCCACATCTAGATGTAAACTATGCAAGTATGATCTCCTCCATTAAACCCCAACCAAGAAGCCTCAACAACAACCAAATCATACCATATAACTATTCATGGATGTAAGCCTCTCACAAGAAGATCAAACTCATAAACCTTTCCTAATCCAAAGAATATGCCCAATATAAAACCATCTCCCAAACTCAACCAATGTAACAACATATAAAAATGGAGATAACCAATGCTAAACCATCTCTCAATTAAACCCTCAAGAACTAATTCAAGTACCATAGCTCAAGATCCATATCCATGAAAGATAAACATAAATACAAGACATTTGAGAAAATCAATGTACTATACCTCTCAATTAGTAAACCACTGAGTAGACCAAGAGTGGGGAATGAGAATGCTCATCAAGATATCCAAGTCTCCAACCAAGACTCATCTAAGAACAATCTCCTCTCAAGTCCATATCAAGTGAATGCCCCTCAGACTTCTTGTTGAAACCAAACAACCATCCCAACAAATACTTCTCTAATCCAAGAGAAATCAACATCACCACCGTCTCTAAGTATCCATGAGAACTTGTAACCAATAAATCCATGCCAACTCCAAATGAAACATAGCAATATCATGAAGTATCTAGCTTATGATCAATGTACTCAATACCAAGAAACTAAACCAAGATCATTGTCAAAGTTCCAACCATGGCCTTAGGAACATAAACATGATAACATGATCTAAACCATCTCAATAAAGAGATAACATGCTCCATATGAACATACTATAACATGCCAAAACTCTAAATGCATATCAAGAATATACCGTGACATAAAAATGAAACCATTCAAACACCAAGGATAACATGTGAAATGAAAGCATAAACCACACATTTACCAAGAAACCCATTAGTCCCCAAGATGCAACCATCTCCACACACAATGAAGAAAACTATCTCCACATACCGTGAAGAACCATCTCCACACTGTCAATTTGTGGTGACTAATTAGGAAAGTATTGTACATACTTCATAAATTCTTTGGGGTTCAAGGCATAGCCCTAAATTTTTTTTTTGGGCCATGGTCGATGTTGTGGCTGACATATGGCCGACATGTTGTAACCCTAAAGTAGCATAAAATTACTTTAATAAAAGGACTTAGGGTTAGGTATTTTCATTAAGTGGTGATGTGAAAATTGGTTCTTGCAGCAATATTGAGTTGTAAGGGATTAGGGATTGTAATCAGGTTGTAATCACTGGATCGTAATAATATTAAACTTTCTATTTGGTGGACGTAGCTCAGGGATTAGGTGAACCATGTTAAATCTTGGTGTCCTATGTTCTTTTCTATGTGATCTATTATTTTTTGATATTGTTTATATTTTCATGTAATTGTTATTTTTGTCCAATAAGTCCTCAAGATCTAACCATCTTCACACACCATGAAGATAGCCAACTACACCATGAAAATGTTAAAGATTATTTTGCAACAACATGATCTAAAAAAAATCTCCAACATCTGCAAACACTAAATAAATATATCAATGTAAAAAAAAATCCCACTTAACTATGGTGTCAAGTAACCCATGGCATCATAAAATCCATCTCCTACATGAAGATCCTCTAGGTCTATCATCATGAGACCAATCTAAAATATGAACTGAGTATACAATGAAATCAAATCTTAAATCTTCAAATGTACAATGTTATAAACTCACAATGTTATCATAGTCAATATATACCATAAACTATTCAGATCAATATATCACCAAATAAATCATGCCAAACCTGCACCAAACCTAAACCAATGTGTAGAGCTCTCCAAGATTTTTTTGTTGACTACTTGAAGTCCAAAATTTGACTCTATATGCCCAAGTTATGCCCTAATTTGTGCTCAAAATAAATAATATCTAACTTTTAGGATCTTAAAACCTAACAAAATGTCAAAATCACAAAACCAAACCTACACCAAGTTGTTGTGCTCTGAATTAAATTTCCAATACGTATAAGAAGTCTGAAATTTGATATCTTAATAGAAAGTTATGTTTGTTTTACTAAGACATTCTTTTTACCATTTTCATTGCATTATTTTTTTTGTGATGAAAATTCTAATGAGATTAAATTTGACGGCCATCATAGGCTAAAACTAAAAAAAATCTTTCATTTCCTTTGAACGTGGCCAAATTAGGACATATTATATATCATAATTTATGGAAACATTGACCGAGATCAATGCCATAGCCACAACCAAGCAATCCATGTGAAAAAATATGAATCCACACATCCCATGCCATGCTTCCAACCTTCACAAATGCTCCCTTGGCTAACCTGTCAAGTGTTATTTTTCTCAACTCTTGTCTTTTTGCCATCTTTTTTCTCACACCAATAGCTACCCTTATGGTTGCTTATATAGTAGCAAGTTCCACAAAACTACCAAGTGGTATTATGCAAACCATATGCTACCTAACCCGCTGACCCACATTTAATATTGGACATTTAATTTCTTTTCCCCAATATTAAATAATTACATCAAATATTATCACACTATTACAATACACTCAAGTATATCCCATGGGAATCTTTACATGTTGCATGTCCATCTAGATGCAACATTACATAATAAAATAAAATAATTCAATATAATAATATTATGCAATGTGTGCAACACCCATTATCTCAACAAAATCTAAGCTTGTTGAACCTAAAAGTGTGAAACTTTTTAGATATATGCAAGGACTAAGGATTTCCATTCATGATGAACTTAGTCTAACAAGTCCTACCACAATAAACTAGTGCTACCAATTGGCACTCAAGGTTGAAGAAAAGTTCAAGTGGAGAAATGAACAAGGTGATAGAAAGAAAGAGAAAAATGATAGAAGAAAAGGAAACTACGGAGAAAGAGGAACACAAACCAATAGGCCTAAAGGAGATTCCAATAAGGAGAACACCCAAAGATAAAGTAGTTCAAGAGGTGGATACAGAGGAAGGGGAGGTAATGGTAGAGGCAGAAATAGTGAAAGAAATAAAGTGCAGATAAAATGCTACAACTACAACTAGATAGGTCACTATACTAACAAGTGTCTTGAGAAGTAGAATAACCAATGAGAGAGAAGAACAAATCTTGTGCAAGAAGATAATGATGCCAATGCAAGAGAGTATGTTGGTGAAGAAGGGGCTACCCTCATGATGAAAATAACCTTTATCCAAGAACCTATACTAGTGGAGTCTCCTCAAAGAAAGATTCTCTTTAGGACCAATTAAAAGAGCCATGGAAATGTATGCAAAGTATTAATTGATTCTAATTCTACTGAAAATCTTGTATCTAAAGAAATGGTAGACAAACTAAATTTGGAGAAAATACCCCACCCAAATCCCTCCCATGTATCTTGGTTGACAAAAGGACAACAAACCTTTATAAGTGAATAGGCTAGGATAGATTTTTTAATCAAAGACTACAAGGATAGAGTCCTTTATGATGTTATAGACATGGATGCCCGTCAGTTTTTTTTAGGGCATCCATGGCAGTATAACCTAAAAGCCAAGCATGATGGTGTCACAAGAAAGTATCAAATCAATCAAGGTCATCAAAAGTATAACCTGCCCCCTCTTCCTAATCCTTAGAAAAAGAAACCTAACAAATAGTTAGGCATCATGGCAGTAGAACAAGAAATGATAAACACCATACAAGATTATGAGATAGGGTATGGCCTAGTCTTCAAACCAAAAATGAAAGTAGTACACAAAGAATTACCCAAGGAAGTAGATGGCCTACTACAGAAGTATAAGGGAATAGTTGTAGGGGACATACTAGATGAACTCCCACCATTTAGGGACATATCACACTAGATAGAATTCATACTAGGTACTTCCCTACCCAACAAAGCTTCTTACAAGCTCACTCCTTATTAGAATGCAAAGGTTTCTAAATAAATAAGTGATTTGTTGGGAAAAAGACTCATACAAAAGAGTCTTAGCCCTTGTGCAATCCCTAGTGTTTTGGCCCCTAAAAAGGATGGAAAATGGAGGCTATGCACTAACTCTAGGGAAATAAACAAAATAACAATTAGGTATAGGTTCCCTATATCTAGAATTGAAGATCTATTAGACCAACTTGGAGGAGCATTCCACTTTTCAAAGATAGACCTTAAACTAGGCTATCATTAGATTAGAATAAGGCCTAGAGATAAGTGGAGAACAACATTTAAAACCATTGTAGGATGGCTTGTAATTCAATTTTCTCTTAGTAATGCCCCTATCACCTTCATGAGGTTGATAAATGAAGTACTTCATGACTTCATAGGCAAGTTTGTAGTGGTCTACCTAGATAACATATAGATCTTCAACAACACTAAGGAAGAACAAATGAAACTCTTGGAAGTAGTCCACAAAAGGCTACATGAGTAGAAACTAGCAATCAATCTAGAAAAATATACATTTATGCAAATAAAGTTGACATTTTTGGGCTTTGTCATCTCAAAGGGCATCTTGAAAATGGATACTAAAAAGGTAGAGGCTATCATCAATTGGACAACACCTAAGACATTAGGAGAAGTCAAGAGCTTCCTTGGATTGACAACATTTTATAGAAAATTTGTCAAGAATTTTAGTCATATTTGTACACCTTTACTTGATACCATCAAAGGTGGTAGGAAAACAGAATTTTAGTGGACTACACAAGAAAATGAAGCTTTTGAATCCTTAAAGGGAAGAGTAGCATAGTACCCTATCTTGGCACTACCTACCTTCAACAAAGTTGTTCACTGTGGAGATTGATGCTAGCAACCTAGCCATAGGAGAAGTCCTTAGTCAAGAGGGAAGACCAGTGGTCTTCTTCTCTGAAAAACTTGATGATGCCATGTAGAAGTACACTACCTATGACTTAGAACTATATACTATGGTTCAAGCCCTCAAGAAATTGAGGCACTACTTTCTTCCTAAAGAATTTATTATCTATATAGGAAACCATACACTAAGCTTCCTTAACAACCAAGACAAGTTGAGTTGCAGGCATATGAAATGGGTTAAACAAATTGTATATTATCTTTAATTTTACACAAAATGTCATATCTTTACCACTCAATGTCTGTTGATCTCACATGGTTGATGAAGACAGTCTCCTATGTCTACCAAGCATTTTAGTGTTTACCAAATTTAGAAGATAATATCTACTGAGTTCACTTGGGCACTGAAGAGAAGTTCATAGAAGTTTAGTGTTAGCCCAACTCACTTAGTTAACAAAGGAAAGCTAGCATGTAACTACTGTTAACCAAGCTCACTAAGTTACCAAAGGAAGTTTATGAAGTTGTAGTGTTAACTGAGTTCACTTGGTTAACACAAGAAAATCATTTCAAAGTTAGTGTCTACCGATTTGGGTTGGCTAACAAAGGATTTTCTTGTTTTGGTATATTGAGTTTAATGGATTTATTTGTTGGTTCTAGTTGACTAAAAAGATGGAGAATTATTGTTTTAAGTTGTATTCAAGGTGACTTGCCAATGTATATGATATAAGGATAAGGTTAAGTTGAGGTTTGAATGTGTGAGAATATGTGGAAGATAAGAAGATGCTTAGAGGAAGGAAAATGGATGGATAAGAAAAATATCCTTGTTGGGCTACAATGATTAATTTGATTAGGAAGGATCAAGTATTGAAGCTAGAATTGAGATATGAAATTACCAAAGATAATTTTTCACTAGTAATCAGGTCAATTCATTGTTACTCTTTAACCATTTTAGTAGTGAATCAAATCTTGTAACAGAATTAGCCTAACAACTACATTGTAAATCCTTTAACAAGGTGGCATTTCTAGATTGAAGTGTCTAAAGACCTCTAACAAGGCCACTCCTACTAGGGTGATTAAATTATTAAACATGGTCACACCTAACAATGTTTTTTGTAACTTTTAAGAGGGTTGGATCCTAATAGGGCTTACTTCAGAAGAGTGAAAAATAATAACTAGTTAGCATTGGTGTTTTTCTCACAAATTGGATTTCCACATTAAATCTTGGTGTCACTTGTATTCATACTATTTATTTTATGTGTATGCAACTAAGTTAATTAAGGTTAATAACTTAATATCTTAAGACCTTCATGTTCAATACTTACTGAATTATAGTTGATATTTTAGGACTTATTTAGTGATAGTAAATTGTTAGTGTTAACCAAGTGCCTCTATGTTAATGGAGTTTCAATAGAAATTGGGTTTTAATAGAATTTATATTTTGATTTGTATTGACATCTGAGCGATCTAGGATTTATTTTTTAAGTAATTAATTTACCCCTACCCTCTCATTTATCCCTCTTATATTTCCAACAATTGGTATAAGATCTTTTAGTGCTTTCAGAGAATGTTTCAAGGACCTAAACTTAAGATCAAGATGTCTTATAGAAGAGAGATTCCCAAGTTGAACAAAGATAACTTCGAGGCATGAAAGGAACTTATGAAGCTACATATGGAAACCATCAATGAATTAGGTTTGAAATATTTGTATGCCAAGTATAAAGCACCTACTAGAACTTTGAGTGTGGAGGAGATTGCTGAAAATAAGAACCATAAGATTATGATGATTGACATTACATCTACTCTTAATTATGCTAAATTTGATGAGGTCAAATATTGTGGTACTACTCATGAAATGTGGGTCAAGCTAAAATATATCTATGGAGGTGATGATAATGTGAGGAGAGCCAAGGAAGAAAACTTTAGAGGTTAGTTTGATCAGATGAAGATGAGAGGGGATGAACAAATTGCAAAATATAGTGAAAGAATTAAAGCTAGTGTCAGTGCAATCAGAGCCTTTGGAGGGAAAATTGATGATGTCACAATGGTTAGCAAGGTACTTAGATCTCTTCTTCCTATCTATGCAATCAAAGTATCAACCATTTAAAAAATGAGATGTGATCCCAAGAATGACATAACTTTGGATGCACTAGTGGGAAGGCTAACAACTTTTGAGTTGGATAACTATGACAACTATGTTCCTAACTCCAGAGACATTGAATCTGCATTTGAAACTAAGCTTCCACTCAAAAAGAAAGGTGAAAATATAAAGGAAAACAATCTAAAAGTGAAGGAAAAGATAGTTCTAATAGTGATCTTGAAGTCATTGAAGCCCTGCTTGCAAGAAAATATCCCAAAGGCAAAGGTAAAATTCTTCTGATCTATTTTCTTGTGAAGAAGTTGGTCACATTGCTGCAAGGTGTCCAAACAAAGAAAGAAAATAAGAAAAGAAAATTAACAAGTACAAAGGCAAGAAGGATTTCAAAAAACAGAAGGACTACAAGGATAAAGGTAAGAAGTAATATTTCATGGCTAAAGATTCTGATAGTAGTGATGATGATGAAATGGTATAATTGTTGTAAAAGATGAATAAGATGAATCAAATGATAAGATGACACTTATTTCTCATGTTAGTAAAAATAATACATGGATTATTGATAGTGGTTGTTCTCACCATATGATAGGTGATAAATTTTTTTTTGAACATATGGGACACTATGGTGGTGGGAGTGTTAGATTTGGAAATAATGAACCTTGTTGTATAAAGGAAAAGGTTGTATTTCACTAACCAATGAACTCAGATGTGACAATTCCTACTAGGTTGAAGGGCTGAAGCATAATCTAATGAGTGTGGAACAATTGAATAACATTGGATTCAAGGTAGAATTCATGAATGGGATGACCAAGTTGCTAGATGGAAAAGGAAATCTAGTTGGCTCTGATAATCAAACAAAAGGTAACTTATTCTACCTAGATATAAGTGAAAGGTCATGTTTCATTGCTCAAGTAGAAGAAAGATGGTTATGGCATAAAATATTATGTCATGTCAACTTTGATAACCTAATTAAGATAAGAAAAAATAAAACAGTGAGAGGTATTCCTAGTTTGAGGAAACCTGACATGGACATGTGAAAAAATTGTCAAATTGGAAAGATGGTAAAGAAAAGATTCAAAAGGAAGAACTATAATTTTGAAGAAGTCTACATTAAGAAACTTGAATTTTATATAGACCCTAGAAAAAAGGATATGGTTTGTGAATTGCACCAAGCATTATATGGTCTCAAACAAGCTGCTAGAGCTTGGTATGAAAGACTTCATAGTTATTTGATGAAGATTGGTTTTCAAAGGGCAAATGATAACAACATCCTATACATCAAAGAAGGACCAATTAAGAAGATTGTGTTGGCAAAAATAATTGTGGATGATACATTGTTTATTGGAAATGATGATTTGTACAAATCCTTTTTAGAGGAAATGAGTAAGGAATTTGAGATGTCAATGTTTGGAGAAATTAAATTCTTTGTTGGCTTGCAGATTCAATAGAAGAAAAATGATATCTACATTACTCAATCTAAGTATATCAAGGAGATACTAAAGAAGTTTGGAATAGAGGATTCAACACTAGTTGGAACACTTATGTCTACTGGACATAAGCTTTCCAAAAATGATGATTCCAAGGAGGTAGATTAGGCCACATATAGATCCATGATCATAAAACTTTAGTATGTAGTGCATACTAGGCCTGATATTGCTCTTGCAATTGGTATGGTGGTAAGATTTTTAGCTAGTCCCAAATAAAATGCCATGATGG
This sequence comes from Cupressus sempervirens, assembly GCA_028749045.1. Classification (NCBI taxonomy): domain Eukaryota; kingdom Viridiplantae; phylum Streptophyta; class Pinopsida; order Cupressales; family Cupressaceae; genus Cupressus; species Cupressus sempervirens. Next base: position 124,243,263 of record CM053789.1, on the reverse strand, counting down.
CAATAAAGAGAATCATGAGGTATTTAAAGGGTACTGAAGATTATGCATTATGGTACAAAAAGGGAGGCAACTTTGATTTAAAAGCCTTCATTAATGTGGATTGGACAGAAAGTATTGATGATAGGAAGAGAACTAGTGGTGGAGCATTCTTTATTGGTAAGAGACTAGTGTCTTGGACAAGTAAGAAGAAAAATTGCATCTCTCAATCTACAAGGGTGGCATAAAATGTTGTAGAAGAAGTCAATTGTTCTAATATTATTTGGTTCAAACAACTTTTAGTAGGTATGAAGGTAGAAATCAAGGATTCAGTGGTTATCATCTGTGATAACACCAATGCAATTAATATATCAAAGAATTCTATGATGCATACCAAGACCAAGCACATTGCAATAAAATATCATTTTCTAAGAAAATTGGTGCAAGACAAAGAGGTGATATTGGAATATATGAATACTAAAGAACAAATTGCAAACATATTCACTAAGCCATTACCTAAGGATGCAATTATGTATCTCAAAGGTAAGCTAGGGGTTACTCCCCTATCTAAAGCTCACCAAACAACATTTAGTGATGCATAAACTAAGTGTTCTTGAAGATTAGTCAAATTGATGCAATAATGAAAAGGTAGATTGCATATGAATCTATACATTAGGTACATTGAAATCCACTGAATATTGTCTTTGGCATAAGATGTCAAAGAGGAAGAGTTTTTTGTCATATTACATAAATTTTGTAAAGGGAGAGTTTACTATGTCAAAGAAATTTTTATGAATGTTTGAAGATGTCTAAGGGGAAGAGTTTTATGAAGAATAAAATTGGAGATTTTGTTGACAGAGGGAGAAACTAAAATTAGAGGGAGAAATTGATGTCAAAAGAAGCTCACACTAATAGAAGGAGTTTCTATGGATGAGAATCAGAATGAAACTAAGGATATTATCCTTACTTCTAATTTTCTGTAAAATTTCATTATATTATGACATATTGTGTTGCCATCAATTCCAAAGAGGGAGATTGTTGAAAACAATTGATCAATTGTATATTTTATTTGATGTTACACAGAATGTCATATCTTTACCAGTTAGTGTCTATTGAGCCCCCTCAATAAATGAAGATATTTTCCTATGTCTACCAAGCATTCTAGTGTTTACCAAATTTAGAAGACGGTGTCTACTAAGTTCACTTGGGAACCAAAGAGAAATTCATAGAAGTTCAGTGAGAACTGAGCTCATTCCATTAAGAAAGGAAAGTTGGCATGGAACCACTGTTAATTGAGAACACTCAATTACCAAAGGAAGTTCACAAAGTTGTAATGTTAATTTATTTCACTTGGTTAACATAGGAAAATCATTTTAGAGTTAGTGTCTACCGAGCTAGGTCATCTAACAAAGGATTTTCTTGTTTTGGCATATTGAGTTTAATGGATTTGTTTGTTGGTTCTAGTTTATTGAAGAGATGAATAATTAATTATTTTAAGTTATATTCAAGATGACTTGACAATGTATATGATATAATTATATGGTTAAGTTGAGGATTTAATGAGTGAGAATGTGTGGAAGATAAGAAGATGCTTAGAGGAAGAGAATTGGAAGGATAAGAAAAATTATCCTTGTTGGGATAAAATGATTAATTTGACTAGGAAGGATCAAGTATTGAAGCCAGAATTTAGATATGAAATTAGAAAAGATAAGTTTGCAACAACAATCAGGTCAAGTCATTGTTACTCTCTAACCATTGTAGTAGTAAATCAAATCTCTTAATCGAGTTATCCTAACAACTATTTTGTAAATCCTCTTACAAGGTGAAATTTCTAGTTTGAAGTGTCTAAAAACCTATAACAAGGCAACTCCTAATAGGGTGATTAAATCCTTTAATAGGGTCACACCTAAAAATGTGTTTTTTAACCTTTAACATGGTTGGCTCCTAACAGGGCTTACTTTAGAAGAGTGAAAAATAGTAACTAGTTGCAATTAGTGTTTTTTTCCCTAATTGGGTTTCCATGTTAAATCTTGGTGTCACTTATATTCATGTCGTTTCTTTTATGTGCATGCAACTAAGTTAATCAAGGTTTATCACACTTAATATCTCAAGATCTACGTGTTCAATATTTATCGAGTTACAATTGATATTTCAGTACTTGTTGAGTGATAATAAATTCTTACTATTAATCGAGTGCCTTTGTGTTAACCAAGTTTCAATGGTAATTTAGTTTCAAAAGAATTTATTTTTTGATTTGTATTGACATCTAAGGGATCTGGAATTTATTTTTTTAGTAATGAATTCATCCCTCCCCTCTCACTTACTCTTCTTATATTTCCAACACAAACAAGGTAGCATATGCCCTTAGTAGGAGAGTCAACTTGGTTGAAGAAGTGTAGGTACAAAGCATGGGGATTGATGCCCTCAAACACTTATAATAAGATGATCCATATTTTGCTAACATCTATAAGGTTTCCTCTACTCTATTAGATTCCTATAACAATACATATTTTGATTTTTTTTCGCAGAATAGCCTTTTGTTCAAAGGAGGTCAGCTTTGTATTCCAAGATGCTCCATGAGAGAAAACCTGATCAGAGAAAATCATTGTGGTACATTACAAGATCACTTTGGGATTGATAAGACACTAGAAATCCTAAGAAGAAACTACCATTGGCCTAAATTACTCACTAATGTCAGAAAATTTGTGAAGACATGTACTATTTTCCAAAGAGCCAAAGGAGTCAAAACAAATCAAGGTCTTTACCATCCCTTACCAATTCCAAAAAACCCATGTGATAGTGTGAGTATCAATTTTTTCTTAGGCCTTCCAAGAATAAAACAAGGATTTGATAACACTTTTGTCATAGTTGATAGATTCAATAAAAGGTCTCATTTTGTTCCTTATAAGAGCTCTAATTATGCCTCACATATTACTAACCTATTCTTTAAGAAAGTGGTCAAGATTCATGGATTACCAACATCCATTATCTTAGATAGAGATGTGAAATTCCAAGGACATTTTTAGAGAACCCTGTGGAAAAAGTTGGGAACAAACCTCTCTTTTAGTTTTTCCTACCATCCACAAATAGATGGGTAAACTAAAGTGGTAAAAAGGTCTTTAGGAAACCTTCTAAGATGTCTAACCAAACAACATCGATAAACTTTGGATGTTGTCCTCCCTCAAGAAAACAATTCCTTCAATGACTTAGTAAACATGTCAACAGGGAAGACACCATTCTAAGTGAACTATGGATTTCATCCTAGAGGAATCATGGAATTAAGAAATCTACCTACTAACTTTAAGGTCAATGCGCAAGGTGAAGAACTATCCACATTGATCAAGTAGATTCATGACCAAGTCAAGGAAACTTTGGATCATAATACTGGAAGGAATAACGCATAGATAGAAAAGTAGAAAAGGTATGTTTCCTTCAAAGAAGGATATCAAGTATGGGAAAATATAAAAAAAGTAAGGCTACCTAGGGTACACACCAAGTTGTAGATGAGAAAGATTGGACCCTGTTAGATATTGTAAAAATTTGGGGAAAATGCATATGAAATATCATTTCCCCCAACTATTTAAATCTCTCCTATATTCAAAATTTGTGATCTCACCCTTTTCAAAGATGATGCAAGATCTAATGATTTTGTGCAGGATACTGATGATGTATAGGCAAAATGGATCAAAGATTTACCACCTAGCCAACCATTACAATTGGAGAAGATTTTGGATTATAAGGTGGTTAAAAAAATAAGGAAGAAGACCTACACATACTACTTGAATGAAAGGGTCTCCCTGATATTGATGCTACATGGATTAGTGAAGAATGTATTTCCAAGCATGCCACTTCTATTTAGCAACTACTCTCAAGTGGGACTTGAGTTTTTAAAACAAGGGAGTATTGTGTACGAGCACCTTGTTAGAAATAATAGTCTACCAAGTTAACTAAGAGGGGGGGAAGGGGGGGGGGGTGAATCAGTTATCTAACAATTAAAACATCTATCCTCTTTAATTAAACTTAACCATTCAACCATAGTAACAAAAACCATAATAAGATACACATAGACAATTATATCAGATATGTTGACTAAGGAAACCCTTGATCAGAGGGAAAACCCAAGTGGAAGTGATGACCACAAGATGATGTACTAATATAAATATTACTTATTAGAGGACGGACCTAGTTAGGAGTCTATTACAACATTTAGTACATAGAGTTCCTATTAGGAGACTTTGAATCCCTATTAGGAGATTCCAACCCTATTAGGAGCTGTAGTATAATGTATGCAAGATGAGCCCATTGCCCAAACATGTAATTTCAACTACAAGAAGAGCTCACTACTCAAACATGAAATTTACTATTATGTTCTTCTTTCCTATGTTATGTTAATTGAACCAATCACTATTAGACCTTTTAGACTAGGTCATGAACCTCAGATCCCAATATGAAAGCTCAAGTCACTCAACAAAACCTTGGCAATGAAGTTTTTTTCACTTCTACTTTGGTCTACTCAACTTCTAATTCCACACTCTTTGATCCTTACAATTGCTTCTCCATATCATATATAATAAAGGAAAATGTCCTTCCTTTATACTAAGTCCATAAAACAATTCCCTAAGTTGGCTATTAGACCTTCTCAAATAATTATTATAGTACCACATTAAAGACATGCTATACTTAGTGGTAACATAAATTTTTCACCTTGCGACTTGAATAACTTTCTGTACACATAATATTATGATTAGCTAACTTAGCCACATCATCACCAACATGTATTCTACATGTCTTCAACCTTGATTCTCAAAATAATAACTTTGCTAAGAGATATAACAAATTTAGTAGAACATGCCTCTGTAAACTCTGTCTTAGAAAAAACATTACCAACACTTATATAACTTCTTCTAGACTTATCATTTCTTCTTCCAACATTAATTGCATATACTAGATACTTAGAAGTATCTCCCATAACCTTAGATAGTTAGAATACTCAACTAGTCATCCATACCAACTTGATCTTTCTGCTATTCTTCACAAAAAATGCTATGTTGACATCAATAACAAACTCAGTTATGAATGCAACATATCATTATAGTAACATATCTACAATACTTCCCCATAGGAAAATCATCAAGATTCATGCTTGCAACAATCCCCTCTTGGCATTGATGGCAACATAGATAAAAAACATCTAGCTCCAAGAATACTAAAAAAGAATGGTTCATCATCTTTTCAAATCCTCTTCATCAATCATTCTCCCTTATTGATATACCTTGATGTGGTTTCAAGCTATCATTTCATACTGTGCTCATGCAAAACTTCTCCAACTATCATGCTATTCATGCTATTGTTCTTCTCCCTAACATGATGTTTTTCATGTAAATATTTTTTCCCCATTGACATCAATGTTAGAGGTTTCAGCAATCAACTTTATTACATCAAACTCTGCAACAACTAATTCTTACTTAGCTTGAGTGTCCAAAGACACTATTCAAAAACAACATCCAACAAGAGTCCTAGATAAATCTATCCATCATAGATACTCCCCCAAATAGGAAGCATTAGTATTTAGTCTAGACAACAATGGTGCTTTGTTACACTAGACTGATGCACTCTTGCATCTTCTACTATTATGTAGGAAAGGGGGCAACCCCAAGCATACCTTGCAAATACTCAAAAGTCTCTTTGGGAAGAGGCTTAGTGAATATATCTATAATCTGCTCTTTAGTGCTCACATATTCCAGTCTAATTTCCTTTCTGCAACTTTCTCTCTCAACATGTGATACTTAATTGAAATGTGCTTAGTCTTCAAATGTAACATTGGATTGTTAGACATATTTATCATGCTTGTGTTGTTACAATGTATGACAACATGTTCACTAATTTCTATCCTTATATCCTTCAACATCTACTTCATCCAAACAACTTGATTGCAATTATTTTTTGCTGCCACATATTCTGCTTCCACTATACTTTATGATGTGCAATCCTACTTCTTTCTTAGCCAAGAAACCAATCTTCTTCCAAGAAAGAAGGCTCCACCACTAGTGCTCTTTCTCTCATCCATACTAACTACCCAATCAACATTAGTATATGCACTTAGAGTGAAATAATTAGACCTATCATACCATAATCTAAACTCTGATGTTCCCTTTAGATATCTAAATATCCTTTTAACTACTAAATAATGTGCTTCTCTGGGATCAACTTGGAATCTTGCAACAATGTGTGAGTAAGATATTGTAATCCTCTTATCATAGATTTGTACCTTTTTTTCTCAAAAATAGGTGTCTCATCCTTTTTAGATAACTTGTGTCCAATTACCATCAGTGTTTCAATGGGTTTGCACGTATCCAAACCAAACCTTTTCAGCAAATCCTTCAAGTACTTATTCTGAGAAATAAATATTTGTTCTTTATTCTGTACAATCTATAATCCTAGAAAGTATTTGATCTCTCCTATTATACTAATTTAAAATTATTTCTTCATTTCTTTTGCAAACTTCTCACTTTCCTCATTATTTCCTCCAAATATGATATCGTCAACATATATTACCAAAATAATCAAACCATCATCAATTTCTTTCCAATATAGATAATTGTTTTCCATACCTTTGCTATATCCAAGCTTTGGCAAATGCTTATCCAACCTCACATACCAGGTTCTCAGTGCTTACTTCAAGCCATACAATGCTTTCTTCAATTTGCATACTATGTCCTTGTCATCTATCAAAGGACACCCTTTAGGCTACTCAATGTACATTTCTTCTTCAAGTTCTCCATTTAGAAATGCTGACTTGACATCTATTAGATATACTTCGAATTTCTTATGTGTTGCATAGGCTAAGAATAATCTTATTGCTTCTATTCTAGCCACTAGAGCATAAGTTTCTTCATAATCTATCCCTTTTTGTTGTGAGTAACCTTTACATACCAATCTTTCTTTTTTCCTTACAACTTCACCTTGTTCACTCATCTTGTTTTTGAATACCCATTTTGTTCCTATCACATTCTTGTCTACTAGTCCGAGAACCAATTCACATGTCTCATTCTTTACTATTTGATCCAATTCCTCTTTCATAGCTTATTTCCAATAATCATCTTTGCATGATTCATCTACATTCTTAGGTTTAACTTGAGATATCAAACATAGTTCTTCATTGACTCTAATTGTCATCACACCTTTGTCTTTGCTTCTAATTATCTACTCAGATGGGTGATTCTTTATCATATTCTTTCCTAAAGTAGGAGCTGCTATCTCAACTCTTGGCTCCATTGAAGGTTCCAAGCTTTTTTCTTTCCTTAGTTCTCCTTCATTCTACAAATAATTGTTATTCTCAAGAAATACCTCATCATTCCTTGGCTTAATAAAAACATCATCATCAAAACTATAATCAACTATTCTCTCTTGCATCTTGAATTTCTCATTAATTCTCACATTTGCACTTTCCATAATAGTCTTAGTTCTCTAATTATAACATCTATAAGCCTTTCTTTTCAATGAATAACCAAGAAACATACCTTCATCACTTCTAGCATGAAACTTACCAATATCATCATCTCTTTTGATATAACATTTACTTTAAAAAATTCTGAAATACTTAACTGTAGGTGAGTGACCAAAATATAGTTCATAAGGGGTCTTGTTTTTTGCTTTCCTAACTTGCACTCTATTCATAGTATAGACTGTTATATTCATAACTTCTCTTCAAAATGTCTTGGATACATCATTCTCAGCTAACATAGCTCTTGTAGCTTATGTAACTGACCTATTCCTTCTCTTTGCAATACCATTCTATTCAGGGGTTCTTAGAGCTGATAAATGTCTTTAGATTCCATTTTCTTAACAAAGCATGTTAAACTCATTTGAAGTAAATTCTCCTCCTCTATCTAATCTTAAACATTTAATCTTCATACTAGATTCACTCTCAACTCTATTCTTGAATATCTTGAACTTATCAAAAGCCTCAGATTTCTCTTTAAGAATTGCAACCTACATCATTCTAGAAAAGTCATCAACTAGAATCATAAAATACCTTTCACCATAGAATCCTTTAGTCTTTGTAGGACCACTGAGATATGTGTGTAGAATATCCAAAATTTCTTAATAGTTGACTTCTTGTAGGAAAAATAATTTCTATTATGCTTTTCCAACACACATTCCTTGCAAATTGTGTTAGTAGGCTTTACAATCTTAGACAAATATCTAATTGCAAACATATTACTAGTCTTCACAATACTATCAAAGTTTATATGAAAAAATCTCTTATGCCATGATCAGCTATCATCTACCTTTGCAACCAAACATGTCATTTTAGTAAGATTTAACTAAAATACATTATCTCTAGATCTGGTTCTTGTTCCAATTACCTTTCCATCTTTATCTTTGATCATGCATGTCTTATCTATGAACTGCAATTGATAACCTTTGTCTACTAGTTGTCTAACACTCAAAAGATTGTGCTTTAAATCATCAACAAAATATACATTCTTAGTATTAGTTTTACCATCAAGAGTTATAGATCTAATACCTTTAACTTGGCATATTGCATTGTTTCCAACTCTGATAATTCCTCCATCCTAACTTTTGAAGTCAACAAACTTGTTCATATCACCAATCATATGATGTGAAAACCCACTATCAATTATCCAATTAGATTTCTTCTCAACATGTGACACCAAAGATACTTTTGTGGACTTTCTTCTTTAATATCCACAAATCCAATTTCATCATCACTAGGACTTAATGCTTATTCATCATAATCATTATCTTTATTTTCATACAAAAACTCTATCTTTTCTAGGCTTGTAATTTCCTTTATACATTTTCTCTCTTTTAGGACACTTAAATGCACAATGACCATATTCATCACAAATCCAACATTTAAAGATTTTCTTTCCACTGCGAAGGAGAGATCAAGACAAGTGTGTGTCAAGTACAACAAGCTACCAACCAACTGCCAGTACAATGTGGGATCTAGTGAAGGTGAAGTGCAAGAGGTAGACAAAGTAACACTTGATTGAAAAAGTATAGGAGTAGGCTTTCAATCAAGAATGTCAAAGCATTGAAGCATGTCAAGAGCATACTTCTGTTGGTAAACAAATATTCCAATAGGGGATTGAACAATTTAGAGACCAAGAAAATAGTGTAGCAAGCCAAGATTAGTCATCTCAAAGTGGTCCATCAATGCTCTCTAAACATCCTTAATCATAAAGGACAAGCTATCTGTGAGAAGAAGATCATCAATATATAGCACAAGGATCAAAACCTTAGCCTCAAGTTGTTGAATGTAGACTATAGGATCAAAATGGTAGTGAGTGAAGCCTGTAGAAATTAGAAAAGAGTCCACCTTCTCATACCAAGCCTGAGGGGCCTATTTGAGACCATACAATGAGCGTTGAAGTTTGCAAACCAAGGAGAAATCTTTCACAAATCCTTGAGGCTGCTCCATGTAAGTCTTCTTAATAAGATCATCATGCAAGAATGCACTCTTCACATCCATCTAAAAAATGGGCCATCCCTATGAAGCTGCAAGGGATAAGACAAGGTGAATAGAGTTCATCTTGGCACCCAGGGAAAATGTCTTAGTATAATCAATACCCTCAACCTATGAAAAACCCTTTGCAACAAGATGGGCCTTACACTTATCAATGGAACCATCAACAACAAACTTAGTACAATACAACCATTTGCATTGCACTGCATTTCTTCCCTTAGGAAGAGAACAAAGATCCCAAGTATGATTCTTCATCAAAGAAGAATACTTCTCCTCCATTGCACTGTCCCACTTAGGATGTCCTATCACTATTGAAAATATCTAAGGATCATCACAAATAGCATGACTAAGAAGACTAGAACTCACAGTATGTGAATGAGCACGACGGGAAGTGGTAAGGTCACTAGCTAGTGATCTTGTAGTATCAACTATAGCTTGAGCCCATTTAGACATATGAGGAGGGTCCTATGATGGATCAACATGATCATCATCCTCAACATTCCTCAACATCCAACAAAGAGATTGGAAAGGATGAAGGAGTGGTGGTAAGTGAAGTAGACTCTGGAGGCAGGGTATCTACTACAGGAAGGTGCTCATCAAACTGGACATCTTGTTGAAATAGAATCTCTTTGGAATTAGGATCAAACAACTTGTAGGCCTTAACATCCTTGTAATAGCCAACAAAAATGAGGTGTTAGCTCTTCCACTCCATGGCTCTCCTCTGAGCATTTTGTATAAATGCCAATGCTTCACTACCAAAAAATCAAAATGAAGATACATCAAGCTTGACATGAGACCAAGCCTCCTCAGGAGTCATATGTTAAACTATCTTGTGAGGCATCCAATTTTCAATATAGTTGGCACAATTGACTGCCTCTACCCAAAAACATGAATCCATGGACTTGAACTGAATCATACAATTAGCCATCTCTCGAAGGGTTCTATTCTTCCTCTTGGCCACACCATTATACTGAGGGGTGTAGGGTACTAAAAACTGATGGAGAATACCATTTTTAGAGAAAAAGTCCTTAAATTCTTGGTTCACATACTCCCCCCCATTGTCTGTGCGGATCTGAATAGAAAGAGAAGAGTACTTCTCAAAAAATGTCTTAAAGACTCATAATGAATTGAAGACATCAAACTTGTACTTCAAAAAGTACACCCATGTACATTTGGAGAAGTCATCAATGAAAGTAAGCACATATTTGGCACCTGAAAAAAGGAGTGGGAAATGACATGAGGTCACTATGAATCAACTCTAGTGGTGCCAAAGCACAAGTGGCTTGTCCATGTAGAAAAGGATCCCTATGTTGTTTGCCAAGTGCACAACCCTAAGAAACACCATTAGTATAGGAAATTTGAGGAAGCCCAAGAACAAGTTCTTGTGTGCTCATCTACTAAAGATATCTGTAACTGACATCACCAAAACACTCATGCCCAAGTCTACTTACTGAATCTACATGTGCAACAAGACATGAACCTATGTCATCAGAAGACTCAAATCCATCAAATTTGTAGAGGTGAGATGTAAAGTCAACACTCCTAGTAGCTACAATCATCTTAGAATCATGTAAGTCCTGGATAACCACATCATGTGGTGAGAAATCAACTATCTTACTAGAGCCAGAGTGGAAAATCTGATAAATAGACAATAGGTTTTTTGATATATTAGGGGCAAGAAGAACATCCTTAAGAGAGCCCCCAACTAATGCAACATAACTAGAACCCATGACAGAAAGATGTGATGAGTTCCCATAAACAATTTGTGAAGTAGGACAAGGGGCAAGTGAGGTGACCAACTACTGAGTGCTTGTCATATGGTGAGAGGCACCAAAATCAAGAATCCAAGTAGGCCCAAAAGTCATAGCTTGTGTAGTAAGAGTGTGATCTTTCCCTATAGGTGGGGATGAAGACTTAGGAGCTGAAATATGATGCTCTTGCATGGCTTCCTCTAAAGCCTCCAAACATTTCCAACACCTAGAAAAAAGATGTCCATCTTTTCCATGAAAACTACAGGTCTAAGTTGATTTCTTCTTAGTCTTGGAGGTAGACTCAGTAGACTATGAGTTAGATTTACCCTTAGAAGGGTTAGCTGGAGGTTTGACATCAACTTTTGGTGCATCTTTCTTTAGTTTGGCTTTCTGTTTTAGTTTCCTCTATGAAGTTTGAGCAACCAATGCTTGGCTAGAAGAACTAGAGGCATCCACCAATTGGATCTTAGCCTGTTCTCATGTCAACCGATCATAAACTATCTCCAAAGAAGGCATCTGGTGTCTATTACCCAAGACATCCATAGAGGAGTAGAAAGTGGAAGAAAAGATCTGATACTATCCTCACAACTTTGATAGTATCACAAAAATACACTCATCATCAGTTTTATTTTTACCACATCCCTACAAGATTGTACACAAAGATTTGAACTTCATCAAGAATTCTTCAATAGTGGAAAAGCTAGCTGGTGTTAAAGAAGTCAACTCTGCATCAAGCTGTAGTGCTCGAAACTCATTCACTGTAACAAACAATGTGTGGAATTTGGTCCAAATAGCTAGTAGAGTGGTCAAACCATCCAAGTGAAATAGTAGACTATCTGAGATGTTCAGTGCAATCAGTCCGATGGCTTCATCCATTTTGTTTCTATGCTGAAGAACCTCAAAAGGGCATTGCAGAATAGGTTGCTTGGGAAATGATGATGTGTGACTAAAAAATGATGACATGTATTGCTGTAATCTAACATTAGTGAGGGGTGGTTGCAGGCGATGATGCCACTGGTAGAAGTTGCATGCAGGCAGAGAACTCTGGTGACTCAACCATCAAAAGTGGCTCCTAGCCAACCTTCTGGTGGTAGTGGGGCATTGGCCACGCCATGGGTGCTATGTCATCTACCGCTAAGCACAGGCTAAGCACGAGTGGCACTCTAGTGGCTATGGGGTGGCACTGGGATGTCCTATGGATGGAGCACCCAAAAAATTAGCTTTTTAATTTTTTTTCAAAAAATGTGTCCGTATGGTCTCTTGGGGGGCTAATTTTTTTTCCAAATGATTGGAGGCCAAAAATGACAAGTTTTTTTTATGTATTTTGATTGAAAATGGACTTTCAGATCCAATGGCGGTGTCTATTTGGTCCCAAAGTGCCTTGAAAAATTTCCCTTCTCCCTTTTGAAGAAAAAAAACTTTGAAAAAGTTAGCATTTCTGACTCTGAATCGTGGCTTCACGAATCTTCAAACAAGGAAGCAACAAGTCAACTCTGATACCATGTAGAAGTTGAGAAAACCAACTTCACAAATCCTCAAGAACACCTACATGCAAATATCCTCAAACTAGAAAATGGAAAAAGAAGAGCTTAGAAATTCTCAACAATCTAAGAGCAAAATGTATTTCCAAGTTATATGACAAAAACACAAAAGTTCAATGTTTAAAGGTGAAGAAACCCTAGAGGCAAAAGAAACTAGGTTTGCACAATATAATTAATATAAAATATTAATTATATGCACCTAAGAGAGCTAAAGTATATAGAGTAAAAAATATCTTACTCTAATATATATGTTCTTATAGATTCATCTTCCTCCATTTTAGCATCTTGAAATGCACAAATCCAACTTTGTAATCTCAACTTCTTATAATGTTCATCACCTTCAAAACTAGTTTCTAGAGTTTTCCAAATCAAATGTGAAGTAGCAAGTGATTTTACTTGAGTGTATTCAATTTTATGGAGTGTAGTCAATATTTCTTCTCTATATCTCATGTCACACATAAATAAATCTCTGTCTAGCTCAGTATAAGTTTCCAAATCCCTTTTAACAATGATTTTCTTCACTAATTTTGTCAAGATCCAATATCTTGGACCCATACACAAAAGATGTGTCTTCATCTTTTCTTTCTATCTATCATCATTTGTTCCATCAAACTTTAGACTATCTTTTTTGAACATTCTTGCCATGGATCTCCCAATGTTATTGAACTTCATCTTCAAGGACCTGATGCTTTGATACCAATTGTTAGGAATAATAGTCCACCTAGATAAATGAGAGGGGGGTGGTGAATTAGTTATCTAACAATTAAAACATGTATCTTCTTTAAACAAGCTTAACCATTCAACCAAAGTAAATAGCAACCATAATAAGATGCACATAGATAATTACACAAGATATTTTGCCTGGGGAAACCCTTGATTAGAGGGAAAACCCGTGAGGGAGTGATGCCCACAAGATGATGTACTAATATAAATATTTCTTGTTAGAGGATGGACCCTATTAGGAGTCTATTACAACAATTAGTACATAGAGTCCCTATTATGAGACTTTCAATCCCTATTAGGAGATTCCAACCCTGTTAGAAGTTCTAGTATAATGTATGCAAGATGAGCCCACTACGCAAACATGTAATTTCAACTATAAGAGGAGCTCACTACTCAAACAGACAAATTACTATTATGTTCTTCTTTCCTCTATTTTATCAACCAAACCAATCACTTTCAAACCTTGTCGATAAGGCCATGAACCTTGGATCCAAATATCAAACCTTAGATCACTCAGCGAAACCTCGACAATGAAGTTTCCTTCACTTTCAATTTGATTTGCTCAACTTCACATTCTATACTCTCTACTACTTACAATTGCTTCTCCATATCATATTGAAAAAGAAAAATTTCCTTCATACCATGTCCATAAAATAATTTCCTAAGTTGGTTGTTAAAATTTCTCAATTAATTATTATAGGACCATATTAAGAACATGTTATACTTAGTAGTAACATAAATCTTTCACCTTGTAACTTGAATAACTTTCTCTAGATGCAATATTATGACAAGCACACTTAGCCACATCATCACTAACATGTCTTCTACATGTCCTCAACCTTGACTCTTAGAATAATGACTTTACTAAGAGATATAACAAGTTTACTAGAATATTCCTATGTTAACTCTATCTCAGAATAGACATCACCAACACTTACATAACTTCTTCTAGACTTATCATTTCTTCTTCCAATGTTAATTACATATTCCAAATACTTAGAAGTGTCTTCCATAACCTCTGATAGTTAGAATACTCAACTAGTCATCTGTAGCAACTTAAACTTTCCACTATTCTTCACAAAATTGCTATGTTGACATCAATGACAAACTCAGTCATGAATGTAACATATCAATAGAGTAACATATCTAAAATATTCCCCCATAGGAATATCATCAACATTCATGCTTCCAACACACCTATACCTCCACTCTCCAGGGCATCCACTACAACAAACTCTTTATGAGTTTCAATCAAGGGAATTCATGCCTACGAGTCTTATTTAACTTTTAGAAGTAGTTTTCATTTTAAATAAGCCTACTTATAAGGCCTAGTCACAATTGGTTTTTGAGTGAGGTCATTAGGCACATATTAGTCCTAGGATAGAGTAGTTGTATTATTAGGCTCCTAAACATGTTTTAGGTCCATACGAAACTAGATGAAGGTCCTAGCATGATCAAAGTACACATGTGTACTCAGTTAACATATTGATCCCTTTATTAACTGACACAACTCAGTTAGAACAAGAGTTCTATTTTTAACTGACCCAATTTAGTTAGTATAGAGTTCATGCTAATATTCCTTTGATAATTGACTAATCATAGTCAATACTATCTCTAAACTCAGTTATAACTGAATGCTCGACACATAAATAAAACTTTCTTCGATATCTAAGTGAGCTTGATTATCACTAAATGCTTGGTAAAGGCTTGATAGTTTGTGACAACATTTAGCAACTTTTTCAAAAAGTTGTCAACTTTTGCTAATAGTATCCCAATGGTCACAACCTTTGAAAATTGGCTAGATTAGTTGGGAAAGGTCTTCATATAACCCTTTCAAGTAGGTGGAAGATAGGAATAAAATGTAATTTTTTCAATTTGGAGTCAAT
Source organism: Cupressus sempervirens (assembly GCA_028749045.1). Lineage (NCBI taxonomy): Eukaryota > Viridiplantae > Streptophyta > Pinopsida > Cupressales > Cupressaceae > Cupressus > Cupressus sempervirens. Next base: position 124,227,890 of record CM053789.1, on the reverse strand, counting down.
AAAACTCCATGTTTTCCTTGCAACTTGAATGTAAAAATGCATAAAACCCTCTGTAACAAACACTATAATCAATAAATGTTATATACACATCAAATCAAAATGGTTATCCTCAAATTTTGATGAAGGGGCATCTAAGGTTCCTAAATTCTTTAGCATTTTTGGTGAAAGACTAGAGGTGCTTGATTATCTCTTTGATATTTCTTAGTTGGAGGCTTGAATGAATGGACTTGGTGGTTGGTCAAAGAAGGATTGGTGCTCAATTATTACTAGGCATGGTGTTGACCAAGGTGCTTGGTCATTGTGCTATTTAGTCATTGAAGGAGATTGACATATATTATTCCTCGATAAATATTGTGTTTCTCAATAATGCTTGTGGGAGCTTGACGATGCTTATGGTTTTATTGATGCTCAATAGTGTGGCTTGGATGATGGATTTCTTGTAGATTGGATCAACTTGTTGCATTTAATGCATGTAGCATGTGACTGTGAGGTAGATTGATCTAGGAGTGTGTGAGGACCTATGTATGGTCTTGGTTATCTATCCTACATGAATTAAATTAGTGTTGTGAGCTTGGGGCTTGTCCTAATTATTTTTATGTGGTTACCATGGGTTAACACAAGGGTTAACATTTTATATTTAATACTTGTTGTGAGTTGATTTGTGGCTTTTAATGAAAGAGTTTATTTAATTTTTAATTTTCTAGGCCAAATTGTGGCTTAGTTGGGTATAAGTAGGAATTTTAAGGAGAGTCTTGAGTCATTCATGCAAGGGAGTGGATCAAGAGTTCAACATGGAGTAGATTAGAGGAGCAAAGTTTGAGCAGAACTAGTGGCTACGACTAAAGAAATAAGGAGATTTCTTGTTGATATTGTGAGGACAAGTTTAGATCTTGTGTGGAATTTTCTGCTAGAGTGTTTTTGAATTATAGATCTAGACTAGCCAGGGATTGGGTTAGATCTTGAGGGATCTTGTAGAGATATTACTTGCTTTGTATTTGGCCATAATTGGGAAGGCCTTACAACCTAGCACATTGCATGTCATTAGTTGATTTATAAACAAAGAGTTGTGTTTGGTGTTGGATCTTGTATCTTGTCTTGTGTTTCTTCTTTGTGGTTATTTTCTAGGGGATAAGATATCTCCTTTAGGGATTCTCTTACCTTACACTTCATCAGGTTGTATCAAAGCATAGTTGTTCCTAAGCATGTAGATAGATATCTAAATGTGAGGCAGTTTCCACTAGGACCTTGCATTGGGAGAAGTTGATATAAGAAGATCTTGATTTTTTGGTGGATTTTTCTTTCTAGAGTCCTAGATGTCTTGGTTATGAGGTGGTAGATCATGCTTCTGGCTTATAATTAAAGAGGACTTACAGATGGATCAATGGTTGCATAGATGAAAGGTTGATCTTGGTTGGTCATAGAGATTTTGTGTGATTTATGTTGTGAATCCATGTTGCTGGACTTGTAATTTGTTCTAGGTTGTTCATGCAAGGTGGCAAGTTGTGATCTATCTTGAAAATAATTTGTGTCTCTCACAAGGTGCATATAAAAGATTTATTGTAGAGGTTTTGTGAAGATCTTGGAAGATGCTTCCAAGAAGATTAGACCTTGAGATGATTGCACTCTCCATAATATAGTAGAGACAAGGATTAATTTGATGATTACTTAGGTGGACATTGTTGTGGATTCTGCTTGGTCTAAATGATTTGAGAAAAAGAAGAAGGAATTTTTATGGTACTACAGTTAGAGTCTAGTAATCTATAAGAGATTTGTCTAGCTAGTTAGAAGATTTGTTCAAGAACAAAGAGGACATGGAAAGGTCAAGGAAGAGGTTGGTTTTGTTGATCAATTTGTGGAGTTTGATACAAAACCTATAGAGAAACTTGTGGTTATTATTGAAGAGGTTCCTAACGGTGTTGATACTGAGATGAAGAGTTTTTTCATGATAGTTGGTTGAATCTAACATTCAAATTGTAGAGACCTTAGTCATGGATAATCATGTAATTATGGATGTGGAGTTGGATTTCTTTGATATGGTTGGAGATCTACATGATACTATGGATCTCCATGTTCCCAATTTCCTAATGGTTGACATGGTTGAGGATTTACGTGTTGTTGACATGGATGACATGTTTGAGGATATTGCTATTTCTGGTTGTAATTAGTTATAGGGATTCATGGTGAAGCACTATGTTCAATAAATTCATATAGTGAATATGTTGATTAGTTGTTTGAAGATTTATGAAGGACAAATTAGTTGATGGACTTGTTCATTTTCTTGGCTTTATGGATTGGAAAGACTTGGATGAAGATGAAGTTGTAGTATAGATCTCATGGAGGAATAAAGTCTGGGACACACTTCTATTTGTACCCTGAGAGTCTGATGTAGGGGCATTTGAGGTTCTTGAAGATTTTGGCATTTTTTTGTGAAAAGATGGATGATGTAGGAGTATCCTAAGTGTAAGAGAAATCTTGCATCACCTAAAAATATTCTATTTTCATTCTTTTCTATATTAATAAGGACTAGTAGATAGGGGGCTTTCTATTTATGGGAACTTTCTATTTTTAGTAAGTTTGTCATATGAGCTTGGAATGTTCTCATTTTCTACATGAAGGTTCATTTTAGACTTATAAGCATACCATAAAAATCTCATTGCTCCTAATTAAGTATTAGGGAAGTTATTGCAGATTTTTGGTTACAATATTTGTAGAAAAATCTTTAGGCTCATTGTTGGAGGCCTTAGAGTGTCTGGATGAGGTTCAAAAACTCAACAAAAGGGCGATTACATGGTTTCAAGCTTGTAGGTCAAGAGTTGGCATTTTTGAAAAGGGGTTACAATAGCTAATAGAAGAAATGGTTTGGGAGTTATGGCCTTCTAAAGTTGGGCTACTTGAAATTTCCAAAATAATTGTCAAAGATGTATTTGGTTGACTCTATATGTATTTTTAGGGTCTATTGGCCCTAGGTATTAAGTTTCAGTGTCTAGAACCTTCCTTTGAAACATAAAATTTCCTATTTAAGAAAGGCTCAAAAATTATCTACGATAGCTCTGGGTGGTAGTTCACAACTTAGTCTTGCATATTAATACAATGAAGGCACCCATGTGGGTTAGCATATTGTACTTGTGAATTCTATAATTCCACATTTGTAATACAAATAAGAAGTCCATATTTTGTTCTCGGATTTGATATTGTTTCTTTATTTCTATTATGTGTTTATGGTATTAAGGGGAGCACCCTTCATCAATGGAGGTGCTCAATCATCTTTGTGGTATTTCTCAATTAGAGCCTTGAACAGATGCGCTTGGTGTTCAGTCAGAGAAGAATTAGTGCTCAATCATTTTTGGGCATGGTATTAACCAAGGTGCTTGGCCATTTTGGTGCTTGGTCATTGAACGAGCTTGGCATATATTCTTGTTTGACATATACTGTGTTGCTCAACAATGCTTGGTGTAGGAGCACCTTGGGGTAAGGCAAAAACCTAAGACAATTTTGGCTTGTAAATGGTCTAGCCAACCATTTAGTGAATAAGGACTTACTGTATAGTACTAAGGTAGGTTTAGGGGATGTGATTAAGAAGAATTTAGAGTTAAACCATGTTTCTAGAAATTAGGTCATGTTAATCCTAAAAATGCTAAAAATTGCTCTATAGGAAAAAAATGCCTAAAATAGGGAAAGAGGTGTTTAAGGGTGGTACTTAGGTGTTTTAGTTTCAATTTATAAGGGTTGAAACTAAACTGGACAAGTTTGGAGACATAGAATGCAAAATTGCAAAAGTTGTCAAAATTGCTCATTGACAACTTCGTAATTTTTTGCAAAGTTGCAATGGCAATTTTTACAATTTTCTAGGAAAAGGAAAAATGGGTGATTGTAACTAAAACAAATGGCCAAGTTAGTTATGGGAGGCTATAAATATGAGATAACTCATTTCAAAGGGTTGGTTGTGTGGATGTACAAACATTTGATGAAGCAATAAGAGATTGTTGACAAAAAACAAGTTTTTGAAGGATTTCTAGAATAGTTGGATTGGTGTGCTTACTATTTTTGATGGATTAGTTGTTTTTGATCATGTGAAGACTCCATGAAATTTTTTTTTAATCATTAGTCTCCATTTTAGTTGGTTTTCAAAATTATTTAGTTTCTCACTTCTTGCTGTCTAGTTTTGAGCAATCAACACAAAAATGACCAAAGCTTGAGTTCCTATAATTTAAAACCCATGGCCTTTGGGAATCAAGTAATGGTCTATATATAATATGTAAATAGTCATTTTGGATATTGTGGGAGGGAGTTGGCCATCTTTTCTAGCAAGCCCTAGGTAAGAAAAATGAAAGCTTGGCAAGGCACAATGATGCTTGCAAGTGAGTATTAGATGGAGTAGAGGATTGACAAGTGCCAATCTTGGTTGGAAAATGGTAGTATGGTCAGTCTAGTATCCAAGAATGAGAGGAGAGATTTTGGAGTAAATATTTTTCTTGTGGTAGGAGCATAATTTTTTTCATTGCCTTGGAAATCCATAAAAGTACAGTTTTCTAAAAATGTATAGTATGGACACCATGGAGACCTAAGACCTAGAAAACATTTGAGCCTAGTTCAATTGGAAACAAAGTATAGAAGTAATAAATAGGCCTTGTTAAGATATTTTGAAAGATATTTAAGGTTCCTTGTTTTTATGAGGGCTAATAGGGGCTCTTAGGGCTACAATGGCAACCAAAGCAATTTTGGGTTGTGGGTGTGTGAGACCTATGAAACTAGTGTAGAATGGATTAGAATGATCCAAGACCCTCATTTGGGAGATTCAAACATGATTGTACCTATCCCATAGAAATTGGTTGACTTTTGGCTTGATGGTTCAAGAAGAGCACAGTTAGGATTGTTGGGGAAGAAAAAGTGAAAACTAAGTTGATTAGTGAGTTTCTTGGTGGAAGGAGATCAGGAAAGAGTCCTCTAGGTTAGGGTTAGAGAGGAGATCCTAAGAAGGAAGGGAGAGAGCTTTTGTAGAGAAATTTGGCTCTAAGTGAAGAAACTTCCCACCAAAATGGTATCAAATCCATATGATTAAGGCTTGTGGATGATGCAAGGAAGGATAGGAAAAACTAGGGCCAATGACACACCCAACTCTCCAAACCACTCTGCAAGAGTTAACACAATGAAAGAAAACACAAAGAACAACAACCAAAGGAGGAATAATAGTAAAATAATTTCATTGATTCTTCAAATATTCAAAATACATGTCTATCTATAAGGCCTTTTGGGTTATGGCCAGATACAAATTACTTTCATACACAAAGATTAGCAACAAATTTACACTTTATAGTTCTGTTCTGCAATCCTCATCAAAACTCTTAACTATCCTAGCTCCTAGCATAAAAACTCTATTTATACTAACCAAAATGGCTTACAAATCATTCTAGAACATGAAGAATCCACAAGTCAGCTTTTATAAAATATTAAATGAAAATAAACCTAACATTAAATACACAAGTTGGCCTACATTAGCAATTAGTTGTCTCGAATTCAATGTCTAAGAAAAATCACAATATATCTTAGATACGATTGAGTTAGAACTTGCACTTCAAAATATGGGTATATATCTAGGTTCTCTACAACCCCTTAAGTGCACAAAGTCTAAATCCTTAAGGAAAGGTGTGCATCCACCTCAAAAGTCAAGCACATGAAACTGTCATGTAGAACTGCCAGAAATTGATGTTTTGGGAGAATTACCATATCTCCCAACCTGTAAGGAGTTAGAACTTGAACCTTGGATAATATATATTAATCTAGGCCCTCTTTAGTTACTAAATTTCATGACCCTTCATTAACTATGGAAAATTAGTTATATAGTATATAATAGGCACCCAAAAACTAGAAAACACAGTTTTAGCAGAACCCAGTTTCAGCAGCAAGATAAGAACTAAAAACATGTAGGATAATAGTGAAACCCAAGATTCTCTTGCATCAAACAACCAAGGTTGTAAGAAATGATTCTTATAAATCATTAAAATATCACAACCTTAGTTGAATCTAACTTAGATTGAAAAATCCATGAAGCATCTTCCATAGGTCTATTCTTCCACTTCACTATATATTCATAATAATCCTTTGCTATTGTGCTCTTACTAATTCTCTAATCTAATATTTATTCAAATTATTCAATATACTTCTTAAGATATTACTTTGATAGAAAAACTTCATCATCTAACTCATGATACTTATACAAATTAGTAATATTGAATATAGGAGATATATCCATGTTATCAGGTAACTCAACTTTATACGCATTTCCACTATCAAATTTCTTCAAGTTCTTACAAGGTCCAAACTTCTTCATCTTCAACTTACTATATGCTCCAACTAGAAATCTTCCTTTCTTCAAATGAACCATCACCTCATCACCAACTTGAAAATCATGATGTCTTCTAGACTGATCAACATTGTCCTTATACTTTTGATTACTTTTTTCTATCCTCAAATTCACTTCCTTATGTAAATACTCTATAAAATCAGAAAATTATTCTCTTGTAGCACTTTTGTTTTCTTCACCAGAAATATCTCTTAAATCTAATACTTCTCTAGGCTTCATTCTAGTAATAATCTCTAAAGGTGTCTTCCCTATATTCCTATTCACAAAATTATTATATGCAAATTTAGCTTGTGCTAATACCATCTCCCAATTACTTGGCTTATACCCAACTAAACATCTCAGCAAGTTACCCAAGATTCTATTCACAACCTCTATTTGTCCATCTATTTGTGGATGGAATGTAGAGCTAAACTTCAACTTAGTACCCATCTTCTTCCACAAAGTATTCCAAAAATAACCAACAAATTTACTATCTTTGTCAGAAATAATGCTTCTTGGTAATCCACACAATCTCACAATCTCTTTAAAGAAAAGTTCAACAACATGCTCAACATTTGATGTCTTCTTACATGGTATGAAATGAGCCATCTTAGAAAATCTGTCCACTAAAACAAATATGGAATCTTACCCCTTCACTGTCTTAGGCAATCCAAGAATAAAATCCATACTGATGTCACTCCAAGGTTTCTTAGGAATAGTAATAGGTAAACAATCACAAAATTACCCAAGAATCTTTTCATAACTTCATTATTCAACAACATGAAAGTACTAGGTGCATTAGTCAAACCAAAAGGCATAACCAACCATTCATACGAACCATCTTTTATCTTGAAAGCAGTCTTCCATTCATCACCTTCTCTGATTCTAATATGATGATAGTCACTCTTCAATTCAATCTTGGTAAAATACTTTGCTCCACTCAAACAATCTATTATGTCATCCATCCTCGGCATAGGAAACCTATATTTCATTGTGATCTTGTTAATAGCTCTGGAATCAGCACACATTCTCCATTCTCCATTTTTTTTAGGTGCTAATACAACAAGTACAACACATCGACTTAAAATTTCTCTAATCAAACCTTTTTGTATTAATTCATGCACTTGTTTGTTAAGTTCTTCATTCTCTATAGGTGTCAATCTATATGGTGCTTTGTTTGGAAAACTAGCTCTAGGAATTAGATCCATACAATGACTTATACTTCTTATTGGAGGTAAAACATCAAGAATTTCATCAACAACAATATCTTTATATTCATTTAGCAATTCTACAATTTTTTCTGTCATACCAACTTTTGCTACTTGGTCATTAGTACCAACACTTAGTCCTCTAGGAACTATAGCAAAAAAAACATGATTCTTCTTTACTTCCTTTTCAAATTGCTTTCCATTAACCATGCAAACTTTTATTGCAGTACAACTAACCTCATCTGGATTTTCAATCAAAGGCAACAATGTTTGTTTCTTCCCATTTACCCAAAGAGTATATTGATTCAATCTTCCATCATGTAAAACATATCTATCATATTGCCAAGGTCTACCCATCAAAATATGACAACAATCCATAGGCATAATATTACACAAAACTTCATCAAAGCAATGTCCAATTTTTAACTTCAGAACACATTTCTCACTTACCAATATCTTATACTCATCTTTGATCCATGAAACATGATAAGGTTTGGGATGTTTCAACTTCTACAACTGATACTTTCTAACCATCTCTTCTGATGTCAAATTTGAAGAACTTCCACTATTAATGATCACCTTGCAACATTTTCTAGCCATCTTACATCTAGTCTTGAAAAGACTTCTTCTAAGGTCAGGTTCCTCATCACTTTATTATATAAGGTTTTTCTCACCATCAGATTTTCTCCAGCTTTAGTTCCAGTTGGTGAACTCTTAATGTCCTCTTGCATCACAACATATCTATTGTTTTTCCCACTTTTAGAAGATCTACATTCAAAAGATCCATTTCCTTCTTTACCATATCTACAACAATTACCATGAAAACCACCTCTAGGATAAGAATTACCTCTTCCTCAATAAGATCCAGTACCTCCTCGGTAAGAAATACCACCTTTCCACTCGGTCTTGTCTTTGTCATTATACTTCTCTTCAGATTTTCCTTTATCTTGCACAAAATTTTTAGATCTTCTACCTTCACCATAAGGTCTACCTCTACCCCTTTATCTTGCACAAAATTTTTAAATCTTCTACCTTTACCATAAGGTCTACCTCTACCTCTCTAGAATCTACTACCTCTACCTCTTTGTCTTTGTTCATTCTTCTTTGCTAAGATCTCCTCAACTTATTTCATCTTGAATTCTAGATATCAATCCATTAATGTACCATGCAATTTTTTCAACATCATCATCCACATGTCCAGATCTGATGTCCAATCTATAGAATTCCTTGGTATACTCTTTCACTGTCATATCCTTTTGTTTCAAATTTTGCATCTTTCTCAACAAGCTAATTGGGCAATCAACAAGAAGGAATTTGTTCTTTACCTTGTTCACCATCTTTGGCGAAGTTTTGATCTTCTACTTTCCTCTCCTTTGTCTATCGGTTTGCAAATGCTCCCACCATAGTGAAGCATGACTTTTTAGCCTAGTAACGACAATCTTCATGTTTCTATTATCAGGAGTGTTTTCATACTCAAATAACTTCTCCATATCTAAGATCCAATCTAAAACAACATTGGTATCCAATTTTCCATCATAACAAACAACTTCTATAGCAGGCTTTGAATTTTCCCTAGACAACACTTGCAGCAATCTTTCTTCATCTTGATCTTTTTTAGGTTCCAGATTATGGTTTGGTGCTACTACTTCATCATCACTTACATCATCAATATGTGCTTCTCTCCTCTAGACTATCTCCACAACATCTAATTTGGCTGCAATTTGTCTCAATTGATCCAATATAACATTATTAGCATTTCCTCTACCACGAACCATCTTTGCAATTCAAGTTCCTACAAGATCATAACCCTTTGCAAGTTATAGGTCAAATTCATAGATCTACAACCATACAACCAAATTTGAATCAGGGTTCTATGCAATCTAATCTCCACAAGGATGAATCTCAAGCTTTGATAGGACTAGACACAAGGAAGGACATGGAAAACTAGGGCCAATGGCACACCCAACTCTACAAACTACCTTGTAAGAGTTAATAGAACAAAAGAAAACACAAAGAACAACAACCAAATGAGGAAGAAGAGTAAAATAATTTCATTTATTCTTCAAATATTCAATATGCATGTCTAGCTGTAAGGCCTTCTGGGTTATGGCAAAATACAAATTACATTTATACACAAATATTAGTAGTAAATTCACACTTTCTAGTTCAGTTCTGCAATCCTCTTCAAAATTATTAACCATCCTAACTTCTAGCCTAAAAACTCTATTTATACTAGAAAAAATGGCTTATAGATCATTCTAGAACATGGAGAATCCACAAGTCTATTCTCAACAAATATTAAATGAAAATAAACCTAACATTAAATGCACATGTCAGCCTGCATCAACAATTAGTTGTCTAGAAAAATATATCTGAGGAAAATCATGATATCTCCTAGCTCTAATTAAGTTAGAACTCATGCTTTGAACTATGGGTAGATATCTAGGTCCTCTAGAGCCCCTTACATTTTCAAAGTTTGATTCCTTAAGGAAAAGTGTGCATCCACCTTGAAAGTCAAGCATAGGAAACTGTCACATGGAACTACTAGAAATTGATGTTTTGGAAGAATTTCCATATCTATTGACCTATAAGGAGTTAGAAATTGTTCCTTAGAAGTTAGATAGTACTCTAGGAAATTTTTAATACCTAAAGTGCACATCCCTTCATTCATTATGTAAAATTAGTTATATGGTCTGCAACAGGTAAGCATCAAGATAAGATCCTATATGATGTACTTCCTATGGATGCCTACCTTCTTCTATTAGGAAGACCTTGGTAGTATGATAGAGAGGCAATGCAGCATGGGAAGGAAAACAACAATTCTTTCTAGTAGGATGGGGTCACCTATAGGATACAATCACTGTTGGAAGAAGACAAGGTAGAGAAGGATACAGCTAAGACATTATTGATTAGTGGGAAAGAGTTTGTCAAAGTCTTGAAGGAAGGTGAAGGAGTAGGGTATTCCATCATGGTGAAGTCAAAGGAGGAGAATTCATTAGTACAAGCACCTATACCTGCAAAAGTGAAAGAAATACTACGTTAGTGTAAGGATATCATATGTGATGGAGCACCACCAGCACTACCCCCAAAGAGAGCCATATGTGATCAGATTAACTTCATACCACATGCACCCTTGCCTAATAAGGTTCCATAGAAGATGAAACTAGAATAGAACAAGGAGATTCCAAGGCAAGTCTAAGAGTTGCATGATCAATGGCTGATTAGGAAGAGCATTAGTCCATGTCCAATACCAAGCACCTAAAAAGGGAGCTAAGTAGAGAATATTTATTGACTCTAGGGAAATCAATAGAATTAATATTAGATATAGATTCCTTATTCCTAGGATAGAGGATCTAATAGACCATCTTGTAAGAGCTAGGTACTTTTCTAAATTTGGTCTCAAGAGTGGCTATTATCAGATTAGGATGAAGGAGGGTGATGAATGGAAGTTGCATTTAAGACTACTAAGAGTCTTTATGATTGGTTAGTAATTCCATTTGGCCTTACCAATACACCAAGTACCTTTATGAGAGTTATGAATGAAGTCTTGAAGGATTACATAGAGTTGTTTATTGTTGTGTACCTAGATGAGATCCTCATCTTTAGCAAGTCAAAAGAGGAACATATAAAACATTTTGAAATGGTGTTGAAGAAATTACAAGAGGAGAAGTTGACAATGAACCTTGATAAGAGTGAATTTATGAAGGAAGAACTAGTGTATTTGGGTTTTGTAGTGTCACAAAGAAGTCTATAAATGGATAAGAGTATGGTGGAGTCAATCTTGAGTTGGCATACTCCTAGATCTACTACTAAGGTCATAAGTTTTTATGGCCGAGCATAATTTTATAGAAATTTTGTGAGGAGGTATAGTGAGATTTTTGCACCAATGAATGACACCATCAATGCAGGCATGAAGACCAAACTCACATGGACCAAAGCTATAGATGAGAGTTTTGACAGGTTGAAGAAGGATGTGGCAACCCAACCATTATTGGTCTTTCCAAATTTTGAGAAGCCATTTGTGGTAGAGTGTGATGCTAGTAATATAGTAGTAAGGAAATCTTAGGCCAAGAGGGTAGGCCTATGGTATTTTTTAGTGAGAGAATTAATGAAGCCAAGGCAAGGTATTCAACAATTCTATGAAAGTTTTCAAGCCCTTAAGAAATGGAGGCACTACTTATTACCTAAGTAGTTTTTTGTCTTTACTAACAACCAAACATTTAGATTTATCAACTCACAAGAGAAGCTTAGCTTGAGTCACATAAAATGGATGGATTTCTTGCAATCCTACACCTTTACTATCAAACACAAGAATGACACAAACAAAAAGGTGGCCGATGCTTTGAGAAGAAGGTTACTCACTATTCAAGAGGTCAAGTTACAGAGTGTTTGACTTGAAGGATTCAAGGATGTGTATGATGATGATACTAATTTTTTAGAGGCATACAAAGCATGTAATAATTTTGACAATCATTTTCATAGTTAGTTTTATGAATATACTTTGAAAAATGGCTTTCTATTTAAGGGTCAACAATTTTGCATTCAAAGGGGATCCATGAGAGAGAATCTCATTTAGGAAAAGTACAATGGAATTGTGAGTGGGTATTTTGGCATTAACAAGACCCTAGACCTAGTGGAAAGGTTTTACTATTGGCCCAGAATGTAAAGAGATGTAAGGAGATATGTGGAGCAATGTGCTATATGTCAGAAGGAAAAAGACACTTCATCCAATGTTGGACATTACCAACCTCTATCCATCCCTAATAGGGCTTGGGAATGCATTGACATGGATTTCATAATGGGCTTACGTAGGAGAAAAATAGGGTAAAAACTTAGCTCATGGTTTTGAATACCATCCCATAATTGATGGATATATAAAGGTCATTAATAGGGTCCTAAAAAACCTCTTAAGGTGTCTTGCTAAAGAATATGGCAAGAGTTGGGAGAAAGTAATACATTAGGTAGAGTTTTCCTATAATGGTAGTAAGAACAGAACAATTGGATTAAGTCATTTTCAAGTAGTGTATGGCACACATACAAGGGACATAAAGGATTTGATACACCTACAAACACATGTAACCATTAGTGGACATGCTAATGATTTTGTTCAGTCTATGAAGGAAATACATGATCAAGTTAAAAAGACCTTGATGGAGTCAAATCAAATGTTTAAGGAATAAAAGGATGAAGGGAGGAGAGACTTACAATTTTAGAAAGGGGATTTTGTCATGATCTACTTTAACAAGGATGGATTGAAAAAAGGTATTCCAAGAAAGTTGTAGATGAAGAGAATTGGGCCATGCAAGGTGCTAGAGAAGTTTGGGTAAAATGCTTACAAAGTTGACCTACCAAAAGACACATCTATCTCTCCCATTTTCAATGTCAAAGAATTGATATCTTAGAAAGGGTTAGATGTGGATGAAGTGATGTCATGTCCCCTATTCAAATAATTAAAAAAAAATAAACTTTGTTAAGGCAGGCAGGCTCCAAAAAGGTGAAATTTTGAAAAAAAGGGTTAATCTTTGGAAACCAATGGACTAATAAATAAAAATTATTATTAAATTATATTTTATTAACCCCTCTTGGACGTGAGTTAGGGTTATGCCCTCTTTAAAAGGGGTTTGGAGGCATTTTGGGCTCATTCTACATCTTGATTCTTGATAATTTTCTTGTTGTTCTTCAGAGGCTGCCAAACCTGTGGAGAAGGAGACCCAAGAACGAGAGTTTGCAGGTTTCCAGGAAGGCTAAAGATGGGAGTTTGAAGCCAATCCATGTGCATGCTCATACAGAGTTTGCCCTTGTGCTGAATAGTGCCGATTTGGGTGTTTTCGGGGTTGTTTTTGGTTTGAATTTGGGTTTTCAGTTGAGTGTTTCATATCAGTTTGGTTTGCTGTTGTATTTCAGACTTTATGATGTTAAAATAGAGCTGAATATATGTATTGGGTCGTGATTAAACTTCTGAGATAATTTATGAGTGTTTTGTGGTGTTTTCGAGCATTTTTTGTGTTAATTTCGGGAGCCCGATTGAACATAGTTTTGCCCTACATTTGTGATCTGTTGTGTAAGGGCTATACAAATCTGGAAATGTCATTTTGTGGGCTGTTATGCTGCTGAAATCTCTGTAAAAATGTCCATTTTCAGATTTATTAATAATTTGTGAAGTTGTGAAGTTTTTGGCGCTAATTTGGACATACCCGATTTGGGTTTTATTGGAAAATTGACAGATCTTTGTTATATTGGTTGTTTGATTTTAAAGTTCAGATTTGAGGCTGGAAATATCATGTAAAATCAGAAAAGGGACATTTCAGTGGTATCAGAGCCGTGATCTTGCCAGCCTGAGGGTTTGTAGAAGTTGCATGTCAGTTTTAACAACTACCCAGATCTTGCATGTCAAGTTTTGATAACTACCCAGATCTTGCATGTCATATTTTATGATTGCATGCAACTAAGTGAAAGAGAAAAAAGATATTTGCAGCGAGAAAAGAATAAAGAAATTTTGATCAAAGCCCCAGTTGAAAGAAAAAGTACAAAATCCAAGGAAGAAAAAGGTATGGCTGATCCAGATGAGATGGCAAAGAAATTCTTCCAAGACATCCAAAATACTCAGAAGCAAACAGTGGATGGTTTGGCAGAAACTAGAGAGGCTTTGCGAATATTGACAGAAAAATTACAAGGAATTGCATCTATTAATGAGAAAGGGAGCACTTCAGAGGAGCCGAGAAATGGGAGATCCACACCATCTAAATCAACCAAATCTATTTTCTTGCCTGCAGATGAGCCACCAGTACCAAATCCAGCCATTAATCCAGTGGAAGAGGTTACAGGTAATTTGATTACATTAAGAGCTACTTACAATGGCTTAGATGATGACTTTCGTAGTTCAGTTCCTTTTAAAGAATATGTGGATATGATGAACGCTTTGATGCCCAAGAAAGAGAATAGGAGGGAGCATGACACAAGTGGAAGAGAGCTCAAAAATAAAATAAGCAAGTTTACAGCGCCTACTTTTGATGGAACAAATAAAATTTCAGCTAGAGCATGGCTACAAAAATTGCAAACTTTCTTCACACTTAACCCCATGAAAGAGAGTGATGCTATTCAATTTGCAAGTCTACACTTGGAAGATGCAGCCTATGATTGGTGGTATCATGGAATGACTACTCAAGGTCACGATCAGGTAACTACATTTGAAGATTTCAGTCAAAGGGTGATAGATAGATTTGACCTCAGGGATGATGAAGAGTACTTTAAAGAATTGTCAAAGTTGAAGCAAACCAAATCAGTTAATGAGTATATAGAAGAATTTCAAAAAGTGGCTGTTATGGTACCTGATATGAGTGAAAAGAGGATTGTTTATCTTTTTCTTGATGGTTTAGAAGATTCTGTTAGGGGTTTGGTTAAGGCTTTCTCACCCTCAACCTTACAGGAAGCTATCAAAAGAAGCTTGCAACTTGAAACTTGCGTGCCTATGAAATCAATCACTAATCAAAAACCCCCAAATCTTTGGCAACATAAGGGAAATTTTCAGAAAAAGACTTTCCCAACACTACCACCAAAAGATGTGACAAATGTGGCGAAAAAGAAGGTAGATGAAGAGACTAGGAGTGAATTACGAAGGAAAAAGCTTTGTTTTACTTGCAGAGAACCATGGGTTCCAGGACACAGATGTTTGGGGAAAGGTCAAGTGCACTATATTGAAGTTGCTTCAGAATCTGATTCAGATGAGCATGAGGAATTTCATGATACTAAGGAGGAGGTAGAAGAAGAGAAAGTAAAAGAAACCAGCAAGGATGGTACTTTAGCAGCATTATCAGGAGTCCCAAGATACCATCCCTTCCGAATTCAAGGGGTACTAGCAGGGCAAAGGTTGACTGTTCTTCTTGATAGTGGGGCAACTCACAATTTTATTGATGATGGATTTGTCATGAAAAGAGGGCTTAAAGCAGAAGATTTTGAGGGATTCAATGTTACTGTAGCTGATGGATTCACTATGCCTTGCACACGGGTGGTGAAACAACTCAAGATGACCTTAGGAGATTATGAGTTATGTGATGACTTCTATGTGGTTGGTATTGGGGAGACAGATCTTGTATTGGGTGTTCAATGGTTGCACTCTATCGGAGGCTATTACATGAACCATCAAACTATGGAGTTTAAGTTTCATTCCAATGGGAAAGAAGTCATATTGAGAGGGTTATCGAATGGAGCACCTAAGGCAGTCTCTGCAAAGAGGATGGAGAGGACTTTTCGAAGAGGACAAGTAACATGGGCAGCAGGAGTCATAATCCAACCAACAAGCTCTCCCAAGAATCAAGGTAATTTCCATTTTGAAATTCAAAATATTCTTGATAAGCATAGTATAGTTTTCAATGACTTGCCTCCAGGATTACCACCAGATAGAGGTTTTGAGCATGTTATAGAGTTAGAACAGGGTGCCAAACCAGTTATAACAACCCCATACCGCCATCCAAGAGGTTATAAGGAAGAAATTGAAAAAACTATTAAAGAACTCCTGGACATGGGATTCATAAGGCCTAGCTCTAGTCCATTTGCATCATCTGTGGTACTTGTCAAGAAAAAGGATGGTACAATGAGAATGTGTATAGACTACAGGGCTCTAAACAAGAAGACCATAAAAAATAGGTATCCCATACCACGCATAGATGAACTCATTGATGAGTTACATGGTGCTGTATACTTCTCAAAAATTGACTTAAGATCAGGCTACCATCAAATCCGAATGAGGAGTGAAGATGTGGAAAAGACTGCTTTCAGATGTCACTATGGGCACTTTGAATTTCTTGTTATGCCATTTGGACTCACTAATGCACCAGCAACATTCCAATCTTGTATGAATAAGGTATTCAGTCAGCATCTTCGAAAATTTGTTTTGGTATTTTTTGATGATATCTTGATATACAGTAAAACATGGGAAGAGCATCTAAAGCACATAGACACTGTTTTGGGAATCTTGGAGCAGCAATCCTTCTATGCTAAGCTATCTAAATGTGAGTTTGGTTTGACAGAGATCCTATATTTGGGACATATTATAAGCTCTAAAGGAGTACAGGTTGATCAACAAAAAATCCAGGCAATTTTGGATTGGCCTCCACCCACTAATCTTACACAGTTGAGAGGTTTCTTCGGGTTGTGTAGCTACTATAGGAGATTTGCCAAGGGATTTTCTCAGCTTGCTGCCCCCTTGACTAATTTGACAAAGAAAGGAGCTTTTGTTTGGACAGAAGAGGCACAAAAAACATTTGATAAGCTTAAGGAGGTAATGAGTTCATGCCCTGTGCTTGCAATTCCAGATTTCTCTTTACCTTTTGTTGTTGAATGTGATGCTTCGGGAGAAGGTATAGGGGCTGTCCTAACTCAAAGGGGACATCCAATAGCATTTGAGAGTCGAAAATTAAATCAATCAGAGAAAGGGTACTCCATCTATGATAAGGAAATGTTGGCAATCATGCATGCACTTCATAAGTTTAGACAATATTTGGTATGTGGGAGATTCATTGTAAAGACAGACCATAATAGCCTCAGGTTCTTCTTGAACCAAAGGGATTTGAATGATTGTCAACAAAAATGGGTAAGCAAATTGCAAGCTTATGATTTTGATATTGAATACATGAAAGGAAAGAATAATGTGGTTGCTGATGCTCTCTCAAGAAAGCCCACTTTGTGTTCCTTATCATCTATCTCTGCTGATTGGAAAGTCTCCATAATTTTAGAGTATGCTAAAGATTCATTTGCCACCAAGATTTTGGATAAGTTAGTGGATGATAACAGGTACAAGGTTGTTGATGAATTGATTTATTACAAGAACAGGATCTTCTTAGTGCCAGGGTCAAAAACTAAGGAGAGGATATTGAGGGCCTTTCATGACACACCTTTGGCTGGTCACCAGGGATACTTCAAGACATACAGGCAAATTCGAGAGCGGTTTTCATGGAAGGGTATGAAGGAGGATGTCCTTAAACACATTAAGGAATGTATGGTATGCCAACAAAGCAAGAGTGAGCAAAATTTTCCTGCAGGGTTGTTGCAGCCACTTCCTATTCCTGAACAAAAATGGGAAAGTATTTCCATGGATTTCATCACTGGGTTGCCCAAGGTTCAAGGTAAGGATTGCATATATGTGGTGGTAGATAGACTAACTAAGTATGCACATTTCTTTCCTATCACATCTGATTTCAAGGCATCACAAGTGGCCGAATTGTTCTTCAAGGAAATTTTTAGATTACATGGTTTGCCTAGAAACATTGTTAGTGACCGGGACAGTAGATTCCTCAGCTCTTTTTGGAAGGAGCTCTTTCATTTGGCAGGAACTGAACTCACTCCCAGTACTAGCTATCACCCTCAAACAGATGGACAAACAGAGATAGTTAATAAATGGATAGAAGGATATTTGAGGAACTATGTTTCAAATCAACAACATGCTTGGGTGAAATGGTTACACCTAGGGGAGTATTGTTACAATACATCTCATCACATGTCTATTGGTATGCCTCCTTTTCGTGCTCTTTATGGTTACGATGCCCTTTCCTTTGTTGATCTAATACTTTTCGATAGCAGAGTACCCGCAGCAAGTGATTTCATCAAGCAAAGCCAAGACATAATAAGGTCCCTCAAGGATAATCTACAACATGCACAAAACCAACAAAAGATATATGCTGACAGAAAAAGGATTGAAAGATCTTTTGAGGTGGGAGATTTGGTATTTGTGAGGTTGCAGCCATATAAGCAAAGCACCTTGAAGAGAAGTGGGGCAGAGAAACTCAAGCCAAGGTTCTATGGGCCTTATAAAGTCATCAAGAAGGTAGGAGAGGTAGCTTATGAATTAGAGCTCCCACCAAACAGCAAAATACATAATATTTTTCATGTATCTTGCTTAAAGAAGGTTCTAGGCCAGCAAACCATAGTATCTACAGAATTACCACCTCTTGATGATGAAGGGAAATTAGTTTTGATACCAGAAGAGATTTTGGATACAAGAGAGAAAAGGTTGAGAAATAGGAGCATCACAGAGCATTTGGTCAAATGGAAAGGATTACCACTAGAGGATGCAACTTGGGAAGGAGAACATATTCTTGAGAATTCCAACCTTCATTGCTTGAGGACAAGCAATATTTGGGAGGGGAGGACTTGTCATGTCCCCTATTCAAATAATTAAAAAAAAATAAACTTTGTTAAGGCAGGCAGGCTCCAAAAAGGTGAAATTTTGAAAAAAAGGGTTAATCTTTGGAAACCAATGGACTAATAAATAAAAATTATTATTAAATTATATTTTATTAACCCCTCTTGGACGTGAGTTAGGGTTATGCCCTCTTTAAAAGGGGTTTGGAGGCATTTTGGGCTCATTCTACATCTTGATTCTTGATAATTTTCTTGTTGTTCTTCAGAGGCTGCCAAACCTGTGGAGAAGGAGACCCAAGAACGGGAGTTTGCAGGTTTCCAGGAAGGCTAAGGATGGGAGTTTGAAGCCAATCCATGTGCATGCTCATACAGAGTTTGCCCTTGTGCTGAATAGTGCCGATTTGGGTGTTTTCGGGGTTGTTTTTGGTTTGAATTTGGGTTTTCAGTTGAGTGTTTCATATCAGTTTGGTTTGCTGTTGTATTTCAGACTTTATGATGTTAAAATAGAGCTGAATATATTTATTGGGTCGTGATTAAACTTCTGAGATAATTTATGAGTGTTTTGTGGTGTTTTCGGGCATTTTTTGTGTTAATTTCGGGAGCCCGATTGAGCATAGTTTTGCCCTACATTTGTGATCTGTTGTGTAAGGGCTATACAAATCTGGAAATGTCATTTTGTGGGCTGTTATGCTGCTGAAATCTCTGTAAAAATTTCCATTTTCAGATTTATTAATAATTTGTGAAGTTGTGAAGTTTTTGGCGCTAATTTGGACATACCCGATTTGGGTTTTATTGGAAAATTGACAGATCTTTGTTATATTGGTTGTTTGATTTTAAAGTTCAGATTTGAGGCTGGAAATATCATGTAAAATCAGAAAAGGGACATTTCAAGTGAAATATTAGATAATGCTACACAAAGATATATCAGACTTGCAGGTACCTAAAAAGAAGCAACCACAAGTGGAGAAGATACTAGATTCTAGAGTGAAAAAGAGCACAAGTAACAAGGTGTATAGAGAACATTTGGTGAAATGGAAAGATAATCCTGAAGCTAAGGAAACTTGGGTGGCTAAGAATGAATTCAAGAAGCATGAAATCAGAAAGGAATTCCTCTCCCCACATGTGTCTTATGCTTCTTCTCGGAGGGGGAGTATGGTGCAGGAACACCTTGGGGTAAGGCAAAAGCCTAAGACAATTTTGGGTTGTAAATGGTCTAGCCAACTATTTAGTGAATTATGAATAATTTTAAAGTTCCATGGTAGTTTTAGGGGATGTGATTAAGGAGAATTTAGAGTTAAACCACATTTCTAGCAACTAGGTCCTATTAAGCCTAAAAATGCTAAAAATTTCTATATAGGGAAAAATGTGGAAAAATACCTAAAATAGGGAAAGAGGTGTTTAAGGGTGATCCTTAGGTGTTTTAGGTTCAATTTATAAGGATTGAAACCAAACTAAACAAGTTTGGAGACCAAGAATGAAAAATTGCAAAAAGTGTCAAAATTGGTTATTGACAACTTTGCAATTTTTGCAAAGTTGCAATGGCATTTTTTGCACTTTAATAGGAAAAGGAAAAATGGATGGTTGTAACTATAACCAAGGGCCAAGGTAGTTAGGGGAGGCCATATAAACATGAGATAACTCATTTCAAAGGGTTGGTTGTATTGATGTACAGACAGTTGATGAAGTAATAAGTGCTTGTTGATAGAAAACAAGTTTATGAAGGATTTCTTGGATAATTGGATTGGCATGCTTACTATTTTTGATGGATTAGTTGTTTTTAATCAAGTTAAGACTCTGTATAAGCTTTTTTTAATCATTAGTCTCCATTTTAGTATGTTTTCAAAATTATTTAGTTTTTTGCTTCCTATTGTCTAGTTTTGAGCAATCAACACAAAAATGATCAAATGTTGAGTTCCCATGGTTGAAAACCTATGGCCCTTGGGAATCAAGTAATGGTATGTATATACTATGTAAATAGTCATTTAGGAGATTTTGGGAGTCAATTTTCCATTTTTTTAAGAGAGCCCTAGGCAAGGAAATGAAAGCTTGGCAAGGCACAATGATGCTTGCAAGCGAGTGTTAGATGGAGTAGATGATTGGAAAGTGCCAATATTGATTGGGAAATGGTAGTAGGGTGAGTCTAGTGTCCTAAAACTAGAGGAGGGATTCTAGGGTAAATATTTTCTTGTTGAAGGAGCATAATTGCTGTCATTGCCTTGGAAACCCTTAGAAGTAGGGTTTTTTGAAAATGTATAGTATAGACACCATGGAGACCTAAGACCTAGAAAATATTTGAGCCTAGGTCAATTAGAAAAAAATTATTGAATGCATAAATAGGCCTATTTAAGAGATTTTTCAAGATATCAAAGTTTCCTTGTTTCTAGGAAGGCTAATAAGGCCTCTTAGGGCTACAAGGGCAGACAAATAAATTTTGGGTTGTGGGTGTGTGAGACATATAAAAGTGGTGCAAAATGACTTGGAATGAGACAAGAACTTGATGAGAAATATTCAAACATGATTGCTCTTTTTTCATAGAAATTCATGGACCTTTGGCTTGATGGGCCAAGAAGTCCATAGATAGGATTATTGGGGAAGAAAGAGTGGAAACTAAATTGATCGATGAGTTTCTTGGTGGAAGGGTATTAGGAAAGAGTCCTTTAGGTTAGGGTTAGAGAGGAGACCTGGCCCTAAGAAGGTTGGGAGAGATCCTTGGTAGATTTATTTGGTTCTAAGTGAAGAAACTCCCCACCAATGCTTATGGGAGCTCAATGATTCTTGTGATTTTATTGATGCTCGACACTGTGGCTTGTGGCATGGAGTTCTTATATATTGGATTGAATGACTTAGTGTATTTAATGTAGATAGCATGTGATCATGATGTAGATTGATTTGGGAGTGTGTGAGGATCTATGTGTGGTATGGTTTATCTCTCCTATGTTCATTTAATCTATGGTTTAAACTTGGGGCTTGTACCAAGTACTTTTATATGGTTATTGTTGGTGGTGTAGGGGCACCTAGGTAGGCTCATGATAGACCTAGGGATACTATGTTTATTTTGGCTTGTATTGGTGTTCACCACACCACTAGGATAATAATGGGACTAACCTAGTGTTAAGTTGAGGTATGTTAAGGGTAGGAAGCTTTATTAGGCCTTAGTTGCTCCTAGTTGTAGGATTAGGTTAAATAGGGAATTTTTGAGATTTGGATGATAAAATGGCCAAATAAGTGAATTAAGGTCCTTCTATAATGCATTAAAGTCAATTTAGGGATTTTGATGAAGATTGGTAGCCTTTGGACCAAGTTTGATTGCAAAACTCAAAAAGATGTAAAAGTTTCTCAAAAGTTGTCAATGTTGTCATTCACAACATTGATAACTCTTTGCTCCATATGAAGAACTTTGTGGATGGGGCTTGGTAACTATTTGAAATAGTTAGTTTTGGATTTGGGATGAATATTTAAGGCCATCCTCAAGCTGATAAAGGGGTTGGAAGTTTTAATTGATTTGTGTGTACAGGCTGGACATTAAGAACACAGTTATAATTTATGTTTTTTGAGTTTTTTGGCATTTGAATGGATTAAGATTGGTTTCGTGGTGGTAGGAAGTGTTAGAGAAATTCATTTTAAGTTTTTGTATTAAATTAGTTTGTGATTTTTTAGGTTTCTAGTTGGTTAATAAAATTGTTTTGGAAGAAGGTCAAAATCAATCTCCCTTTATTCAAATTATTGAAGGTAGTGGAGATTAGAGATACATTCCTTGATAGTTTGAAAGATAAAAAATCACAAGGGTCTCACTCTCAAGGTGTACTAACACATACTCAAGGGAGGCCTCCTCCTAACTTGGTACATGTGATCCAAGACATTCCAAGAGGGAACATGAAAAAATCATCTCAAGACATTTCATACATAGACATAGCAACCTCTACACAAGAGATTGCATATGGTGATATCAGTGAATTAAACAGACAACCATGTGCCTCAACCAATTTATGTGGCTCAAGGATCAATGCTGGTAGAACAAAAAATTCAAAGGATTCAAGACCCAATAAACAATAAGGAAAAGGTGAAGAAAGAAGAGGCAACTCAATCAATAGATTTCAAGGTGAAGCTGAAATAAGTACATAAGACACCTGTGGTATATTATGAAGGGAAAGATGAGCTAGCCCCATTCTTGCTATTAGTAAGGATATTTGGTAAGCTCCTCCATAATTTCTTGATAGATTTGGGAGCATCAAGTAACGTCATGCCTTTGAACATTTGTAGAAGTTTAGGAATCACATCTTTGGGATCAAACAGAAGTTCTGGTAGTGGGTGAGCTATACAACATACACATGCAATTGGCATCTAATCCAAGAATGGAACACATGGTAGAATTTTAGTGGTAGATATGGCCAATACCTATGGATTGATCCTAGGTAGAGATTGGACTAGAAGATTGAATGGATAGATGGAAATTGAATTTTCTTACATGTGGCTCCTATGGAAAGGACCAAAAAAAATAGAATTGATAGCACCCCAAGGTTGAGATTGATAGTTACAGAATATTGGGAATGAAATGAAATATTATTTGTGGAAACAAATATGAGCACCTATAAAAAAAAGAAGGTAGAAGTGTTGGCAATGAATATCATAAATGAAGGAAGGGATTCCACTAAAATCCTAATTGAGTCAAATCTAGATGCTTCATCCGACGAGGGTGAAGGCATGTTTGAGAACTTTAAGAACTTTGTGACTAGAATTGTGCAGCAAGGAATGGAGTTGGGTAACTGAACATCAGTAAGAGACTTATTATTACCCAACTGGTGTAGAATTCACAATGCATTCCATTCAAAGTTATCTTGCTCCTTGTGTATAGTTACCATAGAAAAGTGGAAAATAGAACCCTAGGGGCTCTAAAACAAGATGATCAACATGGAAAATAGATGTTTGAGACTCTACAAGTTGACCAAGTAGAAAGTAGCATGATGGGTGAAACAAAGAACCAAATTACAACACCCAATGTGGAAATGAAGAGAGGTGATGAAATAGATCAGTTGAAGAATTCTCAAAAGGAGAAGTAACAAGAAAGCAATGGAGTATGGACTCTAAGGTTTGATGGTTCCAAAACTAAGCAAGGAGCTAGAGCTGGATTTGAGTTAGTTAGCCCAACGTGGGCAACATATTTGAAGGCACATAGATTGCAATTCCCATGCACCAACAATATGGTAGAATATGAGGTTTTGATTTTAGGCTTGTTGTGTGCTATCAAGAAAGGTGCCAAGATACTACATGTACTTGGAGACTCATATTTATTAATTGAGAAAATAAAGTAGAAGTTCACCTACCATGACAAGAGATTGAAGAGATATAGAAATAGAGTTTGGGATTTGGTAGAGGAGTTCGATGCCTTCAATATCAAGTTTAGCTATAGAGCAAACAATCAAGTGGAAAATGCCCTCGCACAAACTGCAAGCTCACTAGCACCAATTAAGTTGGATGGCTTAAAGAAATTTAGATTTGAGTTGGTATTGGTCCCATTAGTACTAGACAATGTCAAGAATTTCTAGGTGTTTGAAGATGATAGACATATCCTCAAGTTCTTGACTAACTCAGATGTCTTCACAACACAAATCATTGATGGTGAAGTGGATGAAGAAGTAGAGATCGACATAGAAGGAGTTATAAGCTTGAAGATAAATACTATTCCAAAGGGAATGATTGAATTAGAAAGAATATTTGACATGGATCAATTCCACCCAGCACAATATCAACCCACAGGAGGTGATGAGTGTGAAAATGTAAATTTGGGAACAGAGGATCATCCCAACATAGTTCATGTTGGGAAAGTTTGCACACCAAAGGAGAAGATAGATATATTGAGCTTGATGAGGAAATTCCCAGATGTAATTGCTTGGAGATATGAAGATTTGAAAACATACGATCCTTCCATCATCACACACACAATTCCACTAAAGGAAGGAAGTAAGCCATTCTGGTAGCGACAAAGGCTAATTAACCCTTTGTTGGAACCATTGATATTTCAAGAAGTGAAGAAGTTGCTGGATGTGTGGATCATCTTCCCAGTAAGGCATTCAACATGGGTTTCCAATCTTGTCCTAGTTAGGAAGAAAAATAGAGAAATAAGGCTATGTGTTGATTTCAAAAATTTGAATAGAGCATCAAAAAAGAATAATTATCCATTGCCATCACTAGACGAGGTCTTGAAAATCATAAATGGAGCTCAAATGATGTCATTTATGGATGGATACTTGGGGTACAATCAAGTGATTGTTGAAGAAGAAGATAGATTGAGAACAACCTTCACTACAAAGTGGGGAAAATTTGCATATAGGAGGATGCCTTTTGGCTGGTTCAATGCAGGTACAACAATTCAAAGGGCCATGGATTATTCTTTCAAGGACTTAAAAAACAAGTGCATTATCATTTACATGGATGACATAACAATATTTTTGAAAAATAGAGAAGATCACATTATAGATTTGAGGAAAGTTTTCATGAGATGTAGGAGGTTCAAAGTTTCTTTGAATTTGAAGAAATGCATTTTTGGAGTCACTAAAGGAAAACTTTTGGGACATGTGATTTTAGAAAAGGGTATCATGATAAATCTAGAGAGAGTGGAAGAAATTTCCAAACTTGGCATACTAGCTAGCAAGAAAGAGCTCAAATTGTTATTTAGAAATATCAACTTTGTGAGAAAGTTCATATCTACATTTTCTAAGATTGAAATGAATGACATGTTAAAGAAGGATGCAAAAATGGATTGTACTCTAGCAATGAAGAGGGCATTTAAAGAGATAAAACGTGCTATCATCAATGCACCAGTTCTAGTAAGCCTGAATTATGAGAGGCCATTCAATATATATTCTTTCACCTTTGATCATGCATGTGCAACCATTTTAACACAAAAGAATATGGAAGGAGAAGAGCATCTGATTGTGTTCATGAGTGCACCTTTTAGGGAGGCTGAATTGAACTATGCAAATATGGAGAAACAAGCTTATGCCTTGGTGAAGGTGGTAAAGAAGTTTAGGCATTACATCTTGAGAAGCAAAGTACATGAAATTGTGCCTAACATAGCAGTGAAGATTCTTTTGATGCAAAATGAGCTTGGAGAAAGAAGAGGTAAGTGGGTCGCCACTATGCAAGAATATGACATAGAGATTCAATCGATCAAATTGGTCAGAGGAAAACAATTGGCACAAACCATGCCATTAGAGGGGCTTGGACTTGTGTAACAAGTTTATGAATTGAAGGATGTACACCCTGATAAATGGTATCAAGACATAATCAACTATCTGTTAAACCATCAATTCCCTTCACATTTGAACCTAATGTAGAAACAAGCACTAAGATTCAAAAGCATAATATATATGCTACGAGGAGCAGTGTTATACAAGAAAAATCATGAGGGGATATATTTGAGATGCATTGGAAAAGAAGAAGCCAGGAACATTTTGGAACATTTTCATGATAAATGGGGAACATGACATGGATTAGATTTGGCTATAGCACATTGGATACTAAGAGATGGATACTATTGGCCAACTTTGTTCAGAGACACTCATGAACATTTAAAGACTTGTCATGTTTTCCAAACTACGACAAAGAGATAAAGGAATATAGCAATGCTTTTGTAGCCAATTATTGAGGTGAGACCTTTTGCGATGTGGGGACTTGAATTCATTGGTCCTATCAATCCACCTTCCTTAGCACAATACAGGTATATTCTAACCACAACTAACTACTATACTTAGTGGTCAGAAGCTCAAGCATTCTTAGAGGAAAAGATCCATAATGTGCTTTTGTATGTGATAATGGTTTTGCTTTCACTTCTTTGAAATTTCATACTTGGGCATTTGACCACGGGATCATATTAAAATTTTCATCAAGTTACTATCCCCTAGGAAATGGCCTAGTAGAATCCACAAATAAGAACCTTTTGACTATAATCAGAAAACTTTTAGATAGAAACCCAAGAGATTGGCACACTTAACTAAGATATGCTTTGTGGGCCGAGAGAACAAGAGTTAAAGAGTCCATAGGAATCACTCCTTATCATTTGGTTTATGGATAGGACCCAATATTCCCAATTCAATTGAAAATTCTAAATTTAAGGTTCATACAGAAATACTATGATTAGAACAAAGATAGAGTCCAAGTTAGGTTGGCTCCGATACAATTAGATGAAAAAGGAGACAAAGCCCTAGAAAAATTTGCAAATCATCAAGGGGTAGTTAAGTGTTGGTTTGATAGAAGAGCATAAAGTAAGGCCTTTAAGATCTTTGACTTGGTATTATATTGGGACAAAGCCCATGAAAAGAAAGGACAACATGATAAATTTGACAAACTATGCAAGGGTCCTTTCTAGATTTTAGAAATAATCAAAGATAATGCATTTAGACTTAAGATACTCACTGGTGAGGATGCCCCATTGCCTATCAATGGGAAATTCCTCAAGCATTATTTACAAACTTAGGACTCCGTCTAGAGCCTTTTTGTACATAGTTAGAATAGGTTTGCTTTCAGTTAGTAGTTAGTTTATTATTCATTCTTTAGAATAGAGTTTGTTTTGGACCATTTGGCCCAAAGATTAGAGTAGTTTCCCTTTCAGTTGTTTAGTTTAGGTTCGTGAGGGAGCTTGAGTTTATTTTGCATCAAGTCATTTGACTTGAAATTTTTTAAGCTTCCCTTAGTTGAAAATTTTTTCAGTTTTGGGCCTTTACAAGGGAAAATGGGGTCCATGTTATCACTCATGGGTAAGGTGTGTAGATTTACATTTTGGTGACAAAACAGAGTCCGTCTAGTTCATTTTTTGAATATATTTGATGAGGTTTAGAGGTTAAAGGATGTGTTTAGTAATTGGTCTATGATAGGACTTGTACTAAATTTGGGCCAAACTCGATGGAGGTTCCTATCTTTGACATGCTTACAACATTCTACTCACACTTAATTGCTTTGAGTTCTTGATGTCTTGGAGTGAAATTGGACTTAGTAAAACCATACACCTATGTCAGTACCACTGTGGTCTTCCAAACCCTTTGTGGGCTTCATTGCCTACAAGCCAAACAAAAGATTTAGAAAGAAAAGAGATATCAAAATGGAAAAAATGAATGATGAAAATAACAAGAAAAGAGAAAAAAATAGTATCAAAGTGAAAATAAAGATAAGATTTGGTTCAAGGGTGTGTAATCATCTCTACCGATGCTATAAAAATAATCACTAAAGGTAGAACCATGATTGTGGTGCCACAATGATAACTCTGTCAGGGCTATAGATGCTTGGCTGGTAATGGGGTTCTATCCAGGCTACTTTTGAAGTAAGGATATTATAATAAGCTAAGTTTGATAGATCTAAGAGATTATCAAGTTCTTGTCAAGTGGGAAATAAATCATTTACACACATGTGAGTAACTTATGATCAAGATGCTTAATTTCAATTTGAGAGTTCTTTCCCTTGTTGAGTGCTCATCCTTAAGTAGGTTTTCAGGTAATCCATCATGAGATTTTTGTTCTAAGATATTTTATTCTTGAAATGTTTAGGAATATTTCACCCATGGAGTTTCCAGAAGTTGTGAGGTTCTCACACCATCACTCCAAAATTTTGGGGACCCCCATTTTTGGTTGCCTTGGCAAATTTTTTTGAAGTTGTCCAAAATTTTTTGATTTTTTTTGAAAATTTTGATTCTTGGACAACTTCAGGCCAAAAGGGAGAGAGTTAGGTTTATTTTCACCTAGTTTCAACTTGATTTTCTAGAATGACCAATTTCATTCTTAGGCCGAACAAATTTGAAAGAACAACACTTGGTAGGATAAAATTGTAAATTTTGTACTTAGATAATTTTTTTGAAAATTTGGATATAATTGTATAAATTTGAATAATTTTCAAAATTTTTTTTTTGTTGGATTTAAGTTTTTTGGAAACTCTTACATTTTTTCAGTGAGACAATTAATTTTGTGATGATGAAATCAAATAGGAAAATTGATTTTAGACTCTAGAGAAATTATTTATTTTTACATAGCAAAATCAATTTGGATTAAATTGCAAAAATTGGCTTTAAACGTATTAAATTTTCCTTGAAGATTTTAAAATATTTAAAGAAATTAGTAATTTAAAATTGAAAAAATCAATTTTGGCTAAGCCAAAATCCAAATTTTAATGATATATTAATTGCTAAATCATCATTAAATAGAAAAATTTAGTATCTCCAAGGCTTTTTTTTTTTGTAATCTTGGTCTATCCGACAATTTAAAAAAAGAAGTAAATTTCATCTTGGCAAAATTAATTTTTAACTAAGCATTTAATTGGGACCAAGTTTGTGCTCTAATTAATGTTTTCTTTCTCCTAGGGTCCCGGTCGGCCAGCTAAGGAGGGCAAGAAAATGAGGTATAGGAGGAAGCCCTTTCCCCTTATCTCCTCATTCCTCATTCCTCGTCTTCATGGTGTTTGGCAATTTTGACTTGTAGTAAATTTCATTGTGTTTGGCAATTTTAGAAAGGGCAAATTGATTTTTTTTTTGCCATTTTCTTCATGATAGGGATCTCCCATGCTTGGCAATTTTATTTGTAGGGTAGATGTGCACTCTATATTAGTGATTTTCCATGTTAAAGGAAAAATTCTCATGCTTGGTGATTTTCCTTAGGGTAGATCAAACTTCTCATTCTTGGCAATTTATTTTGACAGAGAAGAACATTTTCAAATTTGGCAAGGTTAAATGGCAAATTTGTTACTATTAAAGTTTGATATTTTTGCTATAAGTTTGCGATTTTTTCCTTGAGCTATGCAATTTCATGTGGACAAAGATTTGGTGTTCTTTTAGAGGCTATGAATTTCTCCTAAGGTTGGATGATTTTTTGGTTGATGAAGAAAATAAGGGGCAAAGTCTAATTTTTGTGGCACATGCATGGGCAATTCCAAGAGCATTGAATTCTGATTTCTCTAGCTAGGGCATCAAGATTTGCAACAGGCTTGAAATTCTTAGGTTTGATCCAAAATTCAAAAGAAGACCCAGCAATTGGTAAAGGTAAAATCAATTTATTTAGAGTTGAAAGGAGTCCTTAAGTGGATTTCACTCTTTTGTTTTTGTCTATTTTTGTTTGCCTTGGTTCTTCTTGCACTCATCATCCACCACTTCATCATCCCATCCTAGGTTGAAGATTGGAGATTGATAAGGGTAGAATCCATGATAGGACATTTGAAGAGGTAAAAACAAGCTAGACCACCCTAGGTTGAAGTTGGGAGATATAAGTGTAGTCCATCCTAAGGTAAGGATGAAGCAGAAATAAGTGGTAGTCCTACCCCTAGGTTGAAGATTGGAGATTGATAAGTGTAGTGATAGCACTTGGCAAGGAAAAAATAAGTGTAGAATCCATCAATAGAAAGAAGGTTGGAGATCTATAAGGGTAGTCCATATCACCTAGAATGAAGGGGCAAAAATTAGTGTTTAGGATGGTAGATGTTAGTGCAAGCAAGAACCCTAAGGGAACAAATACTGATAGAGACAAAGAGAACATGATGTAGAACAAGATTTAGTATGCAAAGAACATTAACAAATAAAGTAAACATTCACAAACCAAAAACTAAATTCATATATATGCTTAGACAAAGAAAGCAAACAAGAAGTGCAAACTTCACAAGAGAAAACACTCCATGCTTTCTTGATTCTATAGATGTGTCCTTTTGTTGTGGATGTATGCTCAAGATGCTCAAAAGCTGCTTCAATGGAGATGGGTAATGGCAAATTGGTAGCTTTGTGAGCTCTCAATTTGGCATTATAAGGGTTAGATTGATGGCTTTGGTTCTCAAAATAGCATAGTAACTTTAGCTCAAAGATTGTTGATGAAATGGCTTGGGATGGGATTCAATTTATAGGCTAAGGGGTAGAGGGATGTAGGGCTTAGATGCAAGGATGGATGAAGGCTTAAGGAGGGCTAGGATGCACTCAAAGGAGAGCACATGGATTGTGCTTGTTTAGTACCAATGGGAAGGTGACACTTGTCACAAGAAGGATGAGTGTGAGAGGGTAGGGTAAAGGGTTGGTTAAAGGCATGATGAGTGGGGTTGAGTATGTAAGAGGGATGTAAGAGGAATAAGTGTGGAAGAGGGAAGAGTGTGGAAGATGGGTGTAAGAGTCATGAGTGGGCTTGTAAGAGTCTTTTATGTTTTGTAAGAGCACTCATGACTTAGTGGTTGGGATTTTTGAGGGGAGACTTTGGTTTGGATTAGGAAAGTCTTAAACTTGTTTAAGGAATGTGAAAACATTAGGGGGTGGATTAGGCTTGGGTTTAGGATTAGATTAGGGATGTTAGAGATGTACAAGTGGATGGCATTAATGAGGGTGGGTGAGTTAGTGGCTAAGCTTGGTTAGTATGGGTGGATGGGGTGGATTAGGCTAAATGGAGGATTAGAGATAGGTTAGGGGTTTTTGAATTTGAGGATTTCATTTATCAAATAGATTTATTTTAATAAATGGGGATTTTTGGAATTAGATAGAAGAATAGGATTTAATTGATAAATAATAGATTATTTGATTTATCAATTAGGACTATAGATGATTAATTAAATTAATCAACTAGGGGATGAAAAAGGATTAATTAAATAGAAATTTAATTAATAATGCCTTTTTAGATAACTAAATAGGATTACTAAAATAGTGTAATCAAATTTAGGTGTCTACACATGATACCCAAAACAACTTTCTTTTCAAAAATGAGGTGAATAATCAATACCAATATTGGTATAATAAATATGATATAGATAAATGATAGACTAAAGTGTAAGGAAAATCAGGTGTAGAAACAACTTCCTACACTAATCTCTTAAGAGAAGTATGGTGCAAATCCTAATAAAATAGTTTACACTTACAAATTCAATATCATGTAAAAAACAATATTTCAGCCAAGCAAGAATAAAAAAACTAGACAAAGAAAGAAAGACATAACACAAAGATTTTCCGGTGGGGAAAAACCTTTCGGTAAAACAACCCCACCCCTCTAGAACCTACACAATGTATTATCTTCAACACAAGGTTACAATACACCTGCAATGCAAGTTCAACATTGACAACATAAGACTCTAGTAGCAACTCACAGTACCAACAATACACTTTTTTTGCATCCACCTCTTCGCAACCCTAAAAAATGCTTGTGTCATTGAATCTTCCTAACATAGCTCTTACATGTCATAGGAATCCGTCATAACTATTTTAGCTGTGATCTCCTTATACACAATTCAAGATGCTGACACATCAACATTATTTGCAAGAAATACATTTAAAAAGAAAAATAATAAGAATAGGAATTATCCAAGGTTGAGACACCTTATTCCTAACATAAAGGAAGGAAAATCCCCCATGGCAAAGAAGATATATAGAAGTGGGATTGTACATGCAATAGCTTTTTCTTCTACCTTGTCTCATCTAGAATTGGTTATGGAGTGCACATCTAGGTTTGATCTGATTAGTAAATCCATCATTTTTGATGAAGGGAAGAGGGTGTTGGAAAACATTAGCTGACATGCAATCGAAGAAGCATTTAACATTCCCTAGTACAAGAGCGTGATAGTGGTGATGATGGATCAGGCAACCAAGTTATTTCAGGATAACCAGGAAGCTTATTTCATGCATCTAAAATAGGATTGGCTACAAAAGGGAAAGAAAGGAGTAACAAGATCATTGAGGCTCACAATGGTAGATTTCAAATAAGAATATGGTGATCTCATTGTGCTCCTTTGCCGGATCATGGGCCTAGCTCAAGGTATGCAATTTGAAAACTAGATGTACTTATTTATTGATGAAATTAAAAAAGGAAAAAGAAGATTTGATTGGGATATGATCTTAAGCAAGAATCTATAGTTGCAACTTAGAACCATACAAAACAAAAAGCAATTCTACATGGGATCCTATCTATTTTACCTAATTGCTAAGTTGTATAAAAATCTAGGACTTGAGGCCTTAGGAGAAATTGGTAGTGGGCTGCAGCAATATTTGGTGCATGAATGCTATCCCCAACTTCATTTGCCCAACAAAAAAGATTTAAAAATGTTTTGTGATGCCTTTGTCATGAAAATAGTAAGGGTATTACAAGGGACACCTATTAGGAGACTCTCATCAGAAGCAGAAGCAAATATAAAGAAGCATGGGAGTTGGTTCATTCAATTTTCACAATTTACCTACGTTAGAGTAGTAGGAAGCATAGTTTTTCCCAAGAAGCTTCCAAGATACCCACCGAAAAGATTTTTTTGATGGAATTAGCTAGGCAACTTGAGCATTATGGAAAAATAATGAGACTCAAGGTAAGATGAGAATTACCTTCTCATTCAGAATTGACAATGATAGTTGCCCCAATCGTGTCATCTTTGTAGCCATGGAGAATTAATTGGAACGGTATCATCTAGGATGGTACAGAGCAAGGCAAGGATAGTATCCAAATAGTTTTATCAAGGTATCTCATAGAAATGAATTTAAACATGTTCCCATTATGGAAGACTTTTGGGCCAATGCCAAGGATGACTTTGTTGGAAATATTCAAGATATGACAGGTTACTGAGAGGGGAGGGGTGAATCAGTAACCTAATTTTTTTAAAATAATTCAGCACTTTAACCATATATACTATTCACCATTCATTCATATAATCTATTGCATATATGAGAGATCAGACATTTATAACACATGTATACAATGATTTGGTAACCCAAAAACCTTCCAAATAGAAAGCAAAACTAGGGTGGGGATGATACCCACAAAACTTTGTTACTATAGTATGAAGTTAGCCTGTTAAGGCTTACATTGACCACTTCTAGTGATCTGCCTTGTTAGGAGCACAAAGGACTGCTAGGTCGACCTTGTTAGAGGATTTACAAACATACAATGAAGTATTCACTCTGTTAGAAGATTTATACAAAGATCGTTAAGTCTACCCTGTTAAAGGATTTACAAAAATGATTCACCTGTTAGGATGAAATAGTTTATCTACTTACAACTTGATTGCCAATTAGATCCTTGAAGTATAGATCACCTCTTGTGACTGATGAATCTTTACTACTCCTTGTAGACCTTGCTGAATATTCTGCTCTGCTGCTGATTCACTTTCATTCTTTTCAAAAAATTACATGTCTACTTTGATACTCTCATGCATACATTGTAAATGATATAATACATTACATATATACCATTCCAATAATTACAATTGCAAGGTTGACCAAAACACAAGTGAAAAAATATTAATGAGTCAGCCAAATAGTAGAAAACTCAAGTTCTTCAAGCTAACTTGGTAACCTTCTAATACTTGGCATCCATTGTATTACTTTGCATCATCATGCACTTGGTAGAAGTAGAAGCTCAGTCCATACTAATCACACAATGTAGATTGGAACTCGGTAACCATTGGAGACTCGACAGATATAGTATCACTCTGTAAAAATTGAATCCTTTGTTTACCTTGCTTTCACTCGGTAAGCACTACACTTTCATTACTTGGTAAACACTGGACTTCCATCACTTGGTAAACACTATGAAGCTCAGTGAACACTATATGCTCGCTAGATATTGCTGGGCTACACACCTACTCGGTAGCTTCATGAATGCTTGGTATGAACTGCTTGACTGCACACTCACTTGGTACTTCATGAATGCTCGATATGAACTACTTAGTGATGAATCTACAAGGTAATCACTAAATGCTCAGTATACATTGTAGACTAAGTGATGAACTCGATAATAATTCAGAATCGAGTAAGTGTTGCCACTAATGACAAATACAATATAATGCCAACAATCTCCCCCTTTGGCATTAGTGACAAAACACTTATAAGACAAAACATATGTACATAACCTGAATCAATGAATTTTAGTTTTTCAAAATTGATCTTTGTAGAACTGCTGCATATACATTTCTATATATCTTCTTGATGACTTATAATGTATATATAAAGATACTTATGTACACATGCTAACTCTATTGAGTGTTAACTCCCCCTTTCACTTATAGTGATAACTCTCCTCACTTATTATGCTGAATCTCTCCACTTTTTTGACAATAACGCAAAAGGACTACATATATAGTTTATATGACTACACCAAAGTGAGATAGAAAATTGTGGTGTACCTTAAGGATGGTGGAAAAAGTATTATCACAGGTCTGTTGTAAAATTTGATAGGTGGAGAGAGCAATTTGAACTTCTGCCGATAATTGGATTATGTGATCAGCCACTAAGAAGTTCTGATCTTGCACCAATGTTTTGCAATGAGCAATATATTTCTACATTGTGTCCATCATAGGAAGGATCATGTTCTAGATGTCTATGAGTGTAGACCGGATCCTTGCTTCCTCTCTCAACAGTTCTGCCTGTACATCTTCCAAATATCTAATTTAGGTGTGATGAGAGGTTGTGGAGGAGGAGTCCACCTTTAACTTGGATGCACTTGATTTCATATCAATGTCAATCTTATTTAGCTTATCCTTTATTTCTTTAGTAAAACCAGAAACATCACAAAGTTTGGCAAAAAGTGATGCTGTATTATTAAATTTTTTTTCAAAATTACCCAAAAATGTTGACAAGTCAACTTGCTTGATTGCTATCTTTTGAGCAATATGCTCTAGCATCTTATTATCAAATTTCCTTTCAAATTTTTAAATTAGTTTCTTTTGTCTGAAAGAATCTTCATTAAATTTCTGTACCACCTCTTCTAACTGAATCAAAATGTGTTGAGTAGAATCTACTTCAACACCTATAGCATCTGTAATTATATCCTTAGCATTCTCAATTATTCTGTATTACTTATCCCTTTCTGATCTTAACTATTTTTGCGTAGCTTTCATCTCTATGAGTTGACTAGCTAACCTCATCTCTTCAATGGTAGGATTGTCATAGTCAATCTTTGGAATCACTATTTCTATGTCTAAGTCAATGTCTTCTCCAATTTCCTTTCCAGTGATAAGAAGTTTTAATGGATTCTTTTATTTGACTTCTGTGATGACTAGTTTGACTTTAGGAAGAGACACAATAGTGGAGATAGAAGGGCTAGCAGTGAAAAATGGGATAGGATTCAAGGATTGAATACCAATAGAAGTACTAACTAGATAAAAAATTGAAACTCTTCACAAAAATGGTATCACACTCAGTAGAGTACCCATAGTAGTATTTGAACTGATTGGAGTTGAAGTGGATATAGATAATGCTAATGAGAACAAAACTCTAGAACTTACTAGAATTGATGGAGACAAAATTGTAGAACTTACTATGACACTCACTGATGGTGAAGGAGCTAAGGAGGCTGACTCGGTGGCTGAAGAAGTGATAGACAACTTGGTAAGTGCTTGGCACATCTATTTCAGATACCCAGAGCTAGGAGGTGGCTGGTGAAGATTGAGCTATGGTAGTGATTGTTGTGCTCAAAATTTCACTTATAGAAGCTATCTCCATCGTAGATTTAACTGTCTTTGGTGGAGAGTGAGGAAGGGATGCAATAACTTCTGTTGCAATTTTTACTAGATCTTCTTCATCTTTTTCTTCCTCAAGTGCTTCTTCCTCCTTGTCTTCTTCCTCTTTTTCTTCCATTAGTGCATGTAGCTCTCCTGGAGTAACTATGATGGATGGAGTGCTATCAAAATCATCATTTCATTGCTATCATCATCCTTGATTTCAACAGGATCATCATTGGGCTTTTGCAAATGATAGATGTTCTTCCACATGTTTGTTACATCTCTTACAACATGTTCAATGTCCTTAATTAAAATCAAACATGTGTGAAATCTAATCATTATTTTACCTTCATTGTTCCTCATTGCTACCTTTATTTATGCTTTAGTAAGACTCGGTAGAAGATTCTTCAAGGATTGCTCATATATGTCTCTAGCCGTTTGGGTGGCTGACTCCCATCTTGCTTGCAATCTCTCCAACAACTCTTTGGAGATTTGAGGGGCAATCTGGTCTGGGGAGTATTTCCATTTTCCCATCTTATTGAGTACTAGTTCCTTAATCTAAATTTTCTCTGCATCAGTCCTTGTTTCAAATTTCAATGCCTTGAAATTTGTGATGCCAGCTCCCTATTCCAATTATTTTAGCCTTTCCTCAAATGTGAGTGGAGGCCTGACAAGTACAGTTTCCTGCTTTCCTTGTCTTGTTCTTCTAGAGAATACTACAGTAGGCTACTTCTTAGGTTTGGTGATAATCACCTTCCCTTTCTTCTTTGGCAGTTCCTTTTCTTTTTCTGATTCAAGTTCTTCACCTTCTTCTTCATCCTCACCTTTTCCTTCAATAAGCATAAGAGGGCTGGTTGTAGTTTCCAACTTTGCTATCTTTCTCTTGCATTTGCTTATAGCCTAGGGTATCTTGATTTAAAGCTCAATTCTAGTCTTGACAAGTGCCAAAGGCAAGAAGCTTAGGATCTATAGGCTCATTTACCAGTGCTTCAATAATGTCCCTGGCTTCATCAATATTCACCTCATAAGGAAGAAGTTACACCCATGCAACTTGGGTTATGACTACCTAAATGTATACTCTATCATAGTCAACCATGAAGCATACATCATCTTTGTAATCTTCAACAAGTTTTGGTGGAATTCAGAACTATTATTCATTCTTTCCTTGAAATCTTCAAAATAATTATCCATAACCTTCTCAAAGTTTTCACCCATGTCAGCAATAAACTCATTAATCTGATATAAAATTGGAATATCTTTTCTCCACACAAATGAGCCCTTTTATGGAAAGAATTTTTGAATATAGAAAAATAAACAAATTAATAGGTAACCAAATTTGCAGGGATTATTCTTTGAACTCCTTATGCTGTCCATATTCTTGTTCAATTGTTTCAACAACAATTTTGACAGGTCAAATTCAAGATTTTTCTTCACAATTTTGAATGCCAAATCAACAGCCTCATAGGGCACACTATTCAAATGACTAGAGCTATAAATTTAGTGGGCAATGAAATGAATTCCAAACCTTAATTCAAAATCAGATACAATGCTAACCTTCAAACCTCTACCATCCCTTTTAGCTAGGGTTTTCTTCTGTAACTCCTCCCAACCTAGGGTTTTGTTAGATTTTGCTTTACTTAGCATGGGGAGACTAGTAATCTTATGAATCATCTTCTTGGTGATTAACACTAGCTCCTCTAAGCATAGTTTCCCATTGTGAACATGACTGAGTATGTATCTGATCCACTTAATTTGGAAACTTCTTGGCATATGCAAGATATGGGCTAACCCTTTGGTCTCTAGATGCTTATGCTCGGATTTCAAAGAGCCATCAACATTCATTTCTCCTAGGGAATTATCCATCTCTAGGTTTCCAATCTCTTGAATAGAACATTTGAAATGTGAACGAATGTCATTTATGAGAAGTACCTTTGGTGGAGTTTGCAATTGAGCTCCATTGGGGTCGAGTGATTTTGCAATTGCTGGAACTAGCTTGAAATTTGGTGCCTTCCACTCCACATCTTTAACTAGCATTTATGAACCTCTTTTTTCCTTGGTTCTACTACTACTCCCGGATGCCATCGCTGCTCGATAAGTGTAAGAAAATTTTGAACAAATTCTTTGCTTGAAGATCGCTTGAAATTTCTTGGAATTTTCTTTGGAATTGCTGGAAATTTTTTAGCTCTATAATCATGGTGAAGAATGAAATCAAATTCTGCCCCTTTGAATTTTTTTTTTCATAAATGCTTGGTATGAAGGTAGCTAAGATGCCATAGTGCTTGACAGGCTATCATTCACTTGCTCGGTAGGTGCTTACAACTCGATGATCGAACATAACTTTAGTTACTCCCAACCTAGCTTGGTTGAGTCTGTGACTGACCTTGCTCAACATGACCTAATTTCTTGTGACCCTTTGTATGTAAAATATTAATTGGATCATTTACTTTCTTTCATTTTGGAACTACTTGAGAGATCACTAGAAGATGTAGTTCCATATCTTTTTTTATGGATCTTAACTGGAGATGGTGGAGTCACTCACTTCTTGAGTGACATTGCCATCATTTGAACTATCTTTCTCGATAGATTTAAGAATCCACTGTTGCCTCATCTACTTTTGAATGTTATCATCTTTAGCTTTCTTTTCATCTTCAACTCTTCCTCTATTCATGCAATTTTTAGCTATATGACTGAGTTCTGTGCATGTATAACATCTTACACTAGTGTCCTTCTTCCTTAGGTGATGTCTTGCATAGTTTATACCAATATGCTCATATTCTCCACAATAATGACATCTACACCAGGTATTGTAGTCCCATCCAAATATTGCTTTAACAAGTTTTTCAACTAGATTGAATGATTTGGATTTGCATTGGAATGCCTTGTGACCATGCTTCTTGCATTTGTGATAATTTCCTTCAAATTTTGGTTTCTCCTTGCATTCATTAGCTTTATAACCATGCTGATTGCAATTGTAGCATTTACCATTGAATTTACCTTTTCCATTGCTCCAACACTTGTTTGATGTGTGATCTAACTTACCACATAGATTGCAAGTAGGTCTTTGATTCCTTTAGGCACCTATTTAGAGGTTTCACCTTCTTCCTTATAACCAAGACCAGCTTTACCTTTTTGTCTATGAAAATTTTGCTCACTTTCTTGATTTAATTGAGTCATGTCTACTTGAGATTTCATTATCTTTTCATTGACTTGATTTTTAGTGATTAAATCATTTTCCAAACTTTCATTGATTTGTCTTTTAGATCTTAAGTCACTTTGTAAGCTTTCATTGATTTGTCTTTCAGTGATTAAATAATTCCTCAGGCTTTCATTTTTAGATCTCAAATTCATAATTTCTTCATTTGCATTAGATAGTTGATCTATAAGATCTTCATGCTGAAGGGATTGATTATTTCTTTTCTCTAAGTCTTCATTTGCCTTGTTTCTCTATTCCAAAACTTCACATAGCCTGATTGATTGGATTTCTTGTTCTCTTTTAAGCTTTCTTACTTCTTCCTATAGAGAGCCATTCTTTGCTAGGAGTTCCTTGATTGCCTCATTAGCTTCATCTGAACTACTTGATGTTAAAAGGTCTTCAATCTTTTCTTCAACATACTGATGGTCATTCATTTGTCTTGCAAATTCCTACCTTCTCTTCAAGGATTGAGAAAGATGCTCCTTTGCTTCTTTGAGTTGAGCCATGGCTAGTTCTAGATCTAGCTTTTCATTTTCAATAGCTTTGTCAAGTCTGAATATCTCCATTGTCCTTGATCTTTGCTAAAGCTATCAAACTTTATCTTGAGAACCACAAAGTCTCTGATACCAATTATTGAAAATATTCAAGATATGACAAGTTACCGAGAGGGGAGGGGTGAATCAGTAACCTCAAAATTTTTAAATAATTCAGCACTTTAACCATATATACTATTCACCATTCATTCATCTAATCTACTGCATATATGAGAGATCAAACATTTATAACACATGTACACAGTGATTTGGTAACGCAAAAATCTTCTAAATAGAAAGTAAAATTGGGGTGGGGATGATACCCACAAAACTTCATTATTGTAGTATGAAGTTAACTTGTTAAGGCTTACATTGACCACTTCTAGTGATCTTCCCTATTAGGAGCACAAAGGACTAGTAGGTTGACCTTGTTAGAGGATTTACAAACATACAATGAAGTATGCACTTTGTTAGGAGATTTATACAAAGACTGTTAAGTCTACCCTATTAAAGGATTTACAAAACTGATTCACCTGTTAGGATGAAACAGTTGATCTACTTGCAAAGTGATTGCTAATTAGATCCTTGAAGTATAGATCACCTCTTGTGACTGACGAATCTTTGCTACTCCTTTTAGACCTTGCTGAATACTCTGCTCTGTTGCTGATTCACTTTCATTATTCTCAAAAAATTACATGTCTATCTTGATACTCTCATGCATACATTGTAAATGATATAATACATTACATATATACCATTCCAATAATTACAATTGCAAGGTCAGCCAAAACACAAGTGAACAAAATATTACTGAGTCAGCCAAATAGTAGAAAACTTGAGTTCTTCAAGTTGACTTGGTAACCTTCTAATAATTGGCATCCACTATATTACTTCGCATCATCATGCACTTGGTAGAAGTAGAAGCTTGGTCCATACTAATCACACAATGTAGCTTGAAGCTCGGTAACAATTAGAGACTCCACATATATAGTATCACTCGATAAAAATTGAATCCTTTGTTTACCTTGCTTTCACTCAATAAGATCTACACTTTCATTACTTGGTAAAAATTGGACTTACATCACTTGGTAAACACTATGAAGCTCGGTGAACATTGTACGCTTGATAGATATTGCTGGTCTGCACACCCACTCGATAACTTCATGAATGCTCAGTATGAACTACTTGACTGCACACTCACTCAGTAGCTTCAGGAATGCTCAGTATGAACTGCTTAAGTGATGAATCTACAAGGTAACCATTGAATGCTCAGTATACACTATAGATTGAGTGATGAACTCAGTAATCATTCATAATAGAGTAAGTGTTGTCACTAATGAAAAATACAATATAATGCCAACAAACTTTCATGTGAAAAAGCTAGCTTTCTCAAGGTTGTCAGTGAACATGATAAGAGATATCAAATGGAGAGGCCTTGATATTCTTGATCAACTAGAAGATGATGGAGATGTGCTAACAGAAGATTATGATACAATAGAAGGAATAGAGTTGAATCCAATAGATTGGGATGATCATCAAGATCCTTCCTTCAAATTAGTGAGAAGGAAAATAGATTTTCATACTGAGTCATGATATAATGAAAAGTTAAGGAAAATAAAAAGTCAAAGGATACCCCTTACTTATTAAAAAATGAAGCCAAAAGAGGGTCCAACAAAATTAGTCAAATAGAAGGGTAAAGGAAGTAGCTGGCAACAAGAAACATTTAGGAGCAAGAAGAGAGCTTTGGAGGTTGAAAAAAGAAAAGAACTTCAAGAACCTCCAATAAAGAGACAACACACATCACCCTTAAGGGAAAGGATAATTGAGGCTAGAGACCAAGAAAATAACACAAGTGAATAAAGGACCATGGTAGAAGTGAGCTCTGATTCAAAGTCAAGTGGTTATAGTAATAGTACTGAGTACTCTCCTCTCTTAGAAAATCAACATGGAGATGACAGGGCAGTTACTAGTGAAGAAGGAGATGGACTGATTGATATTGAGGCAATATGTTATGACCTGAGGCTGTTGGTGATGCTCTATTAGTCAAACCAAATCCAAATTTTGGGAGATGCACCACACCACTGTGGTTAAGGTAAATTCTTATTCCAAGAGGTGAGGTAGTAACTACTCAAATAGCTGAATACATCCAAGGACTAATAGAAAAGAGTGATAGTGAGAACCAAAAACAAATGGAAAAAATAGTGGGAAAGGTAATCACGAGCGACAATGATGGTCACTAAAAGGTTCAGATTGATGTACCAATAGTCAACAAGGAATTGGATGAGATTGCAGCCCAAGAATATGAGATAGTGGAACATAATTTGGGAAGAAACATAGATGACATGTAATGTGAAGAGATACAAGAGGGTATAGTTTCAATTAGAGAAATGTTGAGGAAGAAAAATGAAAGGATCATAAAGTTGGAGGCCAAGAAAAAATATTGGAGAGATTTCTAGCCTATCCATTAGTTGCACCAGGTAGGCCTTCCCCAAGACAACAAGAGTAACCTAAAAGAGATACTAGCTCTGCTACATGAAGTTAGGGATTGGATCCATGATACAATCCAAGATAGGGGAAATTTATTGCCTTCCTTCCTCTCAACATTCTAGTCATTAGTGACTATTAGAAAAAAATTTAGAATATTTAAAGAGGAGTGGAAGGATTTCCTTCTAGTTAAGGATTTATCTATTTCTAGGCTACAAGTATTCATTAGGCTACTAGAGGCATATTTGGAAAGGGCCAAGTTGGTTGATGAAAAATGATTGAGTACAATTGAGTCTTGGTTTTTTGCCTTGACTACCAAATTGAGAACACTCGAGGAGATAAAGAATATAGTTGCACAACACAACCCAAGCATCAACACTTCCATTTCAACCATGATAAGCAACATTGGGGTGGAATTTGATTTTGAAGACATTAGAGAAGAGGACATTGATGAGACAAGACTTGGATCAAGATTGGATGAGTTAGGAAAGGTTGCTATCAAGAAGAAAAATTTGGGCACCCTTTCCTCCCTCAATGCCTTTATCAAATTTGCAAAAGAGTATGAGAAGGACCATGAGAAGACACTATAGGCAGCAAGCAACATGATGAAATTGACTAAGCTCAAGATAAAGCATACACCTTGGCCTCCCATGGAGGAAGTCAACGAAAGGCTAGCTAGGTTCATTGCCTTAGCTAAAAGAATGAAAGAAAAAGGGAGATTTATATTAGAAGATCATTTTATGTAAGCCCAAGTGGTAATTTCTCTTTCTTCTAGGGTAGGACAAGTGTTGAATTATGATTGGCCACCATTTTGGTGCCTTCTCATTGGTTTTTATTTTTCCACTTTTTTTATTGGACCATTGGTGAGGTGGCATCTTCTCATTGGCTGATGGGGTGGCAACCCTAATTAGGGTTTCTAAGATTCAATCTAGATCATT
This sequence comes from Cupressus sempervirens, assembly GCA_028749045.1. Classification (NCBI taxonomy): domain Eukaryota; kingdom Viridiplantae; phylum Streptophyta; class Pinopsida; order Cupressales; family Cupressaceae; genus Cupressus; species Cupressus sempervirens. The sequence goes on along the minus strand of CM053789.1, from coordinate 124,184,643 downwards.
AGTTTTTCCTCTTTATCTCTACCATTGGTTGTACATTTTTGCCTCTATATAAGGCCATTTTCTCTCATTTGTAATGGTGGGATAAAATTGTTGCATAAGATAATGCCAAAATCACTTTTCTTTCTCATTGTTGTGACTTGCATGGTGATTCATAACTATTGGTGTTGTTTCATGGTTTCTACTATCACTATTTAGAATAAAATTTTCATTTTAAAGTTGCTAAAATAGATTTCAATTCAAGTTTCTAAGTAAGATTAAGAGTAGATGGATAGTTGTATGGTAGCATTAGTGGATGTTTGATAAGGATCAATAACTAGGCCACTAGCATCCTAACGCCTTGTTGGGAAGTCTTGTGTCATAAACTAGTTAATTTTCTATTGAATCATTGCATCTATGGAGGTGGAGCCACTGGTTAACTTTCATTAGATTCGATCTTGGTCCATTTTCTAATCTTTCCATTCATAGGAGTAGGAGTAGAATAGCAAGTAGTTAGGAGTTGGAGTTTTGAAGAGGAAAGTTAGAAAGGCGTAAGTCACAAGAACATTCACCCTACATCACCATCACCTTCTCCACCAAAATCCTCTAGCATTGACACTGAATCACCATCATCATCATTCCACCAAATTTGAAATCATCCTCAAACAAATAGTGTAAGGCTGCCTATGTGATTAGTAGCAAATCACATCGATATACTGAGTTAGTATCCATAGGTGTAAGGAACATTGGAGTTATTCTCATGTCCCATGAGCATTAACTTTTGAAGAGAGTAATTGTATGTTTGATACTCCATATCAGATATTCAATTGCTGATATGATATGTGGTATAAAAACTGACATCAACACCTAGTCCTAAGTTGAGTTATGTTAGGGGTAGGAAGCTTTATTAGGTCAAATAGGGATTTTTTTTGATTTAGAAGGTAAAATTTCCAAATAAGTGATTTAAGGTTATTATTTAATGTTTTTAAGTCTATATAGGGATTTTGGTGAAGTGTGGTAGGCTTTGGACTAAGTTTGAGGGAAAAACTCAAAAAATGTAAAAGTTTGACAATTTTTTATTACATACGAGAAAATTTGTAGATGAGGCTTGGTAAATATTTGAAACCATTAATATTGGACTTGGGATGAGTATTTAAGGCCATACTCAACCTAATGGAGGGGTTGGAAGTTTTAGTTGATTTGTGTGTACAGATTGGACATCAAGAATACAATTACAATTTATGTTTTTTGAGTATTTTGGGATTTCTATGGACTGAGATTGATTTTGCAATGGTTGAAAGTGTTAGATGAATTCATTCTAAGATTCTATATAGAATTAGTTTTTTATTTTGTAGGTTTCTATTTGGTTAATAAACTTATTTTTTTCCTGCTTGCCTATTGTTATGAATCAAGCAATTGAGAAAAATGGGGTCATAAATCCTCTTCCCACCATTGAACTTGCATGAGTCTTTGGAATTAGGAAGATGGATCCTTGTAAATATTGTATAGTAAAGGAGTTAACCTAGAAAGTAAGGGAGAAATTTTTGTGATGATGCCCTAGGTGAGCTGGATATGTATGGCTAAGGATCATAATATACAACAAAGGTGTTAGGAGGTATTGAAAGAAAAGATAGATTCAATAAAATCTTGGAATAGGGTAGAGGTATGAGTGTTGAAGCCTCTACTACTAGGGAAGACAATGGTGGAATATATTTGGAGGGGAAAAATTAGATCTTCTTAGAAAAACCTAATTTCTTTGTAAACCTTTATTTTTAGGCATTATTGTAGGCTATACTGTACAGATGTTTTGGGATCCTAAGACCTCAAGAATAATTTAGTAATCTAAAAAGGGTATCTAAATCCATGGTTAGTTTACCCCCTTATTAAGGACTTTTTCAAGCTATTCATGATTTTCATTGAATGGAGGGCTAATTGCTTGTAGACCTGCTATGAGCATTTTTCTGCAATTTTATGTGTTTCTTGGAACTTGATTAAGGTTTCCATAGAAATTGTGGATGTAAGTCTTGAAGGGTATTGTAGTGCATTCTTAGATGCCCATTCCTTCATTTGGAGTGATAGTTATGATGTTGGGGTAGATTGTGGAGTTAGTGAAGAGGAAGAAATAAGGACCAAAGCAAGCCTAGGAAGTAGTTAAAGAGTTATTGTTTTACCTAATTGGTGTTCACTAGTTGAATGGAGTAGGTCCTCATAGATATGATCCTAAGGAGAAGTAAGGTAAAAGAAACCCCATTAGGTTAAGAGAAATACATAAGGAGACCCTAGATAGAAGTTGGGCTAGGAGCTAGACCAATGTTACATCAGTGGGTTATCATGATGGTTAACATTTTATACTTAACATTTGTTGTGAGATGACTTGTGGCTTAAATATGCATTTAATGAAAGGATTTATTTAATTTGTAATTTTCTAGCCTAACTTTTGGCTTAGTTGGGTATAATTAGGGAGTTGAGGTAGAGTCTTGAGTCATACATTTAGGGGAGTGGATCAAGAATTCAACATGGAGTGGTTGAGTGGAGAAAATTTTGAGCAAAGCTAGTGCCTATGGATGAAGAAATGAGGAGATTTATTGTTGAGCTTGTGAGCACAAGTTTAAATCTTATGTGAAGGTCTCTACTAGAGTGATAGAGTGTGTTACATATTTGGACTAGCTAAGGATTGCATTAGATCATGAGGGATCTTGTAGAACTTTTACTTTCTTTATATTTGGCCATAACCAAGAAGGCCTTACAACATAACACATTGCATGTAATTAGTTGATTTATAAATAAAGAGTTATGTTTGGTATTAGATCTTGCATCTTGTTTTGTGTCTCCATTATTTGGCTATTTATAGGGGGCTATGATATCTCCTTTGGGGATTCTCTTGCCTTGTGTTGTGTTAAAGTTTGTACCATTCTACACATTTTTTTTTACTATGTGTTACTCGACATACACAATCTCTGATGCTCAATCATAACTATTCTTCTTGTTGTCACTCATCCTTAACTAGCTTGGCTCCTTCTCTATGACTTGACATCTATGTGCTCTTTCTACTTGACATTAACTATATTGGGCTTATACTAGAGTACTTGGTGACAAAAATTTTTCTCAACTCCTATAGATCTTCACATAAATGAATATTTATAGGTCTTTACATGACTCAACCTATATAGAGTAGCTCAGTCATAGCGATGACAAATCGAATCTACCTTATTTATGGCTAAGTGTTTGAAACTAATAGACAACAAAACATAGAGAGACCAACAATCTCCCCCTTTGACATTAGTGACAAAAATACTTTATCATGATTACATCTTTACATTACAAAAATAAGAGTACTCCTCGTAAACCTATGACTAGGTTTCTATAAAACTTCAAAATTTTATTTTTCTTTAGAACATAATACGAAATACATAGTTTACATGACCAAAAAAATAGTTTGATGTAGCTTGTCATACCTTTTCTTGTCTCATTCCCTTGCTTTTCACTTATTTTCATCATTTTCCCCTTTTTAGAGATTTTTAATCATACCATTTCCCTATTTTTGATAGTTATGTCTATTGCTAGGGCACCTGCTCTTATGTAGAGAGAATCAAATAATATTTATCGATAAATTGTTTATGGGTATGAATAATAATGACAAGAGCATGATCCCATGTGGTTCTCACTGATTCCAAAATTTGATTTTTATTTCTAATTTTACAACTAAATCAATTGAGCTATCAAAACATATATCCTTGATATCATGCGCCACTTTTTTTTGTTGCTACTCTCTTTTCATATCTTCTTGCTTTTTCTTTCTATCTAAACTATCTTGTAGTATGATAGTTTGTTCAAATGTGACGTTATTTAGATCCCATTTTGGCATTTCTATAACTTCATCCAGAGTAAAAGTATTACTTGGAGAATTGTCCTTTTACTTCTTTCCTTTATCTTTCTTTGGAGTGCTACTGATCAACATGACTTGAGTTAGATTAGGTGAGGAGGTGTCACTACTTGGTCTTACTTGTATATCAATGCTAGGAACAAAAATAGTAACACTCAACACTGCTTGGGAAACTACATTCTCTTGTTCTTTCTTTGCTTTTTTTGTACATTATCCTTATTTCTCTCATTCAGAGTTCTTGAGACATGTGGTCCTATTTGACCTATAGTAGAGAGCTCTACATTTATTTCCTTTTCTGGTTCAACTTGTTCTTTCTTCTCCTTTACTAACTCCTTAGAATCTAATACCAATGTCTTTTTTTGAAAAGACTCTTGTAGTTATTTCTTAATCTTCTTTATGTGTTCATTGAAATTTACAATTTAGAATTACATTTCTCCTACTTTAGGATATTCATTTATTTGTTGTAATATAGGAGTGTTAGGTATAGATGCATGAATAGGAGATATGTTTTCTTGAGGGCTCAACACACTTTAATCTTCTTCATTATTGTGATCAACTTCAATGGTTACATTGTCTACTTCTTTCTCTTGTCCACTTCTTTCTCCTATTTATCTCCTCCTATAGTTAGTCCAAAAAATTATTTTCCATAATAATAAATTTTTTTGTACAACAACCTCAACTTAATTTTTTAAAATTCTCTATATTTAGGAGCAAATCAGTTCCTATACTTCTCCAAAAGTGTTATCTTTTCCTTATTTGTCAACCCAAGCATTATTTTGGTTAAATTGCCTTCTATTATTTTCCTTTCAATTTTAGTTGCCTATTTCCATTTAGCATTAATTCTACTATACAAATCATTAGGAATCTTATTTTCCATCTCTATAGATGCTAACTTGTGTTTAGCCATCATTTCTAATATTACCTCCTCAACCTTAATCGTGTTAGCATCACTTAAAGTTTTATACTTAACATATTTAAAACTAGATAAACCTGCAGATTTATGATATTATAAGATACCTCATCAAAAATATTCTTAGGATTTATATACACAATGAATCATTGGTGACTAGGTTCATTAGACTCGGTCCTCTCGGTATCTTCCTCTTCAACCTCTTTTTGCTTTTCTAGTCATCTTTTCTTTGGCTGATCTTTGGTGGCTAGTATATTCCTATTAATTACACTTGTGCCACTTGGACCTTTTATTGGATTAGTAATATTTACCAATCCTTTCTTCATTAGTGGATCAATATTGGCTATTTTTGGTGCCCTAGTTCTTGGTCTTAGTGGTGCACAAGGAGAGAGGAGCTTAAATGTTACCTTCTTTACAAACTTCCTTTGTTGGAAATATGGATAAGTAAAATAATTTGGTATAGTGATGGATTTTTAATTTATGGAAACATATACCTTATGTGAAGAAGGAACTATGTACACATGGAGATGCTATAGTTAGAAATAGAAAATTGTCTAAGTATCAAATAGTTCTCCATCAAAATAGAGATAGTTTTTGTGTGTATAAATGATAGAGACATAAATAGCATGTGCATGTTCAGATAAAATTAGTACACTATGTTAGCATGATGTATGTCAAAGTGCAAGTTTGTACAAAAAATACAAAATTAGTTATGGGCTAAACACTAGTAAAGGGAATATACAAGACAAAACATAAAATATCAAAGAAATGTGAATTATGGGTTAAGGAATTATTTTGATCATGAAATAATTACTTAAATAATTAGGTATGACATCCTAGATGTTAACCCTAAGAGGGAAAGAGTTATTTTTGCATTTTTCCAAGCATGTGAAAGCTTGAAGGCTGACTAGGCAATTTTGTTAAAATGTAAAGGTATAAAGGAAAAATTGTAATATGAAAAATGAGATGCGAACTTGTAGATATAAATGTAAACTATGAAAACTTATGTGAAGGCTAAATGTATGATATGTGAGCTATATGATATGCGAATTCTAATATTTAATTAGAGGAATGTGAAGTAGAAAAAGCAACAGGAAAGAGGTTTTTGTATCTATCTCTTTGTATAAGAAACTATATTTTATATTACATTCTTGGGCAATAAGCTCATCTTGCATACATTTTTTAAGTGTATATACCAACTCCTATTAGGGTTTGAGTAACTCTTAAAATTTTTGAGGAATTTAATAGGGCCTAGTCCTCTAACAAGGACTGAGATACTATATGTATGTAATAGACTCCTAAAAGGGTCAACATCCTTAACCAAATACATTGTTTAGTGGATCATTTTGTGGGTACCATCCCCATCGAGGTTTTCCCTTGGGTATGGTTTCCCTAGTTAAAAAAAAATGGTGTTATGATATTTCTCTTTGTATGGTTATGTCATTGTTCAACATTTTTAGTTTACTTTCATATGAAATTTATAAGGAAATTAACAATATTAAATTTTAAGCTAAATTTTTTAAAATAATGATTCACCCCCTTCTCAAAATTCCTTATTTATAATAATTGGTATCAAATCTTGGTTACCTTGAAGAGGCTTTAGATATCTGCTACAATGGTTAGAAAGTAATAATGAAATGACTCGATTGTGATGCAACTGAATTGCTAATCACAGGTCTCTATTCTAGTTCATACTTGATCCTTCCTGATTGAGTAACACTTTTTTGCTCCACAAGGATATCTACTTAACCTTCAAATTCACTTCCTCTCTTCTTATCTCTTTCAACTCATTCAACTTGCATACACCACACACACATTGAAATCACAACTTGACCTTTTACTTATACCTTCTAGATTTTCAAGTCAGCTCAAATACAAATTAGAATAACCAATATTCATTACCTCAACTAGAATCAATAGGTAAAATAATTAAGCTTTACATGTCAAAATAAGAAAATCCTTTGGTAGATGACCCAGCTCGGTAGAAACTGATTTTGAAGTGATTTCCTATGTTAAGAAATAGATGCTTAGTTAACAATGTGAACTTACAAAATTCCTTTGGTAATTGAGTGAACTTGGTTAACATTAACTCTATTCATCTTTCCCTTTATTAGCTAAGTGAGTTCGGTTAACACTCTTTTTTGTATAACTTCCTTCAATGCCTGAGTGAGCTCAATAGAAACTACCTTCTACATAGAGTAAACTTAGGAATGCTTGGTAGATAAGGAAAACTATCTTCACTGACCAAGTGAACTTGGCATGCATTGATTGCCAACTAATATGACATTTTGTAACATCAAGGATAACACACAATTAATCAATTGTATCCCACAATTTCCCTCTTTGTAATTAATAGCAACACAACATGTCATAGCACAATGAAAATTTAAGAACAAGGCTCCCTCTATTAGAACATTTCTCCCTCTTTGATTTTATATAAAAAAATTCTCCAATTGTGTTCTCCCTTTGTAAAGGAATTTCTTAACTTCTCCCTCTACAAAATTTCAGAAAGATATGATAGTAAACTTCTCCCTCTTTGACAACACATGCCAAAGACAATTTTGATTAGTATCAATGTACCATGAGTACAGATTCATTTGCAATATTTCCTTGTCAATACTACATTGATTGATTGATCGTCAAATTGGTTCTTGTTGATGCATCACTAAAATTTATTTAGTGAGCTTCAAATAGGGGAATGGCCCCTAGCTTACCTCTTAGATACAAAAATACATCCTTAGGTAATGACTTTGTGAATATATCAGCAATTTATTCTTTTATATGCACATATTCCAAGCTGATTTCTTTATCCTGAACTAATTCTCTTACAAAGTGATATTTTCTAGCAACGTTCTTTATTTTTGAATGCATCACTAGATTCTTGGATATGTTGATTGCATTGGTGTTATTACAATATATCAATATTGGCTCTTTGATTTCAACCATCATTCCTTCCAACAATTGTTTGAACCAAACAATGTTAGAGCAATTCACTATTGCTACTACATATTCTGCTCCTACTATGTATTGAGATGTGTAGTTTTTCTTCTTGCTTGTCCAAGATATAGGTCTTTTACCAAGAAAGAATGCTCCACCACTAGTTCTTTTTTCTATCATCAAGATTTCTAGCCCAATCAACATAAGTAAATACTTTTAAGTCAAGGTTGCCTCCAAGTTTGTACCATAAGCCATAGTCTTTAGTACCTTTCAGATATCTTAAGATTCTTTTTATTACCATCATGTGGTTTTCTCTAGGTTTAGCTAAGAATCTTGCCACTATCTCAACTACTAAGGCAATATCATGCCTTATATTTACTACATATTGTGATTTTCCAATCATTGATCTATATAAGGTATGATCTACTTCTTTGGAATCATCATCTTTGCTAAGCTTAAGTTAAGTACACATGGGGGTTTCAACTGGTTTTGAATCCTCCATTCCAAATTTCTTGAGTATCTCTTTGATATACTTAGATTGAGTGATATAGATATCATTTCTATTCTATTATATCTACAATCCAACAAAGAATTTTATTTTACCAAATAAAAAAAATTTCAAATTCTTTATTCATTTGTTCTGAAAATGCTTTGCATAAGTCATCATTTCCTGTGAATACAGTATCATCCACAAATATTTCTTCCAACACAATCTTCTTATCTAGTCCCTCCTTGATGTACAAACTACTATTATCATTTATTCTTTGAAAATCAATTTTTATCAAGTAGTTATGTTGTTTTTCATACTAGGCTCTAGGAGCTTGTTTTAGACCATATAGGGCTTTGTGTAATTTGTAGACAATGTCCCTTTTGTATGGATCAATAAAATCTTTTGGTTATTCAATGTATACTGCTTAATCAAGAATTCCATTCAAGATTGTAGATTTGACATCCATCTAATATACTTTGAATCCTTTGTGAACTACATAAGCTATTAATGTCCTAACACCTTCTAATCTTGCAATAGGGCCAAAATTTTCACCATAATCAATACCTTCTTCTTGAGAATAGCCTTTACATACCAACCTTGCTTTGTTTTTTGATACTTTTCGATCTTCATTCAATTTATTTCTAAATACCCATTTTGTACCAATTACATTTTATCTTTGGGACTAGGTACAAGAGTCCAAGTTTTATTCTTTTCTATTTGTTCTATTTCTTCATTCATAGCCTCGATCCAACTTTAATTTTCCAATGAATCATTGAGACTTCTAGGTTCAAATTGAGCAAGTAAACATGTACCTTTTACTTTTCTTCTTGTCATTGTTCCATCTAACTTGTCTCCAATAATCTAATTAGGTGCATGATGCCTTCTGACATATTTAGCCAATATAGGTTCTTTGACTTTTGAATGAATTGCATTGTCTTCATTTTAAATCTCAATTTTGGCTTCAGGTCCTCTATTTGTGGCTCGGGTTCTTTAGACTATAGCTTGGGTTCTTTAGACATGGTATGCACTAACTCAGTAGCCTCTTAATGTGACTTGGGTCCTTGTGACTTAGTTTGCACTTCCTGCAACTTAGCAACTGATGGAGATTTGGACAACTTAGGAGATGAAGTCTCCTTTTTGTGAAATGTGTTTGGTAATGTATCAGGTTCATAGTAGATAAATCTTCTGTTGTCTTTTGGCTCCTTTTTGCTTTCTTCTTTAGTCTTTTTTGTATACTCATAAATTCTCACATGTGCACTCTATGATTTTGTGAGTAGACAAATTCAAACATTTGTATGCTTTACTTATGTAGGAATATCCTAAAAATATACCTTCATCACCTTTTGCATCAAAATTTTCTTTTCTAGATTCTTTCAAGATATAATATTTTCTCCCATATACTCTAAAGTAACTTATGTTGGGTTTGTAGCCATCCATAGTTCATAGGGAGTTTTGTTTGAGTCCTTCTTCAACAAAACTCGGTTCAAAGTATGAACTATAGTGCTGATAGCTTCCTTCCAATATTTGATAGCAACATTCTTCTCAATCTTCAGTGTCCTTACAAAATCCATGATAGATTTATTTCTTCTTTTAGCTATTCCATTCTACTCAGGAATACTAGGGTTTGATACTTGTCTTTTGATTCCTCTTTCAATGCATAAATTGTTGAATTCATTTGAGATGAATTCACCACCTCTATCTAATCTCAAGCATTTCAATATTTTTCCAATTTCTTTTTCTACTCTAGCCAGATACCATTTGAATTTCTCAAAAGCTTCTAATTTTTCTTTTAGATACATAACTATCATCATTCTAGAATAATAATCAACAAAAAGAATGAAAAACTTTTCTTCATTATAGATTTCTATTCCAATAGGTCCACACAAATCAATATGCACAATTTCCAAGACATATTTTGATTGATAGTTTTTTCTTTTAAAACTAGTCTTTCCCATTTTACCAATTTGGCAATTTTTGCATAAACCAACATCAAGTTTCTTCAAATTAGGAAGACCTCTTACTCTTTTGAATTTTCTAATCTTGACCATATTATCAAAGTTTACATGACGTAACCTTCTATGCTATAACCAACTTTCTTCTACTTGAGTATTGAAACATGAACAATCACCAAGATCAAGATAAAATAGGTTACCTTTTGTTTGCTTGCCTGATCAAATTAGATTTTCTTGGTTATCCAATAGTCTTGCCTTGCCATTCATGAATTCTACATTGAATCCAATGTTGTTCAGCTATGGCACACTCAGTAGATTATGTTTTAGTCCTTCAACCCAATAGACATTATCATATACAAAGTTCATTGGTTAATGAGATTTGGCCTTTTCCTTTTATGCAACAAGGTTCATTGTTTCCAAACCTTACACTACCTCCATTCTAGTGTTAAAAATGTTCAAGCTTAGTTTTGTCTCTAGTCATATGGTGAGAATGTTCACTATCTATGATCCATGTGTCATTTTTGCTAAAATGAGAGACAACTACCATCTTATCTATTTCATCATCAGATTCATCTTTTATAGCAATATATACTATTTCATCTTAACTATTATCAGACTCTTTAGCCATAAAACAAGTTTTCTTACCTTTGTCTTTGTAGGATTTGTGACTTTTGAAATCCTTCTAGCCTTTGTACTTGTGGCTTTTCTTCTCTTTCTTGCCTTCTTTGTTTGGACACCTAGCAGTAATATGACCAACTTCTTCACAAGAAAAACATGTTAGAGGGATTTTACCTTTGTACTTTCCTCTACTTGTGGAATGTTTCTTTGCAAGTAGAGCTTCAAAAATTTCAAGATTTTAGTTTCTTCTTCACTTTTTGATTGATTATCTTTTATTTTCTTGCCTTTTTCTTTGAGTGAGAGTTTAGCTTCAAATGCAAATTCAATATTCTTAGAAGTAGGAACGTAGTTATCAAATTTGTCTAGTTCAAAAGCTGTCAATCTTCATACTAGGGCATCCAAAACTATCTTTTTATTTGGATCACATCTCTTTTCTTGAATGGAAGATACTCTAATTACAATATGGGAAGAAAAGTTCTAAGTGCTTTACTTACAATAGTTTCTTCTTTGATTTGTCCTTAAAATGATCTAATTGCACTAACACTGGCCTTGATTCTTTCCACATATTTTTCAACATTTTTGTCTTCTCTCATCCTCATTTGATCAAATTGTCCTTTGAGGCTTTCTACTTTGGCTCTTCTTACATTGTCATCACCTCCATAGATTTCTTTCAGTTTGTTCCACATATCAAAAGAAATTTTATAGTCTTTGACCTCATCAAATTTAGCATAATTGAAAGTAGATGCAATGCTAATCATCATGATGTTGTGGTTCTTCTTCTCAGCAATATCTTCAACTGATAAAGTTCCAATGGCATTTTTATATTCCTTATCAAGATATTTGCATCATGAATCACTGATAGTAGCCAAATGAAGCTTCATAAGTCCTTGCCATGTTGCAAAGTTGTCTTTATTCAACCTAGGAATCTCTCTCTTGTAAGACATCCTGATCTTTAGCTTAGGTCCTTGAAACCTTCTCTACAAGCACCAAAAGCTCTAATACCAATTTTTGGAAATATAAGAGGAGTAATTGAGAGGGGCCTAAATCAGTTACCACTAAAATAAATTCCAAATCCCTTAGATGTCAATTATAAAATTCAAATTGGTAAAACTAATTATTGTCGATACTTGGTAAACACACAAAAAATTATTGTAACTCGGTAAATGCAGACTATGAATTACTTTAGCAAATTTTAAGATGTTATAAGTAATTACTTATAAGCATGAAATAAATAATATGAACACATGAGATACTAGGATTTAATGTGGAAACATTTGGGAAAAACCACCAATGTAGTTTGTTATTGATTTTCACTCTTCTGAAGTGAGCCCTATTAGGAGCCAACCTTGTTAAAGGTTACAAAACAAACTATTAGGTGTGACCCTATTAAAGGATTTAATCACACTATTAGGAGTGGCCTTGCAAAAGGTCTTGAAACAATTCAATGGAATTGCCACCTTGTTAGAGGATTTACAAATGGTTGTTAAACCAACTTTGTTAAGAGATTTGAGATCACTACTACAATGGTTAGAAAGTACTAATGAAATGACCTAATTATGATGCAACTGAATTACTAATTACAGATCTCTATTCTAGTTCATACTTGTTCCTTCTTGATGAAATAATACTGGATCCTTCCTAATCAAATAACATGTTTCTACTTCACAAGGATACATGCTTATCCTTCAAGTTCACTTCCTCTCTTCTTATCTCTTTCAACTCATTCAACTTGCATACACCACACACACTTGAAATCACAACTTGACCTTTTACTTATACCTTCTAGATTGTCAAGTTAGCTCAAATACAAATTAGAATAACTAATATTCATAACCTCAGTAAGCTAGAATCAATAGGTAAAATAATTAAGTTTTACATGCCAAAATAAGAAAATCCTTTGGTAGTCAACCCAGCTTGGTAGAAACTAATTCTAAAGCGATTTCCTATGTTAACCAATAGATGCTTGGTTAACACTGTGAACTTACAAAATTCCTTTGGTAACTGATTGAACTTGATTAACACTGACTCTGTTCATATTTTCCTTTGTTAGCTAAGTGAGCTCAATTAACACTCTTTTTCTGTATAACTTCCTTTGATGGTTGAGTGAGCTCAGCAGAAACTGCCTTCTGCATAGAGTAAACTTAGGAACACTTGATAGATAAGGAAAATTGTCTTCACTAACTAAGTGAGCGCAACATGCACTGATTGTCAATTGATATGAAATTTATGTAACATCAAGGACAACACATAATTAATCAATTATATCCAACAATTATGTGTACCATTCAATTGTGTGAAGAGTTAAGGAGAAATTGAGAGTGATTTGAAAACAAAATTAGAGGTGAATTGAAGTGTTTTAAGTGCAAAGTGAAAGAAATCTCTAGTTACTCAAAATATAGGTATTTTCTAAATTTACTATTGAGTTTCAAAGATTTTGAATAAGTTAAATGGAGAAGCCTACTATATGTAATGTTAGTGAAAGGCCAAGGCACAAGATCAAGAAACATCCATATGTATCTTTGGAAAATAATCCTCTAGGAGCATTTTCACAAGTTCCATAGAATGTGTTGGACATAGAAGATATCAGATCGTACATAAATTATAGGTTTGAGAGCAGTGGAGATAGTGACATTCAAAAAAACCTAAACCTTGTGTATAATTGTGACCTATTACTGAGGAAGGAGTTTCCCATTTAAATGATTTGAATATTGTTAAGTACATGTTCTACATGGAATTTTACAATCATGAGTAGATTTGAATTATCATGATTAGAATTCATGAAGGAATGTCCTAGGTAGGAGACATCCCTATGTTGATTGATAGCACTATGATCCTTAAGATGATTTCTTTGAGAAATGAAGGCAATGACCTAGTTAATGAGAAAAATATAAAGAAACTAGTTGAAAAAAACCTAAAGACAAAATTAGATGGAAGGAAAATGAGGATTGATACAATGACATAATCATATGTTAGGGTTATTAGTAAGATCATTGGATATAAGATGAACCATAGTTCTAGAGTAAATTTAGTACCTACTAGATTCATCCATGCAACTTATTTGATAATTGTGAAGAAGGAAAAGGTGAATATATGCAAGATTGTGAATTGAAAATTATTGAATAACATAGAGAAGTTTAACAAGACAAAGAATATTGTGTTAAAATTTGAATCTCTACTAACTCACCTATTCTTCTAAGTGATGAGACAATTCCTTAGTATGCCAAACTAAGAATGGGATGATGATCAGTGTACTAGGCAGTCAATAAATCCATATTGTAGGAAGTAGTTAGAAGAAAAGTTAATGAGATATATCAAGGATTATGCAAAGTTTTCAATATGAAATGAAGTAGAGATTTAGGATTCCACCTACAATAGTGGAGAAATACATGAATGACATATGTTTCATGATTAAAACTGATGTCACATTTATGGAGGTAGAAGATTCCAAAGTGAATTTCATATATCTCATGGGCTATGAGATGAGTGAAGACATAATAGAAGTCTATCCCAAGATCATATTAGAGTTAGAAAGAGATAATGAATTTTCTAGATGGGGAACATATGATGCAAAAATAAAAGACTCTACAAAGAAGATATCAAAAAGAAAGTTGAGACAAAGATTTAAACTATTCTCAAGGAGATTGATATGAAACAAGAGGAATATAAAGAGACAATAGGAATTTCCATGGAAATGAAAGCCAACAGACAAACAATTTTTTTGGAAGCTACACCTCTAGAAATGGTAGGACTAGTAGAATCAATTACCTTATTAGACTCCTCCACACAAATACTAAGTACACCTTATACCATAGTAGGACTACTACAACCTACTATTGTACAATCAATCCAAAGGAAGAAGGATGAAAAGAAAGTAAAGATCATTGGTGAACAATCAATCACTCCTCCAAGCACAAGAAAATGAGAGAAACTCACTAAGGTAAAACAAGAGGTAGAGTCACTCTCTAGGAAGAGAACCAATCACTTATCAAGTAGACTAGGAAAGAAAGGAAACATCTACAAATGCTTGATTATGATTAATATGAAGAAGAATAATTAGAGAACAAACCTATTGAGTAGGTTGTGACTTAAGCCAAGACATCCTTGGGTTAGAAACCTTGGAAACCAAAGGTAGAGAATTTAAATGTTTTAGATTATTGATATTAAGAGCTTTGTATAGTTGAAAAAGTATTATCATTTATATAGTATCATGGATAAAATGCAACTAGAGAATGTAGTTGTTAGATATATAATTTTGGAAAATAAGAGATGTGAGGATATTTAGAAAGACATTGCTCAGGACTTGTATAACTGATTAATTAATAGAAAAAGAAAACTAGTAGAAAATGATAAAGGAGTAGAGGAAAATAAGATAAGGAAACTCTAGGAAGTTGACAATGATGAGGATATGAAAAGGATCATGAAGCATATTGAGCCCTTGTTGAGAAATAAGAGAAGAATAATTTTGTTCATGGGTGGAAATTATGAGGAAGTGAATGAGGAAACAAAGAAAGCTATTGTTAAATTCATGAGCTCTATGCCCACTATTTCCAAATAGAGAGAATTTAGGGGGAGTGATCCCTATGTCAAAAGAGAAGAATGCACTTGTTGGAATCATGAATCCTAATGATATTCATATGGGGGATTATTGTGGAAACATGATTAGATTATTATCATGATGATATGTTACATTCACAACAATGTTTTTCATTGATGTCAACATAGTGGTTTTCTATGGTATTTGATAGAAGAACAACTGAAAGATCAATTTGGTATGAACAACTAGTTTAGTATTCTCACTATCCAAGGTTATGGAGATTCTTTTGAGTATCTAGTAAATGAAGTTAATATCGGGTGAAGAAATGTTAAGTTTGGAAGAAGTTTTGTAAGTTTTGGTGATGATTATTTTGAGATAGAGTTTACAGAGGCATGTTCTAGTAAACTTGTTGTATCTCTACGAAGAATTGTTACTCTAAGAGTCAAGGTTGAGGATGTGTAGAAGATATACTAATAATGGTGTACTTAAGCTTGCTCATCATAATATTGCATGTACGTAAAGTTATTCAAGTTGCGAGGCTAAAACTTAATGTTATTGCTAAGTGCAATGTGTTCTTAATGTGGTCCTATAATAATTAATTGAGAAGGTGTAACATCTAACTTAGGGAATTGCTTTATGGATTTGGTATAAAGGAGGGACATTTTTTTTTATCTTTGAAGAATGATATGAGATGATTGTAAGTAGTACAAAGAGGGAAATGCAAAGTTGAGCAGAGCAGAGTGCAAGTGAAGGAAACTTCATTGCCGAGGTTTTATTGTGTGAAACAAAGTTGGATACTTGGATTTGAGGTTCATGACCTAGTCTACAAGGTCTGGTAGTGATTGGTTTGGTTGACAGAAAAGAGGAAAGAGGAACTTAATAAAAAATTAATTGTTTGGGTATTGAGCTTTTCTTGTAATTGAAATTGCATGTTTGGGAAGTGGGATCTTCTTGCATACATTATACTACAACTCCTAACAAGGTTGGCACAACTCCTAATTGGGTTGGAATCTCCTAACAAGGATTCAAAGTCTCCTAACAGAGACTGTATGTACCAAATATTGTAATAGACTCGTAATAGGGTCCATTCTCTGAAAAGGAATATTTATATTAGTGCATCATCTTGTGGGCATGATTCCCACTAAGGTTTTCCCTTTGATCAAGAGTTTCCCTAGATATCTGGTGTAATTGCCCATGTGCATTCTGATAGGCCAATGCTAGGGCAAATAATAAAAAAGGAATGAATGATTTATGATGATGTTTTGTTGGTCTATATGTGTCAATCTGAGAGCTTAAGCTTGCGAAAGGCAATAGAGCAATATGCTATCAAGGGATGTAGGTTGTGAGCTAAGTGATTATGAATGTAGCTAGAACACACAAAATAAAACCTACAATAAAGAAAAATAAAATTGGCAACAGGAACTATGACTTCCTAGTGACAAGATCTCTTTTATGTTCAAGCAATAGGAACTATAAAGAAATTGCAGAAAAATTTGAAAAAACTTTAACACAAATCATAAAGCCAAATATAAAACATGGAATCTAATTTAAAGTAAATAAAAGATTCATAAATTCTCAAACAATAAATTATGTGGTGAAAACCTTAATACAACTAATATAATTCTCAAGATACAAAGACTATATGCAATACTAATTTGAAATGAGACACCATAAATAATTAAGACAAAAATACTGATATGAAATTATATAGAACATAACAATTAAGACATATGACTTACCAAAAAATATATAATATATTTATATACATTTGGTAGTCAAGAGTGGGCACCCTTCCTCCCAACAAACTGATTGAAGAAAATGCTCAAAGAACTCTTAAATCAGCTTAGCACAATAATATATTTCTTATATTATGATTCATACATTCTCCTCCTCCTCTCTTGAATATGTGATGGCTTATATAGCCTTTTACATATAAAACAAACAATTCCATTTTTATCATGGAAGTTCAATCTTTATGGCTAAAACTTATTGTTTTATTTTTAATAAAGAGTGTAAAATATATGACCACTCTTTCTATAACACAATAAACTAATTTCTTAGCAATATACTAATTATTTGCAAACTAATTTTCTAATAATATAACAAATAAAAAATATGAAGATCTAGCCGAAATGGTAAATCTAAAATTTTGGCCTTTAGAAAACCACTCATAACTCTTTTATCATTCACTTTTTGAAGATTTTGTCATGCGAGAACTAAATTGGATCTATTCTAGACAAAAACCATATCTCAGATTTTTCAGATTCCTCTTCATTTTCTTAGAAATTGCCACCCAATATTGACTACAAAAAATGTTTGAATGATGATTTCTTGCAAAATTTTAATAAATATAATAATATCATTATATTTTCTTCAACATATTCCTTAGTCAATATTTTTGGAATAGAAAATACTCCAAATAAATACCAATAAGAGTCCTACATAGAAGGTGATAGAATGCATGTTGCAAATATATATTTCAATGCAAAAAGAATAAGGCTTATTAGTAAAGATAATCAATAATTAGTTTCCATAATCTAATCTCAAAACTAAATTAAATATAAATTATATATTAAATCATTTGCAACATAAAATGGTAAAATGATATGAAAATAAAATAGAATTGGAATGCAAGAATATGATAAAATGTGATAGAAAATGGGACATTATTTTCTCTCATCATTCCCCCCAACTTAACATAATGCATGTCCTTGTGCAATCATTATGATTAAGAGGTCTTAGGTTTGAACTTGCAACATTTATCTTTTCTTTCTTTCTTTTTCTCCTTTCATTTTCATTTTTTTTTTCTTTTCTACCTTTTTGTGTTCATGACATTACAAAAATTAGCTTCCATGCTTAGCCGTATGAAATAGATGATAGGCAAAAAGAAATATCAGGAGGACTAATTAAAGAAATCAAATTATTATGTGAGTTAAAATAATGATATTTATGGTGAAATGATAAGGAAAAGGATAAATAATGGGTGATAATGGGTGAATGGATAAGTAATTAGATGATACACCTCCCCCCCAACTGAAAAGGTTGACCATCCTGGGAAAAAATGAGGGGCTAAGTATGAATGTTGCAAGATGATCAATTTATTAAGAGTTAATAATTAAGGTAAGAGATAAGATAATGAAAAATAAAATTGACTATTTTACCAACTCACATGTCGAGGGAAGCCAAGGCATCTTAATAATATTGATAATAAAGTTACAAAAAGGAACCAAGGAGTATACCAAGAACTACAACACCACAAAAGAGCACCATTGGATTGAACGTAGTAGACAAAACTCTTCTAGAAGGAACCAAAATAGTCAAGAAATCTTGTAACTTGAGGAGCCACCAACATCTGATTGAAGCAATATAGATCACACTAAAGGGAGCAAAATTCATTATTCATAACACCTCAACTGAATGTGTAGTGTGTACCCAAGGTGATCAATGGGGATCACCATAATGGAAGCACAACCACAAAACTAAGTAATAATAGATATTAGAGAAACTAGGAGAGATAAAGACCTATACAAGTAGATAAGTGTCCCTAAAAAATAAACACCTCAAACCAATTATTGCAATTGTTTCTTTTTTTTTTGTTTTTTTTTTGGTTGTTTCTTTTTTTGAAATAAATTTTGATAATGACAAGTGATTGCTGGCAAACTAATTTTTAATCACTCACCACTTAATGGCACTATAAAAACAATTTTAACCACTAAGAATTAATTTTATAGTTAACATATGATGGAAACCAATTTTTAGATATTAACTGGCCAACAATGCCTAAAGGTTTTCATTGTTGGATCTTTTATTGCTTTTGTTTCCTTTTTGCTTTTTGTTCTATATTTTTTCATTTTCAATAACTGCATACAATGACCAAAGAAATAAAATCTTGACATGGATGATGAAAAATGATACCATCCACAACTTGAGCTTTTTTCCATGACCATGTAGAAGGTACTATTGAAACTTGATTGCATAAGGAACTTGAAATGATGACGAAGAATAATCTCCACAAAGTTGGGAACATTGCACCAATCAACCTTGATCTATGTGTCTCATGCCACTAAATTTGAAAACTTCTTGGAGAAGTTTAGAATACACTAGCACACTTGGATGAAAGAAGTACTCACAAGGATGACGATACTTATATGACATAGTGCTTTGATGATGATAAAAATGGATCACCTGGCATGAAGTTGTGCTACATATCCAATCCTTGTAAAGAATGAGAGATATCTATTTTTTGAAATAAAACACACCTTCATTATCAAGGACAAGGTCATAGCATGAATTACCAATGGTAGTCTCCAATGTATCCATATAACTTCAGAGAGGAGGCAACATAGCATGAGGAAGGAGTGTGATGATCTACAATATCTTCAAAGTTTTTCTAGATGTGTAGCTCAAAAAAACTATGAATCTCATAGACCAAGTTGGATATTTTCCTTCATGTGAGAAATCATCAAAGAAAATAAATCTTATTTTAAGGCGATGAACACATTATGCCACAATCTTCTTGTGATCTCCAATAGTAAAGCACAAGTGAAACATAGATGCACCAGATAGGTAGCAAGCACACTTAATGTTAACAAAGCCATCACAATGTGTTAGACAATGCTTGTCTATAAAAGTAACATCAACTAATATTGGTGCTAAGATTGCTTCACCACAACAAGTAACCTACAACCATATTCTCAAAACCAAGCATATCAAGTGTAGTAAAGCAATTTTATCAAATTAATAACCCTACCACTAAGTGAGTAATGCATTTATACAAATGTTAGGTAGAGTCATTAATATAAATAAATGCTTGATAAAAACAAAAGGATATTATTATAATGATTATATCAATGTTAATCAGAATAAGAATACTTACCCTAAATTGTTTAGATGTCACATGGTGAAGTTTTCTAAAAAGGACCAAAAAAACAATTAATGAATCTTGATCAGAGCACCACAAAATTGGTGGAATTCCACCCCAACTTAACTTCATGCCACAAGGTCACAAAATCATTGGGATAACCAAAAAAATTCTAGTAACCCATAGAGAGTAATACATCTTTTGAAATTTGTGAGCCTTTTTCAATGATAGATAAATCAAATATTCAATAATTCAATGGATGTACTCCCAAATTAGTTATAGGATATAAAAGCATAGGGAGGTGGAATTATCCAAGGAATTAAGAAATGGATTTAGTATTTGTTATCAATGAATGATCATCTAGATATAAAAGAACCAAGAATGAAGAATATATAGATATTAATACTTGGATCCTTGTTAAATAAATGAATCATCCATAGTTTATTTTGCCATCTTAGGACAATGGAAAGAATCAACAATGAGGAATAACAATCACCCAGTTTTAACATTTTGGCCATTAATGAATATAATCCCTTATAATTGTGCTTAATCAATTATTGGTCCTAAATCAACAAGTATGTGAGGGGTGCACATTTCAACCATAGGCTCCCAAATATCAATATGTGTAAGTACAAACAGAAAATATAGATCTTAGAGGATTTGGTAACACATTTGTGGAATGAGGAATGCATATGGTTTAATATTACTTAGTGTATGAGTAATTTTTACACACATATTTATGAGTCCAATAATTAGAATTGGTGCAATTTAAAGTATGGGCTCATTCGTGGGCATTTGGAATTCACTAAGTGGAAAAGAAGAACAAAGTTGATTATAATTCAATAAATGATATTTTTCTTCTAATTTAATTAAACCAAAATCACATCCCTTATATGTATAAATAGATTCCAATGTTGATTTATCAATTTCAAGCACATTATTAGATTCTAAAGAGATATGTGAAAGTTTATATGTTCTATTAACCACCTTATTATGAAGTGTTGTATGAGGAAATATAGTTTTCTTTGGTGGATATGGTAGAGTGGGTATAATATGATGTGAATGAGATAATGAATATGGTAAGAAGTTTGAAGGAGATAAATTAGATGGGAATAAGTAGGATGAGTGTAATGAAGATGGTAAAGATGGGTAGAGTTGTTGTTGTGAGTATTCTTGATTCCATTTATCATGCATATTATGTAAAGAAGTATGTTTTGAAGAAACATGTTGGCTTTTTAATGAAGTAGAGTGACAATACATATTACCAACATAATTCATAACTTGATCTTCATGAGTTGACATTTGAAATGGTCCATAAGTTACAAGGAACACTTGTTCACTTCCACTCTCATGGTAAGGATCACAGATATATTGTACCTCATTCACCATGTGCTCTTGGTTGTCCATGCATATGTATTTTTCATCTTTCCTGTAGCAATTAGAACAAAAAATGGTTAAATTTTCATCCTCAAAATCACATTTCTCTAAGAATTCATCAATGACTTGCTTATGTTCAAACATAGAGATATAATTCTTACATACCTATGATAATGGAAGATCAAGATCATTTAAGTTGCATTCATTACATAAAGAGGATGTAAAAATGTCACCTTTGGTCAGCATGATTTCCCCACCAATTTATTCTTTTATTTTTAAATTTGAAGGCATGGGTATGGAGGCAGCAACCACCAATGGGGTCAATGGGAAATGCTCCTTGTGGGATCCTAGGGTAGTTCCCAAGCACATTTTTCCTCTTGTGTTCCCTTCAAAATTTTCATTTTTGAAACAATTTTCACCCAAAATTGATGTACTTGAACAACCTTGGACATACATCATTTTAAACATTTTTTCTTCAAAATAGCTTCTTTCCTTTACAAATAACTCACAACTAGTGATAATGTAAAATTTAATTCAATTTCTAAAGCAACTAATGAATCTAATTTCTAAGGCCTACTTGCAAACTCTAAAACAAATCTCTTAAACCAATGCATCTATATGATTTAAGCAATGTAAATTAAGATTAATGACTTAAGCAAGGCTAGCAATTGCAAAAGCTTTCATCCTAATGCATTGTTCCTAACTCAACTTGTCAAGCTAAGATGCCTTTGACATCTTTCCTCAACAATGACACCAAAATGATAGGCCAACACTGAGGAAAATAATAAAAAAAGAATTAATGATTTATGATGATGTTTGGCTAGTCTATATGTGTCAATCCAAGAGCATAAGCTTGCGAAAGGCATCCAAGAAATATGCTATCAAGGGATGTAGGTTGTGTGCTAAGTGATTATGAATGTAGCTAGAGCACATGGAAGAAAACCTAAAACAAAGCAAAATAAAATTGGCAACATGAACTGTCACTTCCTAGTGATAAGATCTTCTCTTTTATGTTCAAGCGACAAGAACTATAAAGAAATTTTAGCAAACTCTAAAACAACAACTAAACCATAAAGCCAAATATAAAGCATGGAATCTAATTAAAAATAAATAAAATATTCATAAATTCTCAAACAATAAAGTATATAGTGAAAACCTTAATACAACTAATATAATTCTCAATGATTATGCGTGAAACATAGGGATGAATTATAGATACAAATACTTTATGAAATACTAATCTAAAATGAGACAAAATAAATAATTAAGACACTAAAATAATGATATGAAATTATATAGAACATAAACAATTAAGACATACAACTTACAAAAATATATAAAATACATTTATATACATTCGACAGCCGAGAGTGGTTGCCCTTCCTCCCAACAAATTGATTGAAGAAAATGCTCAAAGAACTCTTAAATCAGCTTAGAATGATAATATATTTATGATATTGTGATTCATACATTCTTCTCCTCCTCTCTTGAATATGTGATGGATTATATAGCCTTTTACATATATAACAAACAATTCCATTTTTATCATGGAAGTTCAGTCTTTATGGCTGAAAATTATTGTTTTATTTTTAGTAAAGAGTGTAAAATATATGACCACTCTTTTTATAACATAGTAAACTAATTTCTTAACAATATACTAGTTATTTGCAAACTAATTTTCTAATAATATAACAAATAAACAATATGAAGATTTGGCCAAAATGGTAAATCTAGAATTTTTGGCCTTTAGAAAACCACTTATAACTCTTTTATTGTTCACTTCCTGAAGGTTTTTCTACATAAGAAACAAATTAGCTCTATACTGGACAAAACCCATATCTCAGATTTTTTAGATTCTTCTTCATTTTCTCAGTAACTGCCACACAATATTAACTATAGAAAATGTTTGAATTGTGATTTCTTGCAAAATACTAATAAATATAATAATATCATTATATTTTCTTCAACGTATTCCTTAGTCAATATTGTTGGAATAGAAAATACTCCAAATAAATACCAATAAGAGCCCTACATAGAAGGTGATAGAATGCATGTTGCAAATATATAGTTCAATGCAAAAAGAATAAGGCTTATTAGTAAAGATAATCAATAATTACTTTCCATAATCTAATATAAAAACTAAATAACTTATATATTAAATCATTTGAAACATAAAATGGTGAAATGATATGAAAATAGAATGGAATTGGAATGCAAGAAAATGATGAAATGTGATAGAAAATGGGACATTATTTGCTCTCATCACATTCTTTTATGGTTATTGTTTACTTTGGATGGATGGATAAGATTTTTTAAGGTTAATAAATGTGTTAATTATTGGATAACTGATTCACCCCTCTCCTAGTTATTGTGGTGGACTATTATTTCTAGTAGCACCTACATTAGTAGTAGAGGCAACCAAAGACACTATGACGTTAGAATCATCACTGCACATTATAATTGGTATTGATACCATGCAAGTGGATAGTAGATAGATAATAGTTAATGACAATGAAGATCCTTTTAAGGATTATGACACCAACATTGTTGGAAATATCACTAGCTACTCTAGTTCAAAAGAGCAAGTGGATGAAGAAGAGGAAGAAAGATAAAGAAAGATGAAAGAGGAAAAAATAAAAGCTAAAGAGGAAAGGAAGAAGAAAGAAAATGAAGAAAAAGAAAAGAAAAGGGAAGACAATGAGGAAAAGAAGAAGACATAAAAGGAAGAGAAGAAAATAAAAGAGGATGAGTAGAAGGAGAATACAGAAGAAGAGAGAAAGAAAAAGTAGGAGAAGGAAGAAGAAGAAAGGAAAAAGAAAGAAGAAGAAGAAAAGAAAAGAAAGAAAGAAGAAATGAGGAGAAAAGAAGAATTTTAAAGATTAAATCATACTTGGGAGGTTTTGATGCATTAATCAACATTCAAAACTTAGCTAAAACATGGTACAACAAAACTTGATAAAGTTGAGTTCTAGCATGAGGTTGACATCTTATTACCCACACATGAGAAAGGAAATTCTTCTATGATAACATCACTAT
This sequence comes from Cupressus sempervirens, assembly GCA_028749045.1. Taxonomy (NCBI): domain Eukaryota; kingdom Viridiplantae; phylum Streptophyta; class Pinopsida; order Cupressales; family Cupressaceae; genus Cupressus; species Cupressus sempervirens. Next base: position 124,160,069 of record CM053789.1, on the reverse strand, counting down.
CTATTGCATGTGATGATGATGAAGATCAAAAGGGACTTATATCATCACTAAGAAAATTGTTGGAGAAGAATAAAAAGGTTAGAGATTTTGAGAAGACCTTGGAAAAGGTTTTTGAGAAACTACATAAGATAGTCATGGATAAGGTGATAGTGCATGACCTATAGTTAAGAGAAGAAGAGTTAGTGAAGCCTTTTGATAAAGAATACACTACACTATTAGATATTGCATCTGCTCAAGACCAAATCAATCATGATGCACAATTATTTTCTACCATATGCAACAATGTAAGAAATGACTTGTAGACCCTTGATACTAGCATCAAGTAATTTAGAAGATGTCTAGAAGAAAGAAGGCGATTGTATGGACAATGCACTATGTCATACAATTATCTAAAAGATATGAATGATGAAATTAGTTCAGAGGTAAATGAACTTTAGATATTGACATCATCATTGTAGTAGTCGAGAATAGTAATTGAAGATCTTGAGGCTGTAGTATCAAAAGCTTATGATGACATTAGAATCATTGAACTTTGGAAAAAAGGGGTAATCAAATGGTTCTCCCTACTTAGAGAAAAACTAACATCAAATGTCAATAATTTGAAAAAGAAGTTCGAAGAATGCCTTACAACTAAAGCATCCTATGAGAAGTTTACATACACTTTTTTAAATTTAATTGAAGTAGTCTCCTATGGATTATGTGCACTACTTAGCACTATAGAGGTAGTAAGATGTACTTGGAAAAATGAATTTGAGCTGCTAAAGATTTTTTTTTTGATAGCCTATCTAGGATCTCAAATTAAGAAGAGGTAACAAATTTTGACATGTATATAAAGTTTTGACACCTTTTTCATTGATGTGAAGGAGGGAGAAGTATAAGGAAAACTGTATATAGCATATTATTGTTGAAAATAATTGTTTAATTGTGTATTGTGTTTGATATTACACAAAATGCCACATCATTTCTAGTCAATGTATGCTAAACTCACTCAAGCTATGAAGACATTTTCTTGTGTCTGCAAAGCATTCCAGAGTTTACCTTGTTCAAAACATAGTGTCTACTGAGTTCACTTGGGCAACAAAGAGAAGTTTGTAGAAGATTGAATGTTAATTGAGCTCACTTGGTTAATAAAGGAAATGTAGGATTGAACCACTGTTAATTGATCCCACTCAGTTACCAAAGGAATTTTGTAGAAATGTAGTATTAACTAAGTTCACTTGGTTAACATACAAAAATCATTTCTAGGTTAGTGTCTATTGAGCAAGGTTGGCTAATAAAGGATTTTCTTGTTTTGGCATATTAAGTTTAATAGTTTTGTTTTTTGATTCTAGCCAATTGAGGAGATGAATATTAATTGTTCTAAGTTGTATTCAAGAATTATTGACATTTTATATGATATAATAAATGAGGTCAAGTTATGAATTTGTTGCCTGTAAAAAAGAATAGAAGATTTGAAGATGCTAAGAGGAAGAAAATTAGAAGGATAAGAAGAATATCCTTGTTGAGCTACAAAGATACATTTGATCAAAAGGGATCAATTATACAACCTAGAATTGAGATCTGTAATCAGCAATTTAGTTGCATTAGAAATCATGCCATCTCATTGTTACTCTGAAACCATTGTATCAGTGATCAAATCTCTTAACAGAGTTGGCGTAATAGCTATTTGTAAATCCTCTAACAAGGTGGCATTTCTAAATTGAAGTGTCCAAAGACCTTTAAAAAGGCCACTCCTAATAGGGTGATTAAATCCTCTAATAGGGTCACACCTAATAGTGTGTTTTAACCTTTAATAGGGTTAGCTCCTAATAGGGCTCACTTTAGAATAGTAAAATTAGTAACTAGTTGCAATTGGTGGTTTTTCCCAAATTGGGTTTCCATGTTAAATCTTGGTGTCACTTATGTTCATGCTATTTATTTAATGTGTATGCAACTAAGTTAAGTAAGGCTATTCACTAATAATCTCTTAAGATTTACATGTTAAGCATTTTCCAAGTTACAGTTTCTATTTTAGTACTTATTGAGTTTCAACATACTGAGTGCTTGTGTATTTTCTGATCATTAGTATTTTTAGTAAAGTTTTTGTGTTGAAACCTAAGGGATTTTGGAACTCCTCCCCTCTTAGTTACCCCTCTTATATTTCCAAAAATTTGTATCAGAGCTTCTTGGTGCGTGCAAAAAAGGTTTCAAGGACCTAAGCTAAATAACATGATGTCTAATAGAAGGGAGATCCCCAAATTGAACAGAGACAATTTCAAGGTATGGAAGGAACTCATGAGGCTACACTTGGAAAGCATTGGAGATTCAAGGATAAAATATCTAGACACTAAATATGTGGCTCCTACAAGAACTATGACTATTGAAGAAATTGTAGGGAAAGAGAGTCACAACATCATGATGATTGATATTGCTTCATCTCTTAAGTATGTCAAATTTGATGAGATCAAAGGTTTTGGAACTACTCATGAAATCTAGATCAAGCTAAAAGACATCTATGGAGGAGATAATAATTTAAGAATAGCTAAATTTGAAATTCTTAGTGGTTAGTTTGATCAAATGAAAATGAGAGAGGATGAAAATATTGCAAAATATGTTGAGAGAATCAAAGCCTCTGGAGGAACAATTGAAGATATAACAATGATAAACAAGGTATTCAGAACCCTTCTTCCTATCTATGCAATCAAAGTGTTTTCTATTTAGGAGATGAGATGTGATCCAAATAACAAGATAACTTTGGATGCTCTAGTTGGAAGATTGTCTGCATTTGAACTAGATAACTATGATAATTATACTCCTAGTTCTAGTAATCTCAAGTTTTCATTTGAAGCCAAGGTATCACTAAAGAAAAAAGATAAAAAATATAAAATAAAACAATCTAAAAGTGAAGGGGAATACAATTTTGATGGTGATATTGAAGCCATTAAAGAATTTATTGCAAGAAGGTATCTCAAAGGCAAAGGAAAGTATAAAGGTAAAATCCCTCTAAACTATTTCTCTTGTGAAGAAGTTGGACACACTAGTGTAAGGTGCCCAAATAGAGAAGAAAAAGATGAAAAGAAGCACAATAAGTACAAAGGAAAGAAAAATTTCAAGAACTTTAGGTACTACAAGGAAAAAGGTAAGAAATCTTGTTTTATGGCTATGGATTTAGATAGTAGTGAAGATGATGAAATAGTTTATATTGTTGTAAAAGACGAATATGATGGTAGAGATAAAATGACACTTATCTCTCATGTTAGAAAAAATGATATGAATTATTGATAGTGGATGTTCACATCATATGACTAGTGACAAAAAAAGTTTGAACATATGGAACATTATGATGGTGGAAGTGTGGGATTTGGAAACAATGAACCATGCTACATAAAGGGAAAAGGTTGTATCTCACTAACCAATGAACTTAGATGTGATAATTCTTATTGGGTTGAAATATTGAAATATAATCCATTGAGTGTGGCATAGTTGAATAACATTAGATTCAAGGAAAAATTCATGAATGGGAAGGTCAAGTTGATGGATGGAAAAGGAAATTTGGTTGGGTCTGGCAAACAAAAAAAAGTAACCTATTGTATATAAATCTTAGTGAAAGTTCATGTGTGCTTTGATAATCTAATCAAGATAAGCATGAAGAAAAGAGTAAGAGGTATTCCTAGTTCTAGGAAACCTGATATGGGCCTATGAAAAAAATGTCAAATTGGTAAGATGGGAAAGAAAAGTTTCAAAAGAAAGGACTATTATTTTGAAGAAGTCTTAGAGCTAGTTAATACAAACTTATGTTGACCTACTGGAATAGATAGCTACAGTAAAGATAAGTATTTTATTCCTTTTGTTGATGAATATTCTAAAATGATGACTATAATGTATCCAAAATAAAAATCTAAAGCATTTCAAAAGTTTAAGTGGTATCTGGCAATAGTAGAGAAAGAAACTAGAAAGTAGTTGAAGTGTTTGAGATTAGAAAGAGGTGGTGAATTAATTTCCAATGAGTTTAATGAATTCTACATTGAAAGTAGAATTAATAGACAAGTATTAGCTCCTGGTGCACCTTAGCAGAATAGTATAGTTAAAAGAAGGAACAGATCCATCATGGATTGTGCAAGACCCTTGATGATAGAAAATAATGTTGCAATCAAATTCTAGAAGGAAGCAATCAGTACTACAGTGGATACCTTGAATAGAGTACAACTAAAGAAAGACTAAAATCAAAATCCTTATGAAATATGGTATGGCTAAAAACCTAATGTAAGTTACTTGTAAGTATTTGATAGAAAATGTTATATCTTGAAGGAATCTAGGAAAGGTAAATTTTATGTCAAAGGTGATGAAAGCATATTCCTAAGATACTTTTATATAGTAAAAGCATACAAATGTTTGAATTTATCAACTCATAAGATCATAGAAAGTGCACATGTAAGAATTGATGAGTTTGCAAAAAAGATTGAAGAAGAGAGCAATAAAGATCCTGAGGATTACATAAAGCTTGTCTACTATGAACTTGATACATTGTCAAATCAAATTAGAAGTTAGCAGACTTCACCTCCTAAGTCCCCAAAATCTCCAAATGCTATCAAGTTGCAACCAGTGCAACTTGAGTCATAGATAGTGGTACTTGAGCTTGATATAGAAAATCATGGCAAGATCGATGGAAAAATTCTAAATCCAAAGTACCTATGTTAGCAAGATATGTTAGAAGGCATCATGCACCAAATCAGATCATTGGAGACAAGTTAAATGGATCAATGACAATAAACAAATTGAAAGGTACATGTTTTCTTATTGGATTTGAACCTAGATTAGTGAAAGATACTTTGAATGATTAAAGTTGGATTGAAACTATGAATGAAGAAATAGACTAGATAGAGAGGAAAAAGACTCAAACTCTTGTTCCTAGACCTAAGGATAAAAATGTAATTGGCACAAAATGGGTTTTAAGAAATAAGTTAAATGAAGATGGAGAAGTTTCCAGAAACAAAGCAAGGTTAGTATGCAAAGGTTATTCTCCAAAAGAAGGTTTTGACTATGGTGAAACATTTTACCTTGTTGCTAGATTGGAAGGTGTTATAACTTTACTTGCTTATGCTATACATAAAGGATTTAAAGTTTATCAAATCAACATAAAATCTTCATTTTTGAATGGAATTATTGAAGAGGAACTTTACATAGAACAATCTAAAGGTTTTGTGGATCCTATCAAAAGGGATATGGTCTGTAAATTGCACAAGGCATTGTATGGTTTCAAGAAAGATCCTAGAGCTTGGTATGAAGGACTTCATAGCTACTTGATAAAAATTGGTTTTCAAAGATCAAATGATAACAACAACCTATATATCAAATAAGGACCAGACAAGAAGATTGTGCTGGCTGAAATATTTGTCAATGAAACTTTATTTAAAGGAAATGATGAATTATGCAAGGCATTTCTAGAAGAGATGACTAAAGAATTTGAGATGTCTATGTTTGGAGACATCAAATTCTTTTTTGGGTTGTATATCCAATAGAAGAAAGATGGTATCTATATTACTTAATCTAAATATATCAACGAAATACTAAAGAAGTTCTGAATGGAAGATTCAAGACCAATTGGAACACCTATGTCTAAAAAACATAAGCTTTCAAAAAATGATGATTTCAAAGAGGTAGATCAAACCACATACAAATCAGTGATTGGAAAATTATAATATGTAGTGCATACAAGGCCTGATATTGCATTTTTAGTTGGTATGGTGGCAAGATTTGAGAAAATCTCAAATAGAATCATATGATGGCAATCAAGAGAATCATGAGGTATCTAAAGGGTACTGAAGACTATGGATTATTGTACAAGAAAGGAGGCAATTTGGATTTGAAAGAATTCACTGACGTCAATTGGGCAGGAAGTGTTGATGAAAGGAAGAGTACTAGTGGTGGAGCATTCTTTCTTGGTAAAAGACTAGTGTCTTGGACAAGCAAGAAGCATAATTATATTTCTCAATCTATAGTGGAGGCAGAATATGTGGCAGTAATAGTTAAATTTTTCAATGTTATTTGGTTCAAGTAAATGTTGGTAGGTACGAAAATAGAAATCAAGGATCTAGTAGTTATATTCTATGATAAAATTAGTGGAATTAATATATCAAAGAATCCTATGATGCATACCAAAACTAAGCACATTGCCATAAAATGTCATTTTCTAAGAGAATTGGTACAAGATAAGAGGTAAGATTGGAATATATGAATACAAAAGAACAAATTGTACACATATTCACTAATCCATCACCTAAGGATGCATTTTTTTTTATCTAAGAGGTAAGTTAGGGATCATTCCCCTATTTGAAGCTCACTAAATGAAGTTTAGTGATGCATCAACCAGAGCATGTTGAAGATCAGTTAGTTGATGCAGTATTGAAAATAGTATATTGCATATGAATTAGTACATAAGGTATATTGATATTCTTTGAATATTGTCTTTGGCATGGTATGTAAAAGAGGAAGAGTCTTCTATCATATCTCAAATTTTTTTTTTGAAGATTTCAAAGAGGGTGAACTTGGTCTAATATCATAAAGGGATAGTTTTCTATCAGAAGAAGATGTTGAAGATAGAGTTTACATATAGAGGGAGAAACTGAAGGCGTAGGGAGTTCACACTAATAGAGGGAGTTCTCATGGATAAGAATCAAAAGTAAACTAAGGATGTGTTCCTTACTTTATTCTTTCTCTAAACTTTCATTGTATTATGACATATGTTTCCATCAATGTCAAAAAGGGAGATTTTTTAAAATAATTGATTAATTATGTATTGTCTTTGATGCTTCACAAAGTGTAATATCATTTCTAGTCAGTGTATATCAAACTCACTTGGGAGATGAAGAAAGTTTTCTATGTCTACTAAGGATTGTAAAGTTTACCTAGTTCAAAAGACATTGTCTATTGAATTCACTTAGATGATAAAGAGAAATTTGTAGAAGATTGAGTGTTAATCGAGCTCACTCAGTTAATAAAGGAAATGTTGGATGGAACTAGTTTTAATTGAGATCACTCGGTTACCAAAGGAACTTTGTGGAAATGCAGTGTTAACCGAGTTCACTTGGTTAACGCAGGAAAACTATTTCTAAGTTAATGTCTTCTAAGCATGGTTGACTAACAAAGGATTTTTTTGTTTTGGCATATTGAGTTCAATAGTTTTCTTTGTTGAGTCTAGCCAAATGAGGATTTGAATATTAATTATTCTAAGTTGTATTCAAGCCAACTTGACATTGTGTATGATATAAATATAAGGTAGAGTTGAAAATTGATTGTGTGTAAGAGAATAGAAGATTTGAAGATGCTTAGAGAAAGAAAATTATGAGGATAAGTAGAATATCCTTGTTGAGCTACAAAGATATATTTGATAAGAAAGGGTCAAGTATACAAGCTAGAATTGAGATTTGTAATCATCAATTTAGTTAATTTAGAAATTAGGTCATCTCATTATTACTCTCTAACCATTGTAGTAATAATCAAAATATCTTAACAGAGTTGGCTTAACAACTATTTGTAAATCCTCTAACAAAGTGGCATTTCTAGATTGAAGTGTTTAAAGACCTCTAACAATTCCACTTGTAACAAGGTGATTAAATCCTCTAATAGGGTCACACCTAATAGTGTGTTTTGTAACCTTTAGTAGGGTTGGCTCCTAACAAGGCTCACTTTAGAAGAGTGAAAATCAGTAACTAGTTGCAATTGGTGGTTTTTTCAAATTGGATTTCCATGTTAAATCTTGGTGTCACTTGTGTTCATGATATTTCTTTCATGTGTATGCAACTAATTTAAGTAAGGTTAATCACTGGTAATATCATAAGATTTACATGTTAAGCAATTGTCGAGTTACAATTGCTATTTTAGTGCTTACCAAGTTTTAGCATTTACTAGTGCAAACTAGGTGCCTGTGTGTTTATCGAGCATCAATATTTTTAGTAATTTTTTTATTTTGACATTTAAGGGATTTGGGATTTATTTTTGTGGTAATTGATTCACCCCTACCCTCTCAGTTACTTCTCTTATATTTCCAACAATTATGTATGTAGAAAGGGAAAGAAATATCTATGTAAAGTATATTGTAATAGAAGTTAATAGAGAAAAGATAGTTATTAATTGAATTGATCCATAATTTTTCTAATTTTGAAGTTTCTATAAGGCCACAATTTTGATCATAATTTTAGGATTTAGCTAATTTTACCATATGTTTGCATCAATTGTTAGGATTAACCACAAACATGAATAATAGTTACATGCAAATATAACCAATATCATAAAATAATAAAACACACAGAAGAGAACACAAGACACAAATATTTAATGTGGCTCACCTAGTCCCTAGGCTACATCCACTAACAAAAATTCCAATATTATTATTATCTAGTAATTTTAATATGCAATCTATTACAACTCAATACCATCGCAAGAAGCTACAATATCACCATAGAATATTTTTACACAAGATTTTTCTACTTACAAAATTAGGGGTAGAATAAGTATCCAATAGAAAAAAGTAGCTAATGCATTTTACAATATAAGGTCATTTTTGGCTTTAGGGGTGCTTCCCTTGAAAACCCCTATAGGGGTGTTGGCCCTTGACTCTACCCTATATTATGATAGGGAGAACACCTAGGGAATTTCCCTAGGACTCCATAGGGGTAGTACACCTTGACCTCATCTTGGGGGTGTTGTCTCCAAACCCTTCTAGAAATAATCTAAGGGGAAATGTAAAATAAACCTTCGAGTTTGACACAACATCAATTCCAAAGGGGGAGATTTTTGGAAATATGGCTAAGTAAGATAACTTATTATAATGATTGAGTTATCATTTATGGAAACACATAACTTATGTGAAGAAGGAACTATGCACAGATGGAGATTCTACATTTAGACATAGAAAAATTTCTAAGTATCAGATAGTTATCAAACAACACAAAGACCATTTTTGTGTGTATAGATGCCAAAGAAATAATTATCATATTAGTAGTCATTTACAATTAGTACACTATGTCAAGATGACATATGTCAAAGCATAATTGCATAATTAATTATGGGCTAAACACTAGTAAATACAATATTTATGATAGAACATAACATCTAAGAGAAATGTGATGGTCATAAAATAATTACTTTACTAATCAGAGATGAAATCCTAGATGTTAACCCTAAGATGACATGAGTTAGTTTTTCATTTTTCCAAGCGTGTGGAAGCTTAAAGGCCATCTAGGAAATTTTGTTAAAATATAAAGGTATAAAGGAAAGATTATAATTACAAAATGAGATGGGAAATTTTAGATGTAAATGCGAACTATAAGAACTTATATGAAGGCTATATGTATGATATGTGAGCTCTATGAGATGTGAATTATGATATTTGATTAGAGGAATGCAATGTATAGCAAGAAACAAGAAAGAGGTTTTTGTTAGTGAGTTTTTTAGTGGCAAATCTTTGCCAATTTTCTATTTCATCTCTTTGGGAAATCACAATTTGGAAAATAAAACCTACATATGGGATCAACCACATCATTGAGATATTAAATAATTTGGGTTCAAATCCTAGGCTAATTGCTCATTAGTTTACACATAATTGATCCCAAATCTTGGCCAAATCACCAATGTAATCTACATTTAGAACATAATTATTTTAAAATTTTCCCCGACCTTTCCCTAATGTTTTCTTATTGGACAATGTTATTTCATCCTTAAAATAAAATAATATTTTCACTTGGGTTGAGCATCACCTACCATTTTATTGATATGTATCTCCAACTACCCCTGTTTAGCCAACTATTTTATGTTTTGGTCTTTGGGATACATATCCTAATTTAGGGAAGATTTAGACTTTATGGTATGTTGTTTAAAATTAGGCCCAAAATAGAGCTGAATTTGTTGATCTATATTACATCAAGAGTCCAAATTAATTCCTTTCACCATAAAAATGACAACATTAAAAGTGATGATGACCAAGTTGGTGATAAAAAAGGACACATTATTAATTGATTCTTAATGGATTGGCATACTACAAGTACATTGTATAGTGTAGACTTGGCATGTGGGCCATGGACCACTTGTGAGTATAAATTCACCAAAAAATTAAATAATCTCTCTTTGGAAACTGACATATTAGCCAACTATATTAATATTTTGTGTTATATGAAATCATTAATTCACCCTTTACATTACAAAAATGTTTATGATAAAAAAAAAAAAAAATAACCAACATTTATTTGCATACCAAAAAGAATAAAATTAATTTGCCACAGTTCTTATTAAATTTTGATATGGAAAGAAAGATTTCACCAATAGAAAATAGTTTTCTCCCTTGCCTCGAATGAAAAAATTGCCCTCGTTTAGAAAATTTTCCTACGTATTTAATGTTGAATTTGCCAACATTTTACATATTTCTCTCAGGAGGGATTTCTTAAAGTTATCCTTGGTTTTTGTATCTATCTCTCTATTTAAGAAACTATATTGTATATTACATGTTTGAGTAGTGGACTCATCTTCCATCCATTTTGTAATTGTATATACCAACTCCTAATAGGGTTGAAGTTGTTAGAATGTTTAGAATAATTGGGGGGGGGGGGGGGGGGTGTGAATCATTACTTAGGGACCTTAAGTACCACTTGAACAATAAAACATTTAACATTTATTGTTTCTCTCGTACTGTTGTAGCTTTATCTCTAGTAAATACCAATAAACAAAATTACTAGTAGTTCACTATCCTAATATGACAAAATTAGCTGAATGTAAACATGGAAATGTAAATCACCGTAAAAAATTCAACAAAAGTTTGATACTAAGATTTAACATGGAAACACAATTTGGGAAAAACCACCAACAACATATCACAACTTTTTCACTCTTTTGAAGTGAGCTCTATTAGGAGCCAATCCTATTAAAGGTTATAATACACATTATTAAATGTGTCCTGGTTAGAGGATTTAATCACCTTGTTAGAAGTGGCATTTTTAGAGGACTTTTATCATTCCATTTAGAATGTCACCTTGGTAAAGGATTTACATAGATTTTTAAGTCAATCAAATGACTGTTAGGTCAAATTTTAGTTAAAAGGATTTTAATGCAAACTATTCACAATGATGAGAAAGAAAAAAATAGGTTTTGATTTGTATGATTACAACTCACTTTGCAATTTTAGATCACTAAATGTTCATGTGCTAATTCCTAGATAAGCCTTCCATATCAACTTAATCTTTAATTCACTTGGCAAGCCTTCTAGAAATCATTCTTATCTTCATACCAAACTTAAGCCTTCTACTTAGATTCACTTATCAAATTCAGCAACATTTGGGCAAGTATTTTCTTTTTCTTTCTTCACTCTCATACACAATTTTGTGCATTCACCCTTATGCACTTTTGTTCTACCTCTCTTTATGTGTATCTAGAATTTGACTCTGTACTTTGTTAGATAGGTAATTTTGATCATTTTCTATTTTAATGATCACCATACATCTTAGGATTTATGATTTGATTCATCAAGTTCATTATATCTTTCTATCTTCTTCTTTTCTAGAAACTTCTCATCCATTGAATTCAATCTTAGATATAACTATTGGAATAACAATATAAATTTCACCTTGAGATTTGTGATATGGTTTAACTACCTCATATGTTCTATAAGTCTAGTGGTTGTATTGGGTATTGATAGGTGGATCTTTTACACAACTGAAAACATACCAACAATAATACCTAATCTTTTCCTCAAATTAAATGATCATACTCATCAATCTCATCTTCAACATGGTTTCCATATCCCAAGAAATCATCTAAGTTGGCTGGAAATTAGGATTCCTCAAATGCATTCAAAATACTATCACTTGGTCATCACTAAGTTTTGGTAGAGATTCATCACTAGATTGCTCAACCACTTTAGAGCTCAACATCAAAACTATCCATTGGTTGATATTGATATTCTGTCAACACTAGATTTTCTTAGCTTGTACAATGGCTTGGTTGACACTAACATCACTCAACATTCCTTTATATTTTATGTTATTTCTCGGTCAAGCTTTACATAAGTGATATATCTTGACTTGTACTATAAAGACTTTAACATCAACATGATATAAATAATCACTTTGTCTTATCAAAGTCTAACTAATCAAATGGCCATTGTAACTTCCTTTTCATAACTCAACCTATCCTCTAGGTGCTTTTTTTATGAGAAAACTCTCAAATTCTCTTCATCAATCAAATAATATGATATTTAGATTAGCTAGAAACATATCTCATTAGTATATTTGACATCAATGAAAAAACAATAATTGTTCCGTTTGTAGTTTCTAATAATCTCCCTCTTTGGTATTGATGGAAACACCTTAATACATCTTACAATATTACTTTGAATACCTCAAATATTGTGCATTACATGAATACAATCTCCCTCTTTGTTACCATGTAATCCAAAATATTTCACTATCATGAGTGAACAATATCCTTAGTTTCATTTTGATTCTCATTTCTATAATTTTGGAAATCTCTTCCTCTTTCATTATTCTCTCCCGCTGGGGTCCCTCCCTCCCTCCCTCCCTCCCTCCCTCCCTCCCTCCCTCCCTCTCTCTCTCTCTCTCTCTCTCTCTCTCTCTCTCTCTCTCTCTCCATTCTCTCCCTCTTTGACTATTCATTCAATTAGACTCCCCCTCTTTGACAACAATTGCAAAGACACTAGCTCTTCTTGGCTTCATGTACTTCATACATCTTGATCATGTAGATATTTGCATGTCTGGCTAATTCCTATCATCTTTTTATGACTAATAAATTATGCTAATATTATTCTTGTTGAAATTTAGTACCTTAGACATATCCTAAAGTAGATCTATGTGTATCAATATGTATGATATTATGAATAGCACATTTACTATAATGTACCATTTCTCCTTAAGTTTCTTTTCTTAGGGAATCACCAATAATTTTCCTCTAAGATATTCATGAGAATCCTTAGGTAAGGCTTTAGTGAATATATCTACAATTTTTTCTTTGGTGTGCACATTTTCAAACTTCACTTCTTTGTCTTGAACTAGTTCTCTCAAGTAGTGATGCAGGAGCATCCTAGGTTGCCTTGTTATTCTGCTCATTTTTGTTTATTCTATAGTTGGTGCCAAGTTACTATAGCACTCTTCACGTGCCAATTTACTATAGCACTCTTCATGTGCCAAGTTACTATAGCACTCTTCATGTGCCAAGTTATTGTAGCACTCTTCATGTGCCAAGTTACTATAGCACTCTTCATGTGCCAAGTTACTGTAGCACTCTTCATATGTCGAGTTACTATAGCACTCTTCACGTGCCGAGTTACTATAGAACTCTTCATGTGTCTAGTTACTATAGGATTCCTTCATGTGTTGAGTTACTATAGCACTCTTCATGTGCTGAGTTACCCAGTGTATGTTGAGTGCCAATTTCGAAAAGCTTTCTTTTGTCAAGTAATCTGTGTCTAGTTCCTATTTGGGCTGACTTTGCTCGCATTTAATTTTGGGATAGGTAGTTATATTTGTTGAGAGCCGACTTGTGGCTTCTCTATGTTCTAGAATGTTCTGTAAGCCATTTTGGCAAGTATATATAGAGTATTTAGGCTTAGATTTAGGCAACTTTTTGAGAGAAGAAGTTTTTGGAAGAAGATTATAGAGAAGAATTGAAAGTGCAAATTTGTAGTTGGATCTTTGAATGTGAATGTATTTGTAATTGGCTGTAACTGAGAAGGCCTTACAGTTGGGCATGTATGAAGATATCTTCATGAATCAATAAAATTAGTTCACTCTTCTTCCTCCTTTGGTTGCTGTTCTTTGTGTTCATTCTCATTGTGTTAACTCTTGCAAGGTGGTTTGGATAACTGGGTGAGCCTTTGGCCCTAGTTACTCACCCTCTTGTCTGCATCAAGTAGTCATACTTGATATAAATGTTCTTAGTTTTAGTGTGCATCAAGGATAACTTTAGTGGATAATATTCACCAATTGGCTAATCTCACTCATTAGGGACTCAAAATTTGGTTAATTTATTTTCACTTTTTGGGGTGACCATGTCCTTGTAGTTTACAAAATTTGAGTCCCATGCTTAGGGAAATCACCAATAATAATACATAAGTATTTGTATTTTGGTGATGAATTAACTAGTGCAATCTATTTCTTCCACATAGTAAATTATATATATTTTCCTACAATTTCAAATTCTAATCTTAATCGATGTCACATTAGCCAATATTTGGTGAAAATTTAAGTTAGATTGGAGGTTAATTGTGTAGATTCCACATATGTCTCTATTCTAGAAACTATCCATAAAACTTCTTATCCTTTCTCACTTTGGCTCGAAATTATTTTGATTTGGACCATATGTCTTTGCTTTTAGGACTTTCTTTAAAATTTCTTTTGGGATTTGATTTATGATCATCCAATAGTTATAAACAATGGGGATGTTGCCTCCATACCACCATTCAATAATTTGGAGGAAGCTATACTAGTATAAGTGGGATAAATTTAACCTTTAAGTTTGATAATCAATTAGGATCCATATAATAATTATTATAAAATCATGGTTTCTAGATATGGGTACTTTTGTCCATGATTTTTATCAATAATGTAAGATTCACCATGATTTTATAGATTTTCATATAGTTAAAAAAAATTGCCAATAAAATTATTTTTTTCCTACTCAAAAAAATAATTCTCCAATAGAAATTAATTATTTTCCCCTGAACTAATGTTTGATTCACCAAAATTTTATACATTTCTCGAAAGGGGGGTTTCTTAAAGTTATCCCTGGTGTGCATCATTGGATTCTTAATATATTAATAGCACTTGTGTTATTACAATAGATAACCACTCAATCTATAATTTCTTCTTTCATTCCTTTCATAAATTTTTTGATCCACATAATGTTTGAGTAGTTCATTGTAGCTACCACATACTTAAACTTAGCTATCGATTGGGAAATATAGTTCTATTTCTTGCTTGTCCATGACACCAATCTCTTTCCTAGAAATAATGCACCTCTACTAGTTCTTTTTGTATCATCAATATTTCTTGCCTAATCAAAGTCACTAAATACCTTCAGTTCAGACCTATCAATTCTCTTGTAATACAATCTGTAGTCTTATTTACCTTTTAGGTATCTAGATATCCTTTTCACTATCATCATATGATTCTCCTTAGGTTTTTATAAAAATCTAGAAATTATCCCAACTACTAGTAGAATTTCTAGTTTGTTGTGAACAACATATTGCAATTTTCCAATCATTGATCTATATTGTGCTTGGTTGACATTAGGAAATTTATCACATTTAGATAATTTATGTCCCATAGACATAGGTGTGCTCACTAGTCTTGATTCTTCCATTCCAGAAGTTTTTAGTAACTCCTTGATATACTTAAACTAAGTAATGAAAATACCAAATTTACTTTTGACATACTTGCAATCCCACAAAAAAATTGATTTCACCAAACATTGACATTTCAAATTCCTTTTTCATTTCATCAAAAAATGATTTGCATGATTCTTATCTACCTCCAAATATAATATCATCAAAAAATATTTTAGATAATAGTACTTCATTATTCTTAGCACTCTTCAAGTATAGATTATTGTTATCACTTGTCCTTTCAAAACCAATCTTCACCAAGTAGTTGTGTAGTCCTTCATACCATGCTCTTAGGGCTTGTTTCAATCCATATAGAGATTTGCTTAATTTACATACCATATTCTTCTTTTATGGATCTTTAAATCCTTTAGGTTTTTATCTATAAATTGCTTCCTCAAGTATACGATTTAAAAATACAAATTTGACATCCATTTTATATACCTTAAAATTCTTGTAGGGTGAATATGCAAGCAGAGTTTTTGCTCCTTCTAGTCTTGCAATAGAAAGAAAAGTTTCTCCATAGTCAATTCCTTCTTGAGCATATCCTTTGCATAATAATCTTGCCTTGTTCCTTGTAACTTCACCTTTTTCATTCTACTTATTCCTAAAACCTATTTTTAGTCTCAATTACATTTTTATCCTTTGGTCTTGGTACTAGGTCCAAGTATTATTCTTCTCAATATGTTCAATTTCTTTATTCATTCCATGGATCCAATCTTCATTGATATAGGCTCAACTTCACAAAGTAAGAATGTGTCATCTCTTAGTTCTTTTTTGGTCATAACACTAGTTTCTACATCCCCAATGATTTGTTAAGTTTTATTATGTCTTCTTACATATTTGGCTAACACAGGTGGTCTTCTTCTTTGTTCCTCAACAAGTTCATCTTGAAAGATAATCTTAGGTTCATTAATTCTTTCTTTTTTAAGTGTTGCATACTCGACATTAATTGTCTAATGTTAGATATTTCCTATTTGTGACTTAACATCTTCTTCCTATTGCTCGACACCCACTATCAATTGTTCAACAACCTATTGTTGCACTACATCATTTCCTTTCTACTAGGAAATTGTAGCTTGATTTACTTGTTCAGTATGAGTGCTGGAAGCTATTGGAAATATGGATAAGTAGATGTGGTAGTGGTTTCATTTATAGTAACATACATATTTTGGTATTATATTATGAAATCAATGATAGAAAATTGTCTGAGTATTGGACAGGTTATAGTAGCACAAAAATACTCTTGGTATGTTCAGATGAAAGAGTTCAAGCTAGGAAATGGATAGTTGTGGAATGATCGATGATAGTGTCTTGATGAAATATATTAGTGCACAAGTCTGTACAAAAATTATGACATTAGCTATAAAGGAATTACCCATATAGGTAATTAACATAGCAGAACAAAGCATGACAATATAGCTAATTCTACAACTTAAGGATTTTTTTTATCAAAATAGTTACTTAGCCGCTCCTATATGTTAATCCTAAAGTCATTTTATAATTAGCCAAGCATATGGAAGCATCAAGGTTGAATAAGTAGAGTTTTTATAATTTGCGAGGTATAAGTAAAGATTATATCTTGCACAACTAATGTGAATGTACAATATAATGCAAACTAGTGTCAAGGAAGTTTATATGATATGCAAGCTTTGTATAATGTGAGATTCGGTGTATGATCAAAGGATTCAAAAAGTAAAACAATGAGATAATATTGTATGCATATCTATGCTTGTGAGAAACTTATTTGTATATTGCATGTTAGGGAAGCAGACTCTTCTTGCATACATTTTAACTATTCCACCAATTCCTAAAAGGGTTGAGGCTTTTAATAGGGCCTAGTCCTCTAACAAGGACTCAAGACACTATATGTATTTGATAGACTCCTACAAGGGTCAATATCCTTAACAAGATTCTTTTTTTAGTGGATCATCTTGTGGGTATCATCCCCATCAAGGTTTTCCCTTGGCCAAGGTTTCCCTAGTTAACAAAAAATGGTGTTATGAGTTCTCTATGCGTATGGTTTTATTTATTATTCAGCATTGTTGCTTTACTTTCTTGTTTAAGTTATAAAGTAATTAACAATATCCACTTATGGAAAACATATATAGAATACTGACTCAACCCCCTCTTAGTATTACCTATTTCTAACAATTGGCATCAGAGCATAGTTACTTATAAGAGGCCTAATAACTTGAATAAAATCCCTATGGATATGGAATAGTTGAAGAGAAATATTGAAGAAGCTCTTAAGAAAATTGATCTTATTACTGAAGAAAGAAATTACATAAAAGATAGGTATGAAGATGCAAAAGTTTGCATTGGCAAACTAAAAGATAAGATTGATGATCTGAGATCTAGGAAGGAATCTAAAGAGTAGACTAGTGACAATGATGCATTAGGATCTCTCAAGAAAGAAAATAAGATCTTGAAGCATGAATTGAAATTTTTTTAACTTAAGTTGAATCTAAAGAAAGATGGCTGTAAGACTAAACCAAATCTAAAATCAGAGAATGTAGACCTAAGATCCTAGTTATCTTAAGTCACATTTGAACTAGATTCTATTAAGATAGAGCATGCATAATTAGAAATGTACAATACTATTGTGAAAGGAGAATTGACACAAGATAAACAATAGTTAGAGAAGCATTATTTGAGTAGTGAGAAAATTGATGAATACTTATTTTACCTAAGCTCTTCTACTGGTAAGACATGCCTTAGATATTTTATTGGAGAAAAGTCAACCAAGAAAATAGAAGTTAGGAAAAAACTAGATCTAATAGTTGAGACCCCTAAGAAACTTATTAGAGTAAGATAAAATCACACATATCCATAGAAGGACCTAAGGAAATAAAGAAAATCAATTAGTCTAATAAACATGATGAACCTAAGAAAACAAAACAGTCGCTTAAGGAAGTTAGACATGAATTTAGAGGTAGATGCTTTATATGCAATGAAGTTGGTCATATCAAGAGAGATCACACAAGTAAGTCTTTTAAACCTATCACTAAATTCTATTTTTATAATTGTCATTATTATTGTCATAAAGTAGTAGATTGTAAGAATCATAAGTTTGATAGTAGTAATGGAAATAGTACAATGTTTAGGAACACTAATCCTTCAAGTAATGAAAGAGGGAGATCACAAAGAGATATTGCAAGGAATTTTAGAGCACTTGATAGTCATAATGGAACCAATCAAAGAAGGAATGCACTTATATGTTAGTTATGCACTAACTTTAGACATACAAAAAAGTTTTGTAAAATGGATAGAAGAAATTTCAATAGGAATCCTAATTATAGAAGGAACAATAATAGAAATGATAGAAGAAAGGACAAGGCAATGATAATAGTAAGAATGAAGAAATTAAGAGCATATTGATGAATTCAAGGAAACCTTTGTAAAAGCTAATGATCTAGAAAGTTCTTATACAAATTTAGAAGTGAAGTATTTTGATGCACCTAATGGAAGATTAAAGTCAACAGTTGTTTGTGACTCATCCTATTTGAATTAAGTATTTCTAGTAGAAGCAAATGGTTAGTTGATCATAACTGATAGTCAAAAGTGAAATAGAAGTTATGTAGTCAGGAGAAGGTAGAAGACATTATGAGGGACCTATGGTACAATGTGCAAGTATTGTATGATCGCAGTAAGCCATATGAAAGAAATTAAGCTTACTGGCAATCAAAAATAGCCAATGAAGATAAAGTAGATACACATTTAACGCGAAGTTAAAATTAAATGATTTAAGTATTTCAAACAAGATTATCAACACCATTTATTCATGTAAATAGTTTGCAATATTTGTGAGTGATTTGACAAAAAATTATAATTGGATTGAAGCAAGTTGCAGAAGCCCTATTATGTGATAACAAAGGCATTTTATGAAGCTTTCAATTGGAATTTTCTCTTAAAATAGTTAGCATTATGGAAAGCCATTTAGTAGGTGATGTTAGTGAGAGACAAAGGTACAAGTTTAAGAAGCAGCTATTTGTTTCCCTTATTGATGATTTTTTGGGAGCATTTTCTCAAATCCCACCTATGTACTTCACATAGAATATGTGAGAAGCTACATTCACTATAAATTTGAGAGCATTGGTGAAGAATAAATTTATAAGGATTTAGGAGTTATGTGCAATTGTAACCTAGCCATTAAACCTGAGTACACATACTTGAATCAGATGAACCTATTGGAAATATAAGAGGAGTATTTGAGAGGGGAGGGGTGAATTAGTTACTAGAAAAATAAATCCTAGATCCCTTTGATGTTAGTACAAAATACAAACAAATAACTGAATACTGTTGGAGCTCGATAAATACATAGAATGTTGTAACTCAGTAGTAACTAGATTAACATTTGAACCTTTGGAAGTTATCTATGATTACCATTACTTTAAATTAGTTGCAAACACATAAAAAAAAATAGCATGAACACATTTGACATAAGGATTTAACGTGGAAACCCAATTTGAGAAAAACCATCAATAGTAACTAGTTACTAATTTTTACTCTTTTAAAGTGAGCCCTATTAGGAGCCAACCTTGTTATTAGTTACAAAACACATTGTTAGGTTTGACCCTATTAAAGGATTTAATCACCCTATTATGAGTATCCTAGTTAGAGATCTTGAGAACAATTCATTGGAATTGCCACCTTGTTAGAGGATTTGCAAGTAGCTATTAAGCTAACTCTATTAAGAGATTTAGATTACTACTACAATGGTTAGAGAGTAACAATGAAATGACCTAATTTGAATGAAACTTAATTGTTGATTTTAGATCTCTATTTTGGCTTGTATTTGATCCTTCCTAATCCAATATGACTTTGCTACACAACAAGTATATTCTTCTTATCCTTCAAAGTTGCTTCTTCTACTTATCAATAGATCTTCAATCACATCACGATAATTCCCACATTCTCTTGCACTTAAACTTGCATACTTTCTTGCACACTTTGAAATCAAAACTTGACCTTATACTTATACCTTTCACTCTGTCAAGTCATCTCAAATACAACTTAAAATAATCAATATTCATTACCTTAGTTGGCTAGAATCAATAGATAAATCAATTAGACTCCAACAAAATAGGAAAATCCTTTGCTAATCAACCCTGCTCAGTAGAAACCAACTCTAAAACAATTTCCTACATTAACCAAAAAAAAGCTTGATTAACACTACAAACTTACAAAAATCCTTTGACAATTGAGTGAGCTTAGTTAGCACTGGTTCCATCCAACTTTCCTTCGTTACCCGAGTAAGCTTGTTAACACTCACTTTCTACAACTTTTCCTTTGACACCATGGGGAACTTGATAGACACTACCTTCTGAACTAGGCAAATACATGAATGCTCAATAGACACTGAGAACTATCTTCACTACTCGAGTAAGCTTAGCATATATTGACTGATAGTGATTATGAAATTTGTATAACATCAAAGACAACACACAATTAATCAGTTGTATCCAACAATCTCCCTCCTTGACATTGATGGCAACACAAATTTTTATAACACAATGAAATTTTGGATTTGAGATCTCCCTCTATTATTAAGAGCTCTTCTTATTTACTAAAATCTATCTGCAACAACTATTACCAAGTTCATTTAGAACATTCTCCTTCTTTTAGCATACTTCATCTTTTAGAAGACTTCTCTCTCTCTCTAGTTTCTGACTTTATTCTGGTTTCAAAAATTTCTCAAAGATATGACAGTAAACTTCTCCCTCTTTGACAACACATGCCAAAGAAAATAACTCTATAAATTCCAATGTACCTTAAGTACTGATTCATCTACAATATGCCGTTGCCAATTTTGCACCAACTGATTGATCTTCAATAGGTTCTAGTTGATGCATTCACTAAACTTCATTTAGTGAATTTCAGATAGGGGAATGACCCCTATCTTACCTCTTATATACAAAAATGCATCCTTAGGTAATGGCATGGTGAATATGTGTACAATCTATTCTTTTTTATTCATATATTCCAATCCAACTTCTCTATCTTGCACCAATTCTCTTAAGAAGTGATATTTTATAGCAATATGCTTTGTTTTGGAATGCATTACTGGAATCTTTAATATGTTGATTGCACTAGTGTTATCGCAATACATAATAACTAGATCTTTGATTTCTACCTTCATTCCTTCCAATAGTTGTTTGAACCAAACAATGTTAGAACAATTGACTATTGCTGCTAGATATTTTTCCTTTACTATGGATTGAGAAGTACAATTTTTCTTCTTTCTTGTCCAATATACTAGTCTTTTACCAAGAAATAATGCTCCATCACTAGTGCTTTTTCTGTCATCAAGACTTCTTGCCCAATTAGCATCAATAAATACTTTTAAGTCCAAATTGCCTCCAAGTTTGTATCATAAACCAAAGTCTTTAGTACCTTTTAGATACCTCATGATTCTCTTGATTTCCATCATGTGATTTTCTTTGGGATTTGCTAAGAATGTTGCCACTATTCCAACTGCTAGGGCAATATCAAGCCTTGTGTGAACTACATACTACAATTTTCCAATCATTGATCTTTAAGTAGTCTTATCTACTTCTTTGGAATCATCATTTTTGGGAACCTTATGTCTAGTAGACATAGGTGTTCCAACTAGTCTTGAATCTTGCATTCCAAATTTCTTTAGTATCTCCTTGATATACTTAGATTGAGTGATGTAGATAACATTCTCGTTCTAATGTATTTGCAATCCAACAAAGAATCTTATTTCACCAAACATGGAAATCTTGAATTCTTTTCTCATTTTCTTTGAGAATGTTTTGCATAAATCATCATTTCCTATAAATAAAGTATCATCAACAAATATTTTTGGTAACCCAATCTTGTTATCTAGTCCTTTATTTTTATATAGACTATTGTTATCATTAGTTCTTTGAAAACCAATCTGTACCAAGTAATTATGGATTCTTTGATACCAAGCTTTGGGAGCTTGCTTGAGACCATATAAAGCTTTATGTAGTTTGTAAACCATGTCTCCTTTTCTAGGATCTACAAAACCTTCTGGTTTCTCAATATAAATTTCCTCATCAAGGATTCCATTTGATATACTTTAAATCCTTTATGTGCTACATATGCTAGTAAAGTTCTAATACCTTCAAGTCTTCCTAAATGAGAAAAAGTTTCACCACAGTCAATACCTTCTTCTTGAGAGTAACCTTTGCATACCAATCTTGCTTTGTTTCTTGATACCTTTCCATCTTCATTCAGCTTATTTCTAAATACCCATTTTGTACCAATTACATTTTTATCCTTGGGTCTATGAACAAGAGTCCAAGTTTTGTTCTTCTCTATCTATTCTATCTCTTCATTCATTACTTCAATCCAACTTTCATTTTCTAGAGCATCTTTATCACTTCTAGGATCAACTTTAGCAAGTAAATATGTACTTTTAAATTTTCTTCTTGTCATTGTTCCATCTAATTTATCTCCAATGATTTGATTAGGTGCATGATGTCTTTTGACATATCTTGCTAATATAGCCTCCTTGGTCTTTGAATGAGTTCCATCATCTTCTTCTTGAATTTTAGTTTCAAGCTCGGGTCCTTCTGTCTATGACTCGAGTCCATCAGGCTCAGTTTGAACTAGCTCAGTAGCCTCTATTTGTGACTTGGGTCCTTGCAGCTTAGGTTGCACTATCCACAACTCAATAGCTATTGGAGTTTCTAGGGACTTAGGACTTGAATCATCTTTTCTTTTAGATAGATTAGGAAGGGTATCAAGTTCATAGTAAAGGAATCTTATGTAGTCTTCAGGTTCTTTGCTTCTTTCTTCTTCACTCTTTTCTACATATTCATTAATTCTGACATGTACACTTTTTATAATTTTGTGAGCAGATAAATTCAAACATCTGTATGCTTATCTTCTACAAGAGTGTCCTAGAAATATGTCTTCATCACCTTTTATATAAAATTTTCCTTTTCTAGATTCTTTCAATAAGTAACATTTGTTGCCAAATACCTTCAAGTAACTTACATTAGGTTTGTAGCCATACCATAGTTGATAAGGTGTCTTGTTTGAATCTTTCTTCAATTGAACTCTATTCAAGGTACGAACAATAGTGTTGATAGCTTCCTTCCAATATTTGAGAGCAACATTCTTTTCAATCATTAGGGTTCTTGCAAAATCCATTATAGATCTATTTCTTATTTCTACTATACCATTCTGCTATGGTGTATTAGGTGCATGAACTTGTCTTTTGATTCCTCTTTCAATACAATTTTTTTTGAATTCATGGGAAATGAATTCACCATCTCCGTCTAATCTTAGGCATTTCAACTTTTTTCCATTTTTTTTTTCTACTCTTGCTAGATACTGATTGAATTTTTGAAAAGTTTCTAATTTTTCTTTTAGATACATTATTGTCATCATTCTAGAGTACTCATCAACAAAGAGAATGAATTTTTTTTCTCCACTATAACTCTCTATTCCAATAGGTCCACATAAGTCTGTATGAACAATTTCCAAGACTTCTTCTAACTAATAGTCTTTGCTTTTGAAGCTTGTGTTTGCAATATTACCAATTTCACAATTCTTGCATAGGCCTATGTCAGGCTTCTTCAAACTAGGAATACCTCTTACTCTTTTATGTTTTCTTATCTTAACTAGATTATCAATGTTTACATGACATATTATTTTGTTCCATAACCAACTTTTTTCTATTTGAGCAATAAAACAAGAACAATTATTGAGATCAAGATAAAATAGATTACCTTTTGTTTGCTTGCCAAAACCAACCAAATTTCCTTTCCCATCCAGTAGTTTTGCCTATCCATTCATGAATTCTACCTTGAATCCAATGTTATTTAGCTATGCCACACTTAGTAGAATATTCTTTAGTCCTTCAACCCAATAAGCATTATCACACACAAGTTCTTTAGTTAACAAGATACATTCTTTTCCTTTTATATTACAAGGTTTATTGTTTCCAAATCTTATACTACCTCCATCATAATATTCCATATGCTCAAATTTTGATTTTTCACCAGTCATATGATGAGAGCAACCACTGTTAATAATTCATATGTCATTTATTCTAACATGAGAGATAAGTGTCATCTTATCTTCTTCATTATCAGATTCATCTTTCACAATAACATAAACCATTTCATCTTCACTATTATTCGAATCTTTAGCCATCAAACAAGGTTTCTTACCTTTGTCATTGAAGTTCTTGTAGTGCTTGGAGTCCTTCTTGCCTTTATGCTCGTTGCTTTTCTTTTCATCCTTCATTTCCTTGTTTGGACACCTAGAAACAATGTGACCAATTTCTTCACAAGAAAAGCAAATAAGAGGAACTTTACCTTTGTAGTGCTTCAACAACTTCAAGATCACTATTTGAACTTTCTTTTGATGATCTATCTTCTTCAGTTCTTGATTGACTGGATTTTGACTTTTAACCCTTTTCTTTGAGTGAGAGTTTGACTTTAAATTCAGATTCAATATTCTTTAAAGTATGAACATAGTTATCATAATTATCTAACTCAAAAGCCTTTAATCTTCCAACTAGAGCATCCAACCCTATCTTATTAGTTGGATCACATCTCATTTCTTCAATAGTAGATATTCTAATTATGTAAATGAGAAGAAGAGTTCTAAGCACTTTACTTACAATAGTTTCCTCCTTGATGTCTCCTCTAGATGCTTTGATTGCACTTACACTGGCCTTGATTCTTTCCACATATTTTTCAATGTTTTCATTTTCTCTCATTCTCATTTTATCAAATTGTCCTTTAAGGCTTTCTAATTTGGATCTTCTTACATTGTCATCTCCTTCATAGATATCTTTTAGATTGTTCCACATTTCAAAAGAAAATTTGCAATCTTTTACCTCATCAAATTCAACATAACGGAGAGAAAATGTAATAACTTCAACTAATAATGTTCCAGTGGGAGTCTTATATTTAGCATCAAGATACTTGCAACCTAAATCACTGATGGTATCTAGATGTAATCTCATTAGTCCTTGCCATGCTACAAAATTCTCTCTGTTCAGCTTGGGAATCTCTCTTTTCTAAGACATCTTGATCTTTAGCGTAGGTCCTTGAAACCTTCTCTACAAGAGCCAAAAGCTTACTAATTGTTGGAAATATAAGAGGATTAACTGAGAGGGGAGGGGTAAATTAGTTAATACAAAAATAAATCTTAGATCCTTTTCATGTCAGTACAAAATGCAAACAAATAATTGGATACTATTGAAGCTCAGTAAACACATAGAAAGCTATAACTCAGTAGTAACTAGATTAGCTCGGTAAAAGATTAACATTTAAACCATTAGATGTTATCTATGCTTACCATTACTTTAACTTAGTTTAAAACACATAAAGAAAATAACATGAACATAATTAATTAATTGTATCCAAAAGAACCTAATCAAGTATATGTTTTATATGAAATTTGATAATCATGAGTGGAGTAGGATTATCCTAAGAAGAGTTCATGAGGAAAAGTTTTGGGTAGTGACATATCCATTGTAATTTATAATAACCTAATCCATAAGGTCACTATACTTAGAAATGAAGGGTGTAGCCCCATAACTGATAGGAACGTTAGAAAGATAGTTGAAACAAATTTGAAGATAAAGTTTGATGGAAGAAACATAATAGTTAACTTAATTCAGGACACAAGAATTAGAATACTAAGCAAGATAATAAGGTATAAGCTAAATCAAAGTTCAAGGATAAATTATATGCTAAAAGGATTTCTACATGCAACATATGTGATGGCTATTGAAAAGAAGAAGGTAAATATGTGCAAGATTTTTAGAGTACAATTGTTGGATAACATTGCTAAGTTGAAGAAATCTAAGAATGCAATTTTTAGATTTGAGTATTTGTTGACACATATTTTTCTATGCAACCAAAAAATTTCTTAGATGGAAAAATTGGGATAGTAATGAATGTACTATGAAGATGGTCACCTAGTGTTGTAGGGCCAAACCTGAAGATGTCAAAGACAAAGACATTGACAGAATGATGAAGAGTTTTCAAGTGGAAATGAAGAAAAGATACAAAATCCCTCTTGTTATGGTAGAAAAGTACAAGGATGAAATATTTTTTATGGTACAAACTAATACAACATATATGGAGGCCATTAATATTAGGAATAGATAATAATGAGAGAGGGGAGTTGAATCAGTATTCTACAAAATTTTTCCCACAACTAAATATTCTTAATTACTTTATAACTTTCATGTGAAAGTAAACAAAAAATTTTGAACAGTAAATATGAACATGCACAAAGAAAAATCATAACACCATTATTTGTTAACTAGGGAAACCTTGGCCAAGGGAAAACTCAAGTTGGGATGGTACCCACAAGACAATCCACTAAACAAAAGAATCTTGTTAAGGATATTGACCCTATTAGGAGTCTATGAAATACATATAGTGTCTCAAGTCCTTGTTAGAGGACTAGGACCTGGTAAAAGCCTCAACCTTTTTAGGAGTTTCTTCAACACTTTTACGAAAGAAGAGCCCATTTTCCTAACATGCAATTATACAATAGAGTTCTTCATAGGAATTTGTATACATACAATATTGTCTTAGTGATGTATCTCACACTTCCTCTAATTATACATCAAATTTCACATCAAATAAGGGTTGCATATCATATAAGATTTCTTCACAATTGTTTGCATCACATCTACACTTCCCATTATTTGCACAATATAAGTTCTTTACTTATATCTTGTAAATTAATAAAACTCTTCTCAATCAATCTTAAATGCTTTCACACACTTGACTAAATATAAAAATAACTTAGGGTAGACATCTAGGATGTCGGCCCATCTTGACTTAGTAATTTTTTTTAGAAAAATAATTCCTTAAGTCATGCAATCCAATTCTCTGATATGCTCTATTCTATTATGTTAAATACGATAAATAGCATATCAACCATAACTTGCATCATACTGTCTATACAAGTTTGTGCACTTACATACATCATCACTATCTTCTCAATTGAAAATCCTAAACTATGCATGTCCTAACTTTATTAGTGACAACTATACACATTGTATCTATGTTGATACTACTACAATATGTCTAACACATAGACAATATTCCATATGTGATTGCATAAATGAAATACTAAATTCTTGTCACCATTAATGATTATACATTCGATATCTATCTAACCATATTTCCAACAATCTCCCCCTTTGGAATTGATGGCAACATTTGGGAATGTTGGTTAAGTCCCAAAATGATGTCATACAAAAGTAAATACAAAAAAAAAAAACTAGAACAATTTGCCTTCAAAATAGAAAATATTTTATTCATGTTTCAATAGATCATTGAATTCATTATCATTCCTTATAATGATATATAAGTGTACTCCCCTTACATATAGCTATATACTTCTCCTTTACACAAAAGATATACAATTTTATTTACATATACTTCTCCCTCTTTGACATCAATTGGAAAGGTGTCAAAAACTGTATACAAAATTGTGTTACCTTATACTAATCAACTTGTCATTTTGGAAAAACAAGATACAAAACCATGCTTTAGGAATTGTAGATATTTCTTCTAGTTCTCCTTAATTTTGTTAGATATACTAATGAGTGCACAAAGTGCATAGAATTCTAGTTCTACTATGCTCAAGTCAGTATAGGAAAACCTCACATAGGAGGCCTTAGCTGCAAGACAATCCTCTAATTGCCTTTACAAAATGTTAATTTTGGGTGACAAAATCTCTCTAAGAGTAGATAACTTTCTAAATACTTATTCCTTTTCAGCTTCAATTCCTTTGATAGCATTGTGAACCTTCTCCATTTATGTTTGAATATCATCAATGCTCACCTCAAGTTGTTGCAATCTGGTGGTGAGTGTATGAACTTATTGGAAGTAGTAGATCACCAATATAATTGATAGGGGGGTGGGGGGGGGGTAGTGAATTAGTTATATATTATTCTTAACAATTCTTGCTTAATCAATCAAAGTAAATAGTAATCACAAAGAAATGCACATGCACAAGTACACCAGATATGTTGACCAGGGAAGCGCTTGATTAGAGGGAAAGCCCTAGTGGGAATGATGCCCAAAAATAATATACTAATTTGAATATTCCTTGTTAAAGGATAGACCTTGTTAGGAGTCTATTATAACACTTAGTGCAAAGAGTCCTTGTTAGGAGAATTTGAATCCCTATTAGGAGATTCTAACCCTGTTAGGAGTTTGTGTAAAGCAACGAAACCCACTATCTAAGCACCTTCAGGATCAAATCAATGAACCCACTATCCAATTGATCTCAATATTATTCTATTCAGGATAATAGATGTGAGACAATCTCTTTCCTCTTTCTCTTTCTAGTACATCAAACTTCTTCACCTTTAGATCATGTAAATAGATCTGGAACTCATCAATAATCCTTAAGGTCACTTACACACATTAGCATATTTCTTTTCTCTTCTACTTCACAATTAACAAGTCTTCTCTTCTTCTCAATCTCAATCATGATTCTTTTCAAAACTCAAAAAACATCTTTCCTTTATACCATACTCAATCATTAATCCCTTGATTCAGCTCCATATATTTAGCATTAATTTGAGTTGGCTCCATATTTAATTAAGTAAAATACACATTTGATTAGTGTTGTTGGATCATAGTTATACACAATGTTCCACACATGTGACTTTTGTTCCTGTGCACTTGCTGACATCATTAGTTGTTAGTGTACTTCTTCTAGTTAACTACACAACTCTTCATTCCAAACACAATGTGCTATATCAATCATATAATAGAGATTGTTTTCCCTATGCTCTGTTTCCCTGTGGTTCTTTATAAATCATTAATATCTTTCATATGCTATTGATTTATGTTATGCACACTTTCTCACATGTCAAATACATGTTGTAGTGTATGCTAGTAACCACACATAGGAAGATACACAATGTGATTTCCTTAATACATAAATCTTAGTCTGTTGCTCTGTTAGTCTTGTGCAATCTTATTGGTATGTTGTCATCAATGACAAAAAGAGTTCTATAATGCTCCCTCATAGCATCAACATTCATGCTAAAAATCTCCCCCTTTGGCATTGATGGCAACATAGATGAAAAACATCTAGTTCTAGGAATACAGAAAAATTTTCTTCATCAATCAAATCTTGCTTCATGCAACACTTCTACAACACTTCTCCCCATAGTATAAATTATCTCCAATGTTTACAACACTTCTGCAATACTTGTCCCCATAGTATAAATTATCTCCAATGTTTTTCATGTCATTCTCTCCACTATTGACATCAATGTCAAAGATAGTACAAAAATTGAACATACAACAATCTATTAGCATTACCACAAGCTAGTTTGTTGCTTTACAACTTTTGCATATGGCTCTTATGAGAGGAGGAGACATGTATCTTCAAGAGACATGAAGAGACATGCATGCATAGTTAATCACCATTAGTTTATAAATAACTATATGCATAACTCATCTTATATATATAATATTAATATATTAACCATATATGTAATATAATACAATATTATTATATATAATAATATAATAATATTGTATTATATTACATATATGGTTAATATATTAATATTATATATATAAGATGAGTTATGCATATAGTTATTTATAAACTAATGGTGATTAACTATACATGCATGTCTCTTCATGTCTCTTGAAGAGACATGTCTCCTTCTCTCATATTATACATATATGAGATCCAAATCTGCATTTGGAAATCATCAATTACAGTGGTAATGCGAGTACATTTGTAGATATGATCTAAGTTAATTCAACATGGTATCAGAGTGGGGCTGTAAATGTCATAAATTGTTGGTAGAAATTCAAAGGATTGTTCAACATCATTCATGTCATCCCTAACATTGAAGAGGTTGTTAATCATAGACCAAAATTTATTGTCGAACTTAATAAATAAATATACATATATATGCTTGGAATTGGTGGTTGATAAATCACGTACATGGATTGGCCAAAATTTTGTTCGAGTAGTTGGGGAAACCATCTTCACAGGAAGACATAAGACACTTAGAAAGCCCAAGAGCATTATGCTTTCACTGGCCATCAACTATTCACGATAGGTGAGACCCAACCCGCGTAGGGATTCTTGGTGCATGTTTGGCATCTGGTCATCTATTTGGGCATCTTTGGGATTGCAACCTTACATAATCCCATGAGAAAATAGACAGTGACATGTTTCCAGCTCAATCCTATAATATGAAGTAGCAACTATGATTTAATAATAAGTCTTTCGAGTTTGAAGAAAATGAATAGTCGTAGTAGTAGAACATAGACCTTGAAAACATTTGGTATTGAGAATCATGCAAGATTAGTCATGATAGAGGAAAATAATATCAATTCAACATACAAAGACCATCGAAAATGGTTATGATCGAAGATGGTTATGTGCTTAGTAGTCTATATAGATGATTGTTTGAATTCAATTCTACATGAGTGGAAGGGTAATATTGGAAGAATATGAATGGTCATCCCTTATGCAAGGAAGGAACATTCAATAGAGTATATGATGGAGACAATTTTTTTTTTAATTTTTAGGATGGGTATCAAAGAAAAAGGCTAAGGAAATTGGGATTGACCTGAGTTGTTAAACAAAGCAACAAGAATATTTGATTGAGTATCATAAAACTATAAGAGGTAAAAGGTAAGCCTAGTAAAGAACACTCAAAAATATTCCTCAGGAAGAATTGGCCCTATGAGTAACCATAATAAGTTAACAAATATTCATATCAACATTACTCTTGTTTGGTATAACTAGTTTGCTAATATATTATAGTCTGCACATATTCATATTACTTCATAACAATGATTCTAATACTTCTATTTTGGGAAATAAGGGTCTTCAAATATAATTACATCAATGATTAATAAGAATCAAATTTATTAAATATACATATAAGGATATGATTCATTTATGAATTTAGACTTTCTACTTAGTAGAAATAAACATATAAATTCTCTATCAGCAATAAAAATACACATAGATGGTACAGATAGACAGTTGAGGAATAAAGTACAAAGAGATTTGTGTAATAAGTTAGTGATTATAAAATGAAGTGGGAATTTTGCATTGTGGGGGGAATTATAACCAATGTTTTATTCCCACTATTTGAAAAAAATGTTTATATGGAGATGATATTCTGATGGACCTTCATTGGAGCAATTTGTATCAAAAACATTATTGTGCAGATAAGTATTTATTATTATATTTACTTACTTATTGTAGTCTCTCTCTTATTTGTAATTCTATGCATACTATAAGGGTTATTTGCCTTGATCTTTTCCTTTGTGTTTAAGGATATTCTTATAGGAAAAGAAGGTTGGTACTTTACATATGCTACCAATATTGTGCAAACTCAATCTAATGATAGTAGCTCCAAAGATCCTCTAAAGACCCTAATGATCAAGATGGATAAAGTGTGGCTCTTGATGCAAGTATCTTTGATGATTGAAATTATGAGATCCTTCTACAATTAAGAGGGAGTATGACACTTCTCTGAAGGCAATGCTGGAGCTTAGAAGATTAATATTTAGATGGAGTCTAGAAATCCATGTGGGTGACTACATGATGTTGATGAGTTTTTGAGGAAGTAACAACAGGACCTAACATCCTAGGATCAATATATAGTTAATATATATGGTTAATATATCCTTGGGACATTTGCATTCTTGCATCTTGTCTTTGGAACATCCCATTGCGTGGTTTACTAGCAAGAAGAGTATCTCTAAACCTCATCTGAGAGTCTTCTTATTCTTGAAATACACTCTCTTGCACTTCATAGATAGGGAGCTCTAAGTCAGCATCTGAACATTTCAAACTCATGGAATCATTTGGATAGAAGGGTTTAGAGTGGGACACTTTCGAGTGTACATTTTTGGTGCCCACCGTGGGGCTTGAATCAAGTTTTTAGCTCCATTTGCTTTTATTTTTTATCTCTGATTTTTTTATAGCAGAATATTGGATCTAATTAAGTTCTTTTTTAGGATTATCACTTTGATTTTAAGGCCAACCCATAAGTAGATTGGTTTGAAGGCCAAAAATCTAGTTGGTTTAAAGATTTGATCATATCTTTTAAACCGCTTGGATTTTGATTCTAAAATTTGTTCTGTAGGTTGGGTATGTATCCAAAATGTTTTAATCCAATTTTTAGAGCATTTTGACATGATTTTTGAAAGTTATAATATATATAATTTTTTTTGCATAAAAAGTCATTTCTGGTCGCACATTAGTGTCTTTTTCAGAAAACTTATATTTCTAGAAAGGGTTTTCAATTCTAATGGGGGTTCTTTCTTTGTGTTTTGAATTTTGAGGTCGTATTAAGGATCGAAAACTCAATTTGATAAATTTGGTCTATTTTGACAAAATCGATCTCTAGAGTGCAAATGAAGAGATTTTTTTAAATTTCTTCCATTTTTGGAAAGCTCTCTGATTTTTAACAGGGGTCTCTTATTTTCATTTTTATTTTTGGATACAAAATCATAGCAAACAAGTCCAATCTTGTTGACTAGGTCAAAATCAAAGAGTAAAAAGGAGAGCATTTGTGATTAACTTGCACTTTCTTTGCATGCACTTGGTTGGAATATAAATTGGATTTTTGAGGCAACTCACCACTTTTTATTGCAGATTTTTATGTTATTTCACACTAACTTTTGGTGCTAACAAGTTGTGATTACAGGTTTCCATCCTTATGAAAAAAAATTGAAACATTGCATAAAAAGAACGCATGTCAAAGCTTCAAATGCGCAAGGGCTACTAACATTGTTTGTAGGGCTGCCTAAAGCATAAAAATCCAAACTTTCTTGCTTTTTTGTTTTCATGTGCGGCATTGAATAATTGTTCATTTTTATAGGCACATAAAACTTGTTATTGGAGTCTTTTTGGTAATAGGAGAGAATGCTCTTCACCCTCATGGTGAATCAGAAATCTTGACTTGCCATTTAGTTTCAAAAGCAAGGGGTAACTGAATCTTCTTGGCATGTTTGGGAGAAAATGATTGGAATAGGAGAGTATGCTCTTCACCCTTGTGGTGAACCAGAAATCTTGACTTTCAAAAGTTGATCCACTTTGTGTAGTTAGAATCTTTTAGAGGGCCTGCTCTCGGACAACCTAAGAGGAATGACCCAAGTGGAGACAAGCCGATTACTTGGCTCTTCCAACCCACTATAAAGTCAAGGCTACCAAGGACACAAAACTTTGGTAGATGTAGTGTTTGTCTTCGACTAGTGTGATCGCTTATGGGATTTTGACCATAGGGAGATCACTAGGCAAGAATTCTTAAGGTGCTCTTGTGATCACGAGATCGATTACTCATCGCAAGGTGAGGTGCCCCATAATTGGTAGCAAGAGGAACACTATGAATGGAAGCCCAATCTAAAAACCCTAAGTTAGTAACTACCCTTTTTAGTCACTCAACTTCTTGGTGCAAGGATCGATCCTAGTGGACTACCTGGATCACCCCAAGATTTACACTCACCATATGTGTTCCCTTGGTTGTGCTTATGGCACTTCCATGACAAAGACAATATCTCTTGTGGGAAACCACTTGGTGTGAGGAAAAGGAGCATCAAGTGTGGGCCAAGTTGTTGAGTAATGAACTGTGACTCTAAGGTATATTGCTTGGCTATTGTTTTCGATGTTTTGACCAATGTTAACATTCTTGCAACATAAACATTCCGATAAAAAGTTGTTAGGAAGGCCATCCTGATATCCCAAATGTGTATTGACAAGGTTGTTTTTACCCTTGATCAATTGTTTTGAGACATGTTACAACACTTTCTGTTTGTAAACCTTGTTGTTTACTAATACGAACTGAAATGAAATGCTATCTAATTGAAATGACTGTCTAATTAACAAATTGAAACGAACTTCAAACCAAAAATTGACTTTTTTTTTTGCACAAAACTGGCACTCTGTCGCACGCTTTCACTAGAAATATCGCGCGACATTTTTTTCAAAAATTTCATCGCATGTCAGTAGTAAATTCTGTCGCACTATGTGTAAGATTATGTCACACTCAGTTCAAATATCTATTGCTTAAAAAAAAAAAAAGTGTCGCACCCTTGTTGAAATTCTATCATGCGACACTATTTGTTGAACTTATGTCGCCCTCCTTTTGGGAAAGTATCACCTAGAGTCATTTTGGGTCAAAAATAGAGTTTGCAGTTGGATTTATTTGGTCTGAAGAGCATCACATTGGTCACCCTTGATCCTGGCTACGTATCAGTGTGTGAAGAGTTCATCCTATGTTGAAAAGATGAGTTTGGTCTATTGAATGTAAGTCTTGAAACATCTTGATGAATCACTTGTCAAAATTCAGCTATTATTTTATTCTAGCTATCCACTATTGAGCTTCTCGCTCGTCCACTCGGCTCAAGTCACCCGTGTTGTAAGATCTTGAGCACTATTTGACAAGCCATCTATCACATTTTGACAAGTGACTAGTCTTGATCGTAAAAGTTTCAAATCCGGCTCACTTTTCTTGTCCTACTAAACAAAGACTACTCTTTACATGCTGGTCACAACTAGATATCAAGTTGGTAATAGTAGCCACATGCCTTTCATTTTCAAGCAATTGGAAACACCACCCAAACATCCTCGCAAACAACCTTGTGATAAGAATCTCAAATTTTCTCAAACACAAGCAGCTAATGTTTGGCACAACCCACTTTATAGTTTTGAAAATCCATTTGGTACACCCTTTGAGACACCAGAGGATACGAGTGGTATAGTCACTATGGTGCACCCTAATGAAATTAAACATCGCTTAGAAGAACAAGCATGTGAAACCCAAAAGACTTTGGAGGCTATATACGCTATGGAGAGAGAAAATCAACAAGTTGAAACTAATAATTAGGTACGCTATGAAGGATATAAAGGAAATTGTCCTCGAAGTCCTTTTGAGAACAATGATGGTAATCAAACACCTCCAAGGACTCCTAGAGCTGTCACTGGTGCATGTCCTTCACCTAAACCATCTCATCATGATAGTGATGAAGAAGTAACTAGCGAAGACATGATCAAATTTCAACAAGATGGCTTCGCCCAAAAACTAATGCTCAGAGGTTTAGAGGAAAATGGAGACCAATACTTCCGATACATGGCAGCTAGGGGATGGAAACTCCCTCAAGGTTTTAATGTTGAACATATTATTCCAAAACGAGAGCCCATTAAGGCTGAAATCTTAAGGGAAGAAATACAGGAACTAAGGAAACAATTTGCACAACTGCAAACTTCAAAAGAGCCACCTAAGACATCATTTGTTGAATCAACTTGTGCTCTTCCATTTGATAGGAGTCTATACATGCTGCCATTTCCTAAGGATATAGAGGTTTCTAAGTATGACGAATACAATGGAAATGGTGACCCTCATGACCATGTGAGGCATTTCTATGCTATTAGCATGGACTTTATGCATGAAGACACCTTTCTTATGCATTTGTTTCCTAGAAGTCTAAGAGGACAAGCTATGGAATGGTTCACAAAATTAAGTCCTCCTTTTAAAAAATTTGATGAACTTGCACAATGCTTCATCCAGCAATATTCATACAACATTCAACATCCTGTGACTGTGCTAGACTTACGCAACATCAAACAAAAACCAAGAGAATCTTTTGCAATATACCTTCAACAATGGAGATCTTTATACTCTCGGTATCCTCGGCAAGTGCCTGAGGCTGAAAATTTTGACATTTTTGTCAATATGCTTGTACTCAAATTATACTTTGATCTAAGAAAATAGTTATTCACATCCTTCAATGCCATGGTAGAAAGTGCATATCGCATTGAGGATGTTGCTATCAAAAGAGGTGACATTGCCATAAACAAGGATAGAGTTAACAATGGAAATGGTAAAGACAAAGGCAAACCTTGGAACAAAAACAAGTATGTTGTCAATGACAGAGTAGTGGACACTCCTAAGACTAAGGAACCTGTGTTTAACCTTTCCAATGCCATCTATGTAGAAAAGCAACAAGAAGGTTCAAAACCATAGCCCTTTGACAAAGGCTCTAAATTTGCAAAGAAGCGACGTGTTTACACACCTATGGTCAAACCTTATGAAGTGGTTTTAAAAAACTTAATTGCAAAAAAATTGGTTACCTTGCTAGACAACTCACATCCTTACGATCCACCCATTAGACCTCCATGGTGGAGAGAAGATCATACTTGCAGCTATCACTGAAGTAAAGGACATAACACAGAGAATTGCTTCAAACTCAAAGATGTAATTCAAGACCTCATTGAAGCTGACAAAGTTGTTACAGATGGCCTTGTTAAGAATACTGATCATAAGGCTTTCCAAAAACCATTACCTCAATACGAAAAAGGGTGAGACCTCAAGGGTAGCTGCCAAAAAGAATCATGACACCAAAATCAATTATGCTTATGCTAACATTGATAATGTTATAGGCATGCTTGAGCCCATTGAATACATATGTATGGCAAGCTCCAACAATGACAACTGGCCAAATTATGACGCTAAAGATGAATGACCAAGAGTGGTCTTAAGGACACGATCCACTCCTCAAGATCATATTAATACTAGACCCAAGGTGGTACTCCGAGCAGTTGAATCTTCATCTTCTCAGGGTGAACCACTTAATGCTGTCACTAGGGGGCAATCTAAGGTTGTCCTAAAAGTTGCTAATGATCCTAAAAATGCTTCATCATCTAAGCAACCAATTACTTCCAAGATCTCCAACTATGATCTTGTTAGCCAACTACAACGCACACAAGCACAAATCTACATTTTTGAATTGCTAGAGTTATCTCCTTTGCACAAGGATATCCTTGAGAAAGCTTTACGTTCTGCCAATGTTACCACAAATATTAATGCGGAATGATTCCAAGCTATGGTGAACCACATCTCCTCACCTTACTATCTCACCTTTTCTAAAAAAGATGACCAAGCTCTCAGTCATCCCCATAATCTTGCTCTTCATGTTGAAGTTCAAATCTTTCGTACCCGCGTTCGCCGAGTCCTGATAGACAATGGTGCAGGGTTAAATATCATTTCATTCAATGTAATCCAACAATTGGGCATGTCTGAATTTTCCATCAATCCTAAGCGCAAGATCACTATAAAGGCCTATGATGAGGTCGAAAGGCCTTCTAAAGGTCTAATTGTACTTCTAATTAGAGTTGGTCCAATTGAGAAGAATGTCATTTTCCAAGTCTTAGACATACCACTTGCATACAACTTGTTGTTGGGACGGCCATGGATTCATGATATGCAAGCAGTACCCTCTACATACCATCAGTGCATTAAGTTCCCTTTTAATGGTACTGAAGTAGTTGTCCCCGACGACAACTCCATGTCTATCAACACATTATCTGCTGCTAAAATGCTACCCCTGCACAATTGCTCTTCTCATGACCTAGCACCATCTTTCACAGAATGTGAACAAAAGCTAAAAATGATGAGCCTTGGTATGGGCAAGCACACTTTGGACTCTATTGCTGCCTTACCAATTTCCCCTCGGTCCTATGGGAAACTAACTATTGCAAAGAAGTCTTCTGCCTCTGCTATGACACTTTTAGGCACTTTTGTGCAATCTTCCATACCACTAGAAGTAGAGAAGGAAGAACAAGCCATTAGGGACTAGATCTACAGAGAAGAGGAAGATGAGGAGGTTACAATGACTACCCCTATTTCTCCCAAAAAATATGGAAAAGGCTATAAATTTTTGACAAAAATGGGCTACCAAGGCCACGGGTCCTTAATTGGTTGTAAGAATGCTCTAGTTGAACCTTTAAGTCACACTCAAGGTCATGATGCTCGAGACACCGCTGGTCTAGGCTTTGGGCTAAACAATAATATACCAACTTGTGATCAAAGATTGTTCATATCTAGTGAATCGAAGGATGATGACTCTCCCATAATTGCTACTATTGCACAAGATGAAGACTTTGTTCCTCTCACTTCCCTCCTTTGGGGAGAAGAAATAGTGACTGCTAATGATGAAGAAACTTCTACCTCCCAACAACAGGAACAAGAAGGGTCTACTTTTGAGGACATAAATAGAGGACAAATTAGGTAGAATATTGCTCATCTCATAGCTAGGGGTCAAAGTAGAGATTCTCATGAGTATGAGTAGGAAAGCCTCTTTGATGCATCTTGCAAGCTAGGGGTGGATGTCATTCATGCCCATGCAACCCAACCCGATGTAGTCGAATGGTATAGTATGGGGTCTGATGAATTTGACTCACAACATGTCTCAATGGATCACGCTAGTTCCTCTAGGACTATTTCTGAGCTGGACTCCTTTGTGACATTTTCTATAGGCTCAACTTCATAGGTCACCAAATATGACTCCTTCCATATCAATCACATTGAAACTTCTCCCTCACTCTCGCTAATTCACCCAGATCTCATAGATTGGTCTATCCAAAATCAAAGACCTGAAATACGGTCTTTCCAAAATGACTATGAGATCGATTGTTATCTGAATGCAATTGAACCTGTCGTTTCTTCCACCAATGAACCCATAGTTAACATGATAGAATTGGATATCAAGTACCT
Organism: Cupressus sempervirens; assembly: GCA_028749045.1. Classification (NCBI taxonomy): domain Eukaryota; kingdom Viridiplantae; phylum Streptophyta; class Pinopsida; order Cupressales; family Cupressaceae; genus Cupressus; species Cupressus sempervirens. Next base: position 124,121,172 of record CM053789.1, on the reverse strand, counting down.
CAATCAAAAAATTAAAAGGAAAAATAAGTGATCAGATGGCGAAAACCACATTGTGGCGGTGTCTGATCCTCAAAAAAGTAAAAGTAAAGGCGTATCTAATGGTGAAAACCTCTCTAAGGCACCTAAAGATTAGGTACTTGGTAGTCTACCAAGCTATTTCTAGGATAGATCTTTGGTTCTCATTGAACCTACACAACCTATCAACTTGGGAATAGAAGAATGTCCTCAGATTATTCATGTAGCTCAATCTTTGTCAGACAAAGAAAAGACACAGTTTTCTCAATTCTTTCAAGACAAGAAGGTCAACTTCACATGGACATACTCTGATATGCCAGGGCTTGATACAAATCTCATCATGCATCACTTATCAATCTCACCAGATGTCAAGCCTATCAAACAGAAGTTGAGAAAAATGCATCCACATGTGGTCCTACTAGTCAAAATAGAGTTAGACAAACTATTGAATGCAAACTTCATTAGGGCCATTGATTATGCTGAGTGGATTTCCAAAATTGTACCTATCTCTAAGCATGAAAAATCCATACGAGTTTGTACTAATTTTAGAGATCTCAATAAAGCATGCCCCAAGGATGACTTTCCATTACCAAACATCGATATGATAGTGGACATGACTGCGGGTTATGAGATGTACTCGCTCATGGATGGATTTTCTAGGTATAACCAAATAAAGATCACTCTAGTAGACCAAGAAAAGATAGCTTTTACATGTGCATGGGGTACCTTTTGCTAGAATGTCATGCCTTTTGGGCTCAAAAATGTTGGCGCTACATATCAAAGAGCAATGACAACCATCTTTCATGATATGATGCATAAAAACATAGAAGACTATGTTGATGACACATTGGCAAAATCAAAGAAATGAGACACACATCTCAAAGACCTTAGTTTGATATTAGATCGTATGGAAAAATTCCAACTTAGGCTGAATCCAAAAAAATATGCCTTTGGTGTCACTTCTGGAAAATTTCTAGGTTATATCATTTCAACAAAAGGCATTGAGGTTGACCTTGAAAAGGTTCAAGCTATCATGGATATGCCTCCACCAAAGACTATTAGTCAGCTTAGAGGTCTACAAGGATGGCTACAATCCATAAGAAGATTTATCTCTCAATTATCTGATAAGGCTCAACCTTTCAATAAAAATCTGCATAAAGGATCTACCCATATTTGGAACAGTGACTGTCAAGAAAGCTTAGATCAAATCAAAGGCTACTTGGCAAAACTACTAGTTTTGATGCCACCCATTCTGGAAAAACCTTTGATTCTATACATTTCAGCTATGAATTCTTCTCTAGGAGCACTCTTAGCCCAAAGTGATGAGATGGGTAAAGAAAGAGCCATATACTATATCAGTCAAACTTTGGTGGCTTATGAACTAAATTATACAAGTATAGAGAAGGCATGCCTTGCTGTAGTTTTTGCCTCCCAAAAACTTTGACATTATATGTTGGCCCATACAGTTCACTTGATTGCCAAGATAGACCCTTTAAAATATCTATTAAGTAAAGCTACACTTACTTGTCACCTTGCTAAATGGATGATGATTCTTTCTAAATTTGACATTCAGTATGTTAAACGTAAGGCAATCAAAGGATAGGCCATAGCTGACCAGTTGGCTGACTTCCCACTTGAAGATGTAGCACCTATGCAAATTGATTTTCCAAATAACTCAATCATGTACATTACTAACAAAACATGGAAGATGTTTTTTGATGGATCCCACACACAGAATGGAGCTGGAGCAAGGATTTTGTTTGTTTCCCCTCATGGTTATATGATCCCAAAATCCTACAAAATATTGTTCCCATGTACAAATAACATTACAGAGTATGAAGCATTAGCAAATGGGATCAAAATGGCGAATAATTGAGCTACACATCTATGGGTATTCTCAACTAGTTGTGAACCAAGTGAATAATGAATATCAAACAAAGGATGACAAGTTGATCCCTTATAAAAAGTTGATAGATGCTCTAAGGAATTATTTTACCTTTGTAACATTCCAACAGATTCCTAGAGCAGAAAACAAGGCTGCTGATGCTATGGCCACCTTAGCATCTATCCTCCAATTACAAGAACATGAATCATGATTTGAGTTCTTGGTGGAAGAATTGGATCATCCAGCCTATGATTCCTCAGATAACCAGGTGATCTACACTGTTGTCAGTCATGATTCCTCCTGCTATGCGACTATTTTCTCCTACCTATGTGATCAGGTTATTCTCAAAACCCTCACGCGCAACCAAAAATGCCAACTCCTTTGTAATGCCTCACACTACACTTTGGTCTTTGGTGACTTGTATAGGAAGGGTCTAGATGGAACATTGCTTAGGTGTTTAGAGCTAGAAGAGTTCAAGAAGGCACTTGTTGAAGTCCATGATTGAATTTGTGGGGCACATTCTAATGGCCTTGCACTTGCCCAAAAACTGCTTAGGATGGGTTATTACTGGCCCACCATGCAAGCTGATGCTGTGTGCTATGCAAAGTCCTGTCAGAAAAGTCAGCTCCATGGCAACTTGATACATGCTCTTGGGCAAGAGTTAATCCCTTCTATGACATATTGGCCATTTCAACAATGGGCCTTTGACTTTGTAGGAAAAATTCATCCAAGCTCATCCAGTAGTCATAAATTCATCATCACAGCAACGAAGTATTTCACTAAATGCGTTGAAGCTGTACCATTATCTGTTGCTATAGGAAAACATGTTGCCCTATTTATGCTAAATCACATCATTTGTCGATATGGTATCCCATCCTCTATTGTTACAAATAATGGAGGGTAGTTCAAGAATAAGTACTTAAAATAGCTATACAAAAAGTTTCAAATCAAGCAAAATTGGTCCTCTATTTACTATCCACAAGGGAATGGCCAAGCTGAGGCCTCTAATAAAACACTGCTGAAAATCCTACACTGCACAGTTCATAAGTCTGGGAAAGATTGGCACTTGCAAACAAATTTGCCACTTTGGGCCTATAGAACCTCTATTCATACTCCTACAGGGGCTACACCCTTTTCTCTAGTCTATGGCTCTGAGGTTGTTCTCCCGTTAGAAGTTGAGATACCTTCCTTGCGCATCTCCTTACATGGGTTAATAACCGATGAAGATCATAGAGCTTTGCGAGTACAAGAACTAGAAGCTCTAGATGAATGTTGCAAGGCTACTTTTGATCAGATGAGAGCTTATCAGAAGCGCATGTCTATACAATATAACAAGAAGGTTCACCCCCATGAGTTCCAGGTTGGTGAACTTGTGCTTAGAGAGAATCCAAAAAATCAGCAACATCGAGAGCAGAAAGGGAAATTTGAACCTAATTGGTTGGGTCCTTACATTATCACAGCAGCATTTGGGTCTGGTGCTTACCAGTTGTCTACTTTAGAGGGTGAAGAGCTTGCAGAGCCTATCAACATCCTACACTTGAAGAAGTTCTATACTTAGAGGCTTGCTGCTCTGCTATCTTGTATATATCTATGATCCTAAAAAATTCCTAAAAATTAGAAAATGTCTTAAAAAAAAGATCATCTTAGTGAAAACATAGCAATAGGAACTTTGATGTATCACCAAAAAATAAATTAAAAAAATAAAATAAAATAAAATTGAAAAAAGTCCTAAAAAAATCTGTCAAGTGGTGAAAACCTAGAAACATGCGCTACTTGAAATCCTTGCACCTATGTCTATTAGTCCCAATCATCCACTTCGCTACACATTTCTTGACTTGGAATTGTTTCTTGTCCTCATCTCGAGGGCATAGCTACTTAGCCTATTGGGGTATTCTTGTGCATTAGGGTATCTTTGACAACTCACAAAATAGTGTTTCGCAACACTTCCCCCACTTTGACATCATGTTTTTTTTAACACTTTATGTAGATAGTCTACCTACAGTGTCCAATGTCATGATATTTCTCACTATCAAAATCAAGTCTTGAAGAAATGGCCAAGTGACTTACACACACACACTCTAACACTTAAAAGACTGAGCTATGTTGATCTTGATCTACTTTGTGTGCTCTCTATGATGATTTCTTTGCCATGTGTTCCCTCCCTAATAGTCTTTTGAGGATGTCATTGACTAGAAGACTGGGGGCATGGGGCATGTCTTCTTGATTTCTGCTTGTGGGTATACTTTGTTTGTCTATAGTGTTGTAAGCATTCCTGTTTGTCCTATTCAACACTTTGACTTATAAATGTACCATCCTTGACTGTTTCGCAAGACTGCACTTGGGGTTTATCCTAGCACTTATGCCTTGATACAGGTGTAATCTTTCTAAATTAAACTTAGGGAATCTAATCATGTAGTTATCTTGACTTACATGTCTCTGATCCTTAGATTGGATTTCCACATACCTATCTAATATCGATCATATGCATATCCTCATAGTTATACTATTGATGGTTGTATGATCTCATGATGTCCCTAATAAATTCTCAATGATGAAAGTAAGAGTCTAAATGTTATGCACTTCTTATTGGTAAACCACTTTGCATATTAGCTTGCATTTTAGGTTCATTTTCTAGCTTAATCCTATATTCTTGCATATGGGGAGAGCTCTCTCTTCATCTTTTTGTGGACATATCAGCTAACTCCTTTCATATATTTCTTTACTTTCTTCTTGTTAATGTCTTTTCACCTTCTTAATCTTTCACTTCATCCCTTTTCTATCTTATGATCACATTATATAAAGTTTTGACCTCTTAAATAATTTCAACATCCTAGATTCATTTTTGAGATCGAAATCCAAATTCGAGTTCATCTTGATGGTCAAAATTGTCTTTTAATAATTCTACTTTCTTCTGAGCAGTTAGCTGACCTTTTAAGGTCTAATCTCTGAATCATCACTGGGGCATCTTCATTTCTTCACGTCTTCATCATTTCTATGCTTCATATCTACTTCTGGTCACCTTTTCACATCTAAATCATCTTTCTACTAGATTTGATCTAATTTTACACTATGTCCTTCATGGTCAACTCTAAGTCAAACTGGGGCATTTAATCACTTTCTTATAGTCATTCTTGGGTTCTAATCATTTATCTGTCATATTATATATTCTATATTTTAATTTTCTCATGTCTAGTCAATTTTTGCATCCCCTTACCTTATTTCAATTTCTATCCCGAGGGGACAGAAATACTCTATCACTGATTGCTACAACTATCTATTTCTTAGGAGCATTTGTTTGATCTTCTCACTTGTTCTCGATCTATCTACTTTGCTAAGTGTTAGCATTCTTCTTGAATTCTGACATCATCTTGTCCTAGTGTTCAGTACTACCACTATGAGGCTATACATTTAGGACTTGCTATCTTTTTCTACATTTCTTTCTTCAAAATCAGATATCTATATCTATCATCGCCTACTTGGCTTTCTATTTTCTTTGACATAATGTGTTCCAAAATCAATCACGCATTGGTCAAAGAGGGGCAAATGTAATCACCTAAAAATGGTCATCTAGACTATTAGCCTCCTTTTCAACATTTTGGCTAAATTAATTTAATCTTTTACCTAGACCAAATTGGTAATAATCAATTTATTTGATTATAACCTATAGTTTGACTATGCTATCCTAAGTTCATTATTTGATTAAAAGAACATGTCCCTTTTTAATTAAATAAAAGACCCCATTCTTCTAACCCACTTAAAGTACACACATAAATTCCTTTTTCTATTTTGCAATTAAAAGAAAAGGCTTTGTGACTTTTGTCTTATATGACAAGTCAACTTATATTCTATTGGTTGACTTGTGTGTGCACATGGATCACTCCTATTTTCGAATTCCACCGTTTATCATCCACCATCTTCATCTTGATCTCTACCATCCATACGACTTTAAAAGGGAGAGAGCTTTCCCCCTCAAAAGATCCATCCCCATTTTGAATATTGTTATGTTGTAGGTTTTCTAATAGGTTTCTTTGGAGCTTTGTGGAGAACTTCTATTTCTTGTCTACATTCTCTCATCCATGGCATCATGGCATTTTAGCTTAGCTTAGCTTTCATTTTTACATGTAGCTTAATCTCACATAGCTTAATAATGGTATTGTAACACTCTTATACATGTTTTAGCATAGCTGCATTTTGCATTCTCATCTTAGCTTAATCTTCATTTGCATTGCATCCTTGAGGAACTCCTTGGGACATTTGCATTCTTGCATCTTGTCTTTGGAACCTCCCATTGCATGGCTTACTAGCAAGAAGAGTATCTCTACGGCTCATCTAAGAGTCTTCTTATTCTTGAAATACACTCTCTTGCACTCCATGGATAGGGAGCTCTAAGCTGGCATCCGAACATTTTAAACTCATGGAATCATTTGGATAGAAGAGTTTACAGTGGAACACTTTCAAGTGTACACTTACAAATGGTAGACCTATTATCATGGATATCTCTAGACATTTCTTAAGTGCAAGTAGAGATCATATGTGTATCATGAACATCTCTATACATTACTTAAGTGCAAGTAGAGATCATCAATGTGTTATGGACATCTCTAGACATTACTTAAGTGCAAGTAGAGATCATGAGTGTGTCATGAATATCTCTAAACATTGGTTAAGTGGAAGTAGAGATCATGAACTAAAAATGTGTCATGGATATCTCTAGATATTGCTTAAGTGCAAGTAGAGATCACAGGAAATACTTTATGTCGCTAAGAGATTTTAATATACATTGTATTAATTACATAATGATTCTGATTCTAACCTAATGATGTTTTACTTCTCCCTTGCTAAAGAGGGAGTGTTAACGTTTTTGCGTCAAGAGAAGTAAAACATTTATTATTTATCTGTGTTTATGTTTTTCAGATAAATTGTTATTGGTGATTCTTATATATAAGAATCACCAATAACAATTTATCTGAAAAACATAAACACAGATAAATAATAAATGTTTTACTTCTACTGATGCTAAAACATTAACAAAACTTCCTTTCCCTTTTAGGACATTTAGATGAACAATGACCATATTCATTACAAGTCCAAAATTTATAGATATTCTTACCATCTTTTTCTCTTTCCATGAGAAGAGCCACTCCTTCTTGGATCTTTTCTTCAATGGACTTGCTAGTACTAGCAATGTCTTCTTGTTCTTTTGTGCTCCTTGCTAAACTAGGTTTGATGTTTAATGCACTAAATGTTGTCTCAACTGTTTCCAATATAAGAATCACCAATAACAATTTATCTGAAAAACATAAACACAGATAAATAATAAATGTTTTACTTCTACTGATGCTAAAACATTAACAAAACTTCCTTTCCCTTTTAGGACATTTAGATGAACAATGACCATATTCATTACAAGTCCAAAATTTATAGATATTCTTACCATCTTTTTCTCTTTCCATGAGAAGAGCCACTCCTTCTTGGATCTTTTCTTCAATGGACTTGCTAGTACTAGCAATGTCTTCTTGTTCTTTTGTGCTCCTTGCTAAACTAGGTTTGATGTTTAATGCACTAAATGTTGTCTCAACTGTTTCCAATTCTCCAAACTATTTTAGATCAAATTATATAGCTTCCACTCTACCAAGCAATGTCTCTTTGGTAAAATTAGTAGTATAGGGTATCATCAATTGAATCATTTGAGCTACTAACTTGAACGGTGGTGTCAGACTTTTCAAGATCTTCCATATTACTCCATCATCAGATTTCTTTCCATCATGAGATGTGATTCCTACAAAAATCTTAAATATTCTCCCAACATAGCTTCTTACAAATTTATCTTCCATCATTTTAGCATCTTGAAATGTGCAATACAAATTTTGTAATCTAACTCTTTTTGCATGTGAATCACCTTCATAATTAGCTTCTAAAGTTTTCCAAATTTCATGAGATGTTTTGAGTAGTTTTACTTTACTATACTCACTTTCTAGTAATGCTAATAGTATTGCTCCTCTTGCCCTTATGTTGCACATAAACACTTCTCTCTGTTTCTCTGTACAATTTTTAAGATTGTCTTCTTATGCAATGTTCTTAGAACTCTTGGTCACAAGCCAATATCCTAAACCCATGCCCAGGAGATGAGTCTTTATTTTATCCTTTCTAATATCATAGTTTGTGCCATCAAATATAGGACTTTCCTTCCTCAACAGATTTTCCATGGATCTCTAAAAGTTGTTGAACTTTCCTTCAAGGACCTAAAGCTCTCATACTAATTGTTGGAAGTAGTAGATCACCAATATAACTAAGAGGGTGGGGTGGGGGGGGAGTGGGGGGATGAATTAGTTATATATCATTCTTAAAAAATTCTTTCTTAGTCAATAAAAGTAAGTAGTAATCACAATGAAATGTGCATGCACAAGTACACCAGGTATGTTAACTAGGGAAACCCTTGATTAGAGGAAAAACCCTAGTGGAGATGATGCCCACAAATAATGTACTAATATAAATATTCCTTGTTAGAGGATAAACCTTGTTAGGAGTCTATTATAATACTTAGTACAAAGAGTCCCTGTTAGGAGACTTTGAATCCATCTGAAGAGATTCTAACCCTATTAGGAGTTTGTAGAAGACAACTAAACCCACTATCCAAATAGGGTCAGGATCAAATCAATGAACCCATTATCTAATTGATCTCAATATTATTACATTGAGAATAATAGATGTGAGACAATCTGTTTCCTCTTTTTTTGTCTAGTATTTCAAACTTCTTCACCTTTAGATCATGCAATCAGATCTAGAACTCATCAGTAACCCTTAAGACCAATTACATGCATTAGCAAATTACTCTACTCTTCTACTTCGTAATTCACAAGTCTTCTTTTCTTCTCAATCTCAATCATGATTCTTTTCAAAACTTAGAAAACATATTTCCTTTATACCATACTCAATCATTAATCCCTTGAGTCATCTCTATATATTTAACATTAATTTGAGTCAACTCTATATTTAATTAAGTGAAATACACATTTAATTAGTTCTATTAGCTTACAGTTATACACAAACTTCCACATGTACAACTTCCATTCCTATGCACTTGATAATGTCATCAATTATCAGTGTACTTCCTCTATTTAACTGCATAACCCTTCATTTCAAACACAATGTGCTAAATCATTCATACAATAGAGACTATTTTCCCTATGCACTATTTCCCTGCAGTTCTCTAGAAATCATTAATATCTTTTGTACACTATCAATTCAAGTTTTTCACACTTGCCCTCATGTCAGATACATGCTACAGTGTATGCTAGTAACTATGCATAGGAAGATATGCAATGTGATGTCCTCAATACACAAATCTTAGTTCATTGCTCTATTAGGCTTTTGCAATCTTATTGCTATGTTGTCATCAATGAAAAATAGAGTTATGTGGTGCTTCCCCAGCATCAACATTCATTCTAACAAAACCTCACTCATTTGACCCTTGATCTTATTCTCAAAATATGATAAGAAAATATATATCAAAATTTGAATTGCTATGGAAATTATCTCCTACTTATCAATTGATGAGCTTAAGGGGCTTTCTAATGACTAGTTCATAAGGCACAACACTTGGTGAAGGTTTTGTAAATGGGGTTGTAACCTTTGGGTTTAACCATGGAGGAAACTTCATAATAAAGTGTGCTCGGGCTGGAGTAGTATTGGGATGGGTGACCCCTTAGGAAATCTTGGTGCTTCACCCCTATGAGCATCACCTAAATCCAATGAGTGCTAAGTGTTCCATTTATTCTCATGAGAGAGATTCATGTGGAATCACTACTTATGAAACATGGGTCAATGAGTTTGACTCAAAATCACATAGTTAAATCCTAATAGCAATATCACAATTTAACTTGGCATGGAAATTATCTACTACTTATTAGGTAACTATATGATAGTGCACACTATCCATACAACTTCTTACCTTCATCAAAGTTCTTCCTCAATTCCTTGATGCATACATCTAATGATTTTATATCATTTCTCAAATTAGTGCATACTATATCAAATAGTGATGCATCATGGTTTCTATCTTGTTCTTGTACTCAAGAAATTTCATACAAGGTTATGAATTCCTCATCAAAAGACTTCAATTATTTTGCCTTAGTCTACAAGTCTAGATTTGTAACAATTGTGTGAATTTTCCTCTACATCCTATCCAAGACTTCTATTAGTGTTCTCTCCAAAGGCCTAACTAACTTGTTCTTTTGAAATAATTTTCTAAAAGAGATCATTAGTCCTTTTTGATCATCATCATCATCAAATAATATAGATAATAGCTTGATTATTGATGATGGGCTAGTTACCAATGCTTCAATAGCTTTAACTATTGGTGCAACATATGGTATATCATCTTCATTTTGAAATATCACCTTCCCATATTCTATTTCTGCATGTTTTAGATTGGGAAAGAATGTCAAATCTTGCATCTTAATCTTCCATCTTTGCTTTAATTCAAAATGTTCTTCTTCTTTATTCCTTTCCTCTTCTACTTCTTCTTCTTTCTTTCCTCTTTTTCTCTTTTTACTACTTCTCATTTCTTCCTTTCTTCTTCTTTCCTCTTCTCTTCTTCTCTTTTTTCCTTCCTTTCCTACTCTTTCCTCTTAACTTCTTCTCTTTGTTTCTTCCTTTCCTCTAACCTTTTCTTTTCTTCATTCCTTTTTATTTCTTCTTCTTCATCTTCTTCTTTATCTTCTTCATTAGAACTAGTATATGCAATAAGACTAGAAACAATGGTGTTCCATATGTTACAAAAGAGTTCTCTTTAGTATCCATTGTTATCTGTGTACCATATGCTAAAAAAAGATTGATACAAGTATGAAAAATGTATTTCAATCATTGTTTTTCCATCAATGTCAAACCTACTACTTGTTACTAAAACAATTGCTTATATGATTTGAGTATTATGACTTGTTTGATTAATGAAAAGGATTAGATCAAATGAGGTAGCAATAGAACCTAGAGGAAAGGTTGAGTTATGATATGAAAAGGAGTACAAGGACTAGTTAACATAGTGGTATTATAGTGCATTTACAATTTTCTTAAGGTTGTAAAGGATGGATATAATGATTAAGTTTAAAAGAACAAGCTAAATGAAGTATGTCTACCAAGCTTAAGAATCTACATAGTAGGTGCTAAGAAAATTTAGTGTAAGTCAAGTAAAGTTTATTTGATGTCGAGCACCAACAAACTTTAGTTCATGCCAGGTGATTTCATAGAGGATTTTATGCAATGCAGTATGCGCTGAGCACCAAAAGCTAGTTAATGCATAGTGTAAGAATTATGAGAAAGATTGAGAATTTGATGGATTTGAGATGACAAGTTTCATTTCCTAAATTGTGTGAACTATATAGAAGATAAGATTGATGAGCTAGTGGCACAAAATTCATGGTGAACCATTTTGAGGTGAATCAAAGAGGATTGAAGGAGAGGTTTCTAGAAGGGAATGAAATGAAATTATGGGTAGATTCATTGAACCCTACCTAAATTTAACCTAACCATAAAATATACAATGGAGGAGGAACAAAAAAAATCTTAATTCTCTATTGATAGAGAAGGCTGATCAGAAAAAAAGGTTGTCATGTGTGAGAACCTAAGGAAGACAAGGAGTTTAGGGCATTGCTTCATTCAGTGGCCTAAGAGAAGAGACTGCATTGCCAAGAAAAGAAAGAAAGCTTAAGGGTATGGATTCTTGAAGGTTGAAAAAGCTATCAAAGATGAAGTGTGTGAGAGACAAGCATAATGGAGGACTAAAACATGATCTATAATCTGCAAGTGTATTGTAAGTTGTTATTAGATCAAGCCTTATTGTTAATTTCTAATCATTGTACTAGTATATGGTAAATCCTTTGGATTAAGGTTGACCTAATAGTCATTTTTAAATCCTTTAACTAGGTAATATTCCAACTGAATGATCTAAAGTCCTCCAACAATGCTCACTGCTAACAGGGTGATTGAAATCCTTTAACCATGTCACATTTAATAGTGTACATTGTAACCTTTAACAAGGGTGACCTTTCATAGGACATCACCTCAAAAGAGTGAGAATGAGTAGCATGTTACTAGAGGATTTTTCCAAATTGGGTTTCCACATTAAATCATTGTGTTAAATGTGTCGTTGAGTCTGCTACGTTTCATGTTTACATTTCTGCAAAGTTGATTTGATAGTAACCTACAAGTTTAAGTGATTGTATGACCTAATGGATGCATGCATCATGAAAATGTTTTATTGATATAAGTTAATTAAAATGTGAAAATTTTTAATTGTATATATGGACCTAGGATAAATGATTCACCCCCCCTCTCATTTATTCTAAAGAATTCCAACAATTGGTATCAGAGTCATTCTCTTAGGAGGACTAGTTTGAAGGTACTAGAAGCAAAAAGATCAAGATGTCAGAAAGAGGGGTACCCAAGCTTAATAGAGATAAATTTCCTACATGGAAAACCTACGAGGTCTTGAAGATCATGCACAATCTACCATTATTGTTGAGCATGTTAATCCTACTAGAGTCTTAACTATTGAAGATCATGAAAAGAAGAAAGAACACAATGAAGAAATGTTGGAGATTGCCTCTTCCCTAAACTATGTTGAATTTGATGATATCAAGGGAAATGATAGTGCAAATAAAATTTGGGATACTCTACACACTATCAATGGAGGTGATAAAAAAATTATAATAGCCAAAGATGAAAGTATTAGAGATAAGTTTAATGATATGAGAATGCAAAATGGTGAGAATATTTCTCAATATTTCTCTAGGGTAAAAGATGCTGTTAATAAAATAAGAGGAGCTATTGGTAAAATAGATGATGATACTATACTAAGAAAAGTTTTGAGAATACTATTGCACATCTATGCTATTAGAGTTTCTACAATACAAAAACTAAGATGTATGCTAGAGAATGATCTAACTCTTTAAGGTCTAGTAGGTAGGATCACTTCTTTTGAGCTATCTAATTTTGATAATTACATACCTAAAAATGCAAATGTGAAATTTGATGAATATAGAAAAGTATATGAGGCTGAACCTATGAAGGAACCAAATGAATACAAATCATTTGTATACTTTTATAAAGGTATGCCTATTGATGAAGATATTGTAAACCAAGTTGCAAACCAACAACAAGTTTCAGTGACTGCTGAGTCACATACTATGAATGTCGAGTTGCTTTTAGGAACCAAGCTACATTCAGGTACTGAGTTATAGAATGAAATTAAAGCACATTTTTATTCTAAGATTAGTGTAGATGAAAGAGATGATAAACTATCTAAAAGAGATGTACATAGTGATTTAGAAGTTGAGAGACTAAGTGAAGAAACCAGAGAAAAACCAAGATTGTCTAAGCATGTCAAGAGACATCACCCTATTACAAAAATAATTGGAGATAAAGATGCTAGGCCAATGAAAATATACAATTTGAGAAATGATACATGTGTTAGAAGCATGAATGTTGATGATACTTCTATGGGGGAGTATTGTAGAAACATGATTGATCATTATCATGATGATATGTTACATTCATGACTATGTTTGTCATTAATGCCAACATAGTAGTTTTCTATGGTATCTAATAGAAGCACAATGGTAAAGATCGAGGTGGTATAGATAGATAGTTGAGCATTTTCAATATGTGAGGTTAAAGTGAGATAATACTAAGTGTCTAGTATATGCAGCTAACCTTATTAAGTTTTGGAAGAAGTTATACAAGTTTCAGTGAACACTATTTTGAGATAGAGTTTACAAAAGCATGTTCAAGTAAACTTGTTATATCTCTTTGTAGATTTGTTATTATATAAAGAAAACTTTTTGGAGATGATGTAGCTAAGCTCACTCATCACAATATAACACATATAGAAATTTATTCAAGTTACAAGGTCAAAGATTAATGTTATTGCTAAATGTAACATGTTCTTAATGAGGTCCTAAAATAATTAATTGAAAAGGTGCAATACATGACTCAAGGAATTATTTTATGGATTTAGTATAAAGCAAGGAAATTTTACTTTATAATATATGGAATGGATGAATGATTGCAAGAAGCACAAGGAGTGGAATGTGAAGATAAGTAGAGTAGAGTGAAGGTGTAGAAAAATTCATTTTCAAGGTTTTATTATGAGATCTAAAGTTTGATATTTGGATTTGAGGTTCATGACCTAGTCTATAAGGTTTAACAATGATTGGTCCAGTTGACAAGATAGATGAAGTAAGTTAAAGTGTAGTACAAATAGTTATTCTACAAGGAATATTTGACAAATTAGTTGAATAGTGAGTTTAAAGGTAATGCCCCATAATATGTTTGGATAGTGGGTCCTTCTACCTTCTACAACTCCTAACAAGGCCAACAACTCTTAATAGGCTTGGAATCTCCTAACAGAGATTCAAAGTCTCCTAACAAGGACTCATATGTACTAAATTTTGTAATAGACTCCTAACAAGGTCCATCCTCTAAGAAGGAATATTTATATTAATACATCATCTTGTGGGCACCATTCCCACTAGGGTTTTCCCTCTAATTAAGGGTTTCCATAGTTAAAAAATCTAGTGCAATAAATTTAAGGTTTATAATTATTGGATAACTAATACACCACCCCTCCACCCCCCTCTTAGTTATCTTGGTGGACTATTTTTTCTAACAATTGGTATCAGAGCTTCAGGTCCATGAAGATAAATTTTAACAACTTTGGGAGATCCATGGAAAACATATTCATAAAGGATAGTCTAATTTTCAATGGAACAAATTCTGACAACTAGAAACAAAATATGAAGATACATTTGCTATGTATGGGTCCAAGATACTGGATCTTGACAAAATTAGAAAAGACAATTGTTGTGGAAAATATTTAGAAACTTGTACCAAGGAAGAGATAGAACTTTTCATGTGTGACATGAGAGCTACATAATTACTACTATCTGCACTTCCTAAAATTGAGTAAAACAAAGTAAAATCACTTAATAGTTCTCATGAGATTTGGAAAACTTTGGAAAATAGTTTTGAAGGGGATGAACATTCTAAGAAATTAACCGCACAAAGTTGAATTTGTACATTTAATGATGCTAAAATGATGGAAGATGAATCTATAAGGACATATGTAGGCTAGATATCAAAAATTACTAAAGGTATCAAATCTCAAGGAGGAACCAAGTAAAATGATGAGGTGATCTGGAAGCTATTGAAGAGATTAATGTCACCATTTAAGAAAGCAATTCAAATGATACAATTGTTGATCTCCTGTACCAAATATTTTACAAAGGAAAATTACTTGGGAGATTTGAAGTAGTTGAGAACGAGCTTAGATAGCCCAAACAATTCACCAATATAGAAATAGCTTTTAGTTCCATAAATATTTGACCTAGTTTACTAAGGAGAAGAAGTGTTAGAGGAAACTTTTCTAGCAATCGCAGATCTAATGAGGATAGAAAGATAGAAGAAGGAGTTGCCCTTCTAGTAAGAAGATAAAATGATGATAAAATTTTTTTTTAAATGTTGGACTTGTAATGAGTTTGCTCATTATACATATAAGTGTCCTAAAAGAGAGTAAAAGTATAAAAGAAAGTTTGAACCTAGAAGATATAGAGAGTGTTTTTCTGCAAATGAAGAAGATGATTATGATGAACAAGCAATAAGTGCTAGTGATGATGAAATAGGATTTGTAGTTGTTAAAGAAGAAAGTCCAGAGAAGATGGCTTTGGTATCACAGGTTGAAAAGAAATTTGATTGGATAATTGATAGTGGTTGTTCACATCATATGACTAGTGATATGAACAAGTTTGTTGACTTCAAAACTCATGATGGAGGCATTGTCAGAGTTGAAATCAATGCAACGTGCAATGTTAAAGGTATTGGATATATAACTCTTGATGGTAAGACTAACATTGAGGATGTATATTTTGTTGATAGTTTGAAACATAATATTTTGAGTGTTGAACAACTAGTGGATAAAGATTATCAGTTATAGTTCATAGAGAAGATGTGCATGATTAGAGACAAAGATGGAAAGGTAATTAGAATAGGAACCAGATCTAGAGGTAATGTATTTTAGCTAAATCTAACTGAAACAACATGTTTGGTTGCTAAGGTAGACGATAGAGTGTTATGGTATAAGAGATTTTTTCATATAAACTTTGACAACATTGTAAAAACTAGTAGTATGATTGTAGTTAGATATTTACCTAAGATTTTTATGCCTACTAACACAATTTGCAAGGAGTGTGTATTGGGAAAGCATACCAAAACTTCTTTTCCCAGCAAGAAGTTGTCTACTAGAATAAAGTTGGAGATTGTACATACAGATCTTAGTGGTTCTATGAAGAATAAAGGATTCTATGGTGAAAGGTATTTCATGATTTTAGTTGGTGACTTTTCTAGAATGACGTGAGTTGCATTTATTAAAGAAAAATTGGAGGCATTTGATAAGTTCAAGATATTCAAGAATAGAGTTCAAAATGAATCAAGTATGAAGATTAAATGTTTAAGATCAAATAGAGGAGGAGAGTTTACTTCAAATGAGTTCAAATTTTTTTGTAAAGCTAATAGAATCAAAAGATAGTTACTAGCTCTAAGAACCTATGAACAAAATGGCATTGCAGAGAGAAGAAATAGGTCGGTAATAGAAGCAACAAGAGCCATGTTAGCTCAGAATGATGTATCCAAGATGTTTTGGAGAGAATCTATGAATACAAGAGTCTACACTATGAATAAAGTGCAAGTAAGGAAAGACACAAATAATACCCCTTATGAACTATGGTTTGGTTACTCACCTATAGTTTTTATGCACCCTAAAATGGTCACCTAGACTATGAGGCTCCATTATTGAATTTATCAAATTTCTTGGATCAATGGTTTGCAATATTTTATTGAATCAATTCAAATCAATTTCTTTGATCAAATTGTAATTAATTCATTTTTTTTAACATTTCCTAAGGTTTAATCATTTTATCCCAAGTCTTATTTAATTTAAAATAAAACCTCTCTTGTAATTAAATAATTAATCCACATTTAACTAATTAAGAGAAAAACCCCTCTCTTAATTTAATTAAATATTTCCTATTTAGTAAAAAGACCTTGCTCCCTTCTAATTAAATAAAATCTCACTTGAAAAAGGAAATAAAATAAATTAAAATTAAATAAATATTTTTCCTCTACACTTAATTGGACATATTTCTAAGTGGGATTCCATTTAATTTTCCTCCTCTTTTCTCATTGGTGGAATTTTGTCTCACATAGATCATTCTTTCTCCACTCTTGATTAAATCTTATTGTCTCTCAATCTTGATCATCCATTCTTCTTTATAAGGGAGAACCCTCTCCTCATTTTTGGCATCCACAATTATGCTATTGTTATGCTGCAGGGTTGGAGAGCAATTTTTTGGAGTAGTTTGAGCATTAAAGCTTTTTGTGGAGAACTTATATCTTCTTGTCTTCTTCTCTCATGCATCCATGGCTTCCATTGTAATGAAACACTTGCACAATAGAAAAAATAAGATGAAATAATATATACAAACTTGATAATAGTTGAGAGTAATAGGCCACTTTGAGGGGACAACCTCCAAATATCTTGAATGAGAACACACTTCACAATTTGATGATTAAATAAGACTCAAAACATCCTATATATACCTAATTATGTTTAGGTTGAATAGACACAACCCTTCATAACACCTAGGCTAACTTGCCTACCTAAATAATAATATAATAATGATAACATGACTTAATTAAGGATTAAGATAGCCACAAGTTGAATATTAATAACTCTATATACAACAATATTAAGGGAGTAGCATGAACCCTCTCTTGAAAGAAGCATTTTCCTCAATGCTAGCCAAGTGTGGATTCCTTTGAATGAACTCCTCATCCTTCGATGTGACCTCTTCAACTAATAATTTTTTCTATTGGATGAGGTACTAAGTCAGGGTTTTGTTCCTTAGTTTCTTCATGTATGTTTGAAGAATGCACTCTAGTTCCAAAATTATTCTTCCTTCTTCATCAAGTTTTGGTAGTACTGTTTAAGTAGGAATATTCTACCCAATTACCTTCTTCAAACAAGAAACATGAAAAACTGGATGTATCTTTGTTGTTGGTGAAAATTCAAGCCTGTAGGAAACACTAACAATCTTTTGCATTATTTGGTATGGTCCATAATATCTTGGAGACAACTTATTATTATTATTTTTTTGCTTCATTGAGATTTGTTTATAAGGTTATAATCTCAAGAAGACCCAATCCCCAACTTCAAAATTTCTTTCACTATGATGTTGGTCCACTTGTTGTTTCATTCAATTTTGTGCCATAGCTAAATTATCCTTGAGTCTTGAAAGTACCTATTGTTGATGAATCGAGTGATCCTCTACTACTTGAACACTTGGTGACACCTTTAATGATGATGTGATGGAAGGAGGATGATATCCATCAAGTGCTAAAAATGGAGACATTTTTTATGAACTATGAAAAGAAGTATTGTAGCACCATTCTACAAGAGGTAGCCAATCTACCCATTGAGATTGTTTTTTTGAAGTGAGAAATGTAGATATCCTTCCAAACATTTATTAACCACCTCAATTTTCCCATCTAATTGCGAATGGTATGGATAACTATGATCCAATTGAGTCCCCCAACATGAGAATAAATCTTTCCAAAAGTGACTAGTAAAGATAGGATCATGATCACTAATAATAACCTTAGGTGTACCATGTAGATTTTGGATATTCTCCAAGAAAATTTTTTCCACTATACTTAATGTAAAAAGACGTGATAATGAAATAAAATGTACATATTTGGTGAGGCAATCAACTACTACCATGATGACATTATGACCTTTAGATTTGGAGAGCCTTGTGATGAAGTCAATGGATACCTCTTCCCAACATTGGGTAGGAATAGATAAAGGCTACAAGAGACCTGGTGCCTTAATTATTTCTCCCTTATTTCTTTGACAAACCAAACATTCAGCCACAAATTTTTGAAAATCAACTTTTAGCCCTTTTCAAAAATAATCTTGCATAGCCTGATGATATGTCCTCAAAAATCTTGAATGACCACCAATTGGTGACTCATGTAGCTCTTTGAGAATCTTGTGTTTAAGAGTGGAATTGTTGTAGTGATACAAGTGCTCTTTATAACAAATAATATCCCCCTTTAAACAACACTTATTTGTACTACTAGGGTCACTTTTTATTTGTTGGATAAGATTACTTGTTACAACATCATTTTTCCACACTTCTTTGGGTTCTATCACCCAATTTTCTTGAAATATTGAAAGGGCCCACAATAAGGCTTCATCTTTTCCATCCTTCCTAGAAAGTGCATTAGTCGCAATATTTTCCTTCCCTTTTTGTATAAAATTTCAAAGCCATATCCCAACATCTTAGTGACCTATTTTTTTGCTCTTCTGATGATAGTCTTTATTCCAAAAAATATTTTAGGCTATCATGATCTGTCTTAACCTTGAAGTGTCGATCCATTAAATAAGGCCTCCATTTGTTAATGAATGAATGATTGCTAACATTTCAATCTCATAAATAGGTTTGATTTGATTTTTACCTTTTAATTGATGACTCTCAAAAGCAATTGGTCAACCTTCTTGCATGAGAACTGCTCCTATCCCATTTCTAGAAGCATCGCATTCCACAATGAATTCCTTGGTGAAGTCTAGAATAGAAAGCACTGGAGTTTTACACATAGCCTTCTTCAATTGCTCAAATGATACATTACCAAATTCATTCCGATGAAAAGAATATTTCATCAATAGAGTTGTAAGGGATGCTGCTATATGACCATAATTCTTCACAAATCTTCTATAGTATCCTATCAATCCCAAGAAACCCATCAACTTCTTAATAGTTTTTGGAATAGGCCATTCCATGATAGCCTTAATTTTGTTAGGGTCCACCTTTACTCCTTCATGTGAAACTATGTGTCCCAAATATTGCACCTCATTAAGACCAAAAGCACATATCGATGGCATATGATAGAGTTGATGATCTTCAAGTAATTGTAATGCTTGATCTACATGTTTCAAATGTTCTTCCCAAGTCTTGCTATAAATTAATATATCATCAAAAAACACTAACAATTTTTTTTTCAAGAACTTCTTTGAAATGGAATTCATGAAACTTTTGAATGTAGATGGTGCATTAGTAAGACTAAATGACATCATAAAAAATTCATAATGACCTTCATGAGTTTGAAATGATGTCTTACAAATATATTCCTCCTTAATCCAAATTTGGTGGTAACCCAATCTAAGATCTAACTTGGTAAAATACATAGATCCATTTAATTCATCAACAAGATCATCAATGACTGAAATAGGAAACTTATGTTTAATGGTGTACTTGTTGAGCACTCTATAATCTGGACACATGTGCCAAGTTTCATCCTTCTTACACATTAGCACAATAGGTGAGGAGTAAGCACTTTGGCTATGCCTGATAATTCTCGCCTCTAGCATTTCCCCAACAATTTTTTCTATCTCACTTTTTTATATGTGTGGGTACTTATAAGGCCTAATGTTTGGTGGCCAAATCCCTAGAACTATTTTTATGGCATGGTCATGATCTCTCTTATGAAGAATTCCTTTAGGCATATCTCCAAGAATCACTAAGTGACAATCAATTATTACTTGTAAATTTGGATGAGTAAGAGCATTAGATTGATAGACTTCTAATGAACATAGCTAGGCTAAAAATCCATCCATACCTTTCTTAAGAAGCTTTTGCATTTGATGAGAGCTTACCATGTGTGGGGATTTTGCATTCAATCCCATTATCTCCACTACCTTTCCTTGTGATTGAAATCACATGACTAGTTCTTGGAAGTTCATTTCAATTGTTCCCAATGTAGTAAGCCATTATACTCCCAAAAAAATATTTTCTACACCCATGGATATTTCATACATTGATGTATCAAGTTGGTAATCTCCCATGTATAATTTGATGCTATGACACTTCCCTAAATAGCTAATTGTGCTCCCATTTACAATCAAAACCTGAAACTCTAGGGCTAGATATATAAAATAATATAGAAGATTTGTCAACTTTTTGCTGATGAAATTATGAGTACTACCTAAGTCGATCAACACTGTTACTTTCTATTTCTTTAAGAAACCCACTACCTTGAGAATTTGTGGTGCACTGAAACCTGAAAGTGCATGACAAGAAATGATTGGTTGAGAATCATGTGATTTCTCATCTGACTCCCTATCCTCCTTTGATATGGTCACATCCTCTTCTTCCTCACTTTGACCTTTAATATAGAACAATTTCTTTTCACTACATTTATGCCCTTGATTATATTTGCTATCACAATTGAAACACAACCCTTTTTCTCTTTTCTCCTCAATTTTTTGTGTAGTCAATGTAGTAGATTGAGGGAGATAAGGTGTTTAATATCCTTTTTCTCTTTTCAAATTAGCCCCTTGCTTTCTAGGAATCAAAAACTCCTTCTCTACCTTGCATGCCAATATAAAAGACTCATTTACTGAATTGGGACAAAACATGCATACCTCATGTTGAATATGATCCTTGTGACCACCCAAGAATAAATCATTCAAGTTCTCCTCTATAATTGTATCCACTCTCAAGGATAGATTTTGGAATTTTTGAATGTAATCCTTAACTGATCCTATTTTTTGAAGCTTAGCAAGTTGGCTAAAGAAGTTTTCTATCACACTATTTCTATATTGTTCTTGGAGTTCTTCTATGAAAATTGAGCATGATACATTGAGACACTTTTTCCTCCTATGAGTACAAAGCTAATGATACCAAATAAATTGATTTGGTTCTAGATATAAGGAAGCCATCATAACCTTTAGTCCATATGGGGTTTTATATACTTTAAAAAAACTCTCCATTTGATTTATCCGTGTTAGAGGATCCTTGCCATCAAATTTGTGCATATCCACCTTTGGAAAAAATTTCCTAGATCCCATAGGATTAATAAAATTTGTGTCATTATTAGTCAACTTGAAGATTTCACCTTGATAGCTTGAGAGCTCCTTCCTTGTTTTATTCATATAGGTGCTTAAAATGCTTCGTATATTTGGTATATCTCCTTGTAGGTCACACATATCCTTCTTAACCTCTTCCCTAAACTTACTAAGTTCCTCACTGGGATTAGTATCCTCTGCTACTTCCCAATCCTAATCAAAGGATTTTCCCTATGTGCTAGAATTCTTTTTGCCTCTTGTTGGAAGCCTTGTCATGATGGAAACTAATGTTTTTGAAATAAATTACACAAATGTAATGTAAATTCTTTGATTTTTAATTTTTTTTAGGGCCAAGAAATCCTTACTCGAAAAAAAAACCCAATTTTTTATAGCAAATTTGCTTCCTTAAGAGAGAATTTTCCTAATTTTATAATATCTTGCTTATTTTTGTTTTTCAATTTCTCTAAGCTTTGAATTTAGGTTCCTCTTCTATGTATTGAAAAACCCAATACAAGTCATACTCCAATTCGGTAGGATGTGAGAGATATGAAGATCTAAAGAAATTGTGTAGAAATAGTAATTCTATAATATTTTTTTCATTTTTTCTCCAATTCGTCTAAATTTTGGACTATATCTTCTTTAATATGGTCTTCAAAAACCCTTTAAAAATATTTTAAAAATTCACTAAAATCTGAAAGTTATGCTCTTCCCAAAATTACCTTAATGTTGAGAAAAAATCTTGCCTCTATGGTGCCAAGATCATGCTCTGATAACACTTGTATTGAAACAACTTGGAAAATAGAAGAAATAATATGAAATATTATGTAAATATTTGATAATATCTAAGAGTAATAGCCATCATTGAGGGGGAAACCAACAAATATCTCCAATGAGAACACACTTCACAATCTAACGATGAAATAAGACTCACAACCTCTTATATATACCTAATTATGCTTCGGTTGAATAGACACAACCCTTCATAACACATAGGCCAACCTACCTACTTAAATAATAATATAATAATGATAACATGAATTAATTAAGGATTAAGATAGCCACAAGTTAACTATTCATAACCCTATATACAACAATATTAAGGGCATAGCATCCATCATCATGATCTATCCTTGCATTTTCATATTAGTTTAGATCCATATTTTCTTTCATAGATTAATCTTGCATTGTTATTTCCTTTCATAGATTAGATTTCCTTTCTTGTATTTCTTTGCATTGTTATCATTTATATTAGTTTGCATCTTCATTTCCATTTATATTTTGATCTTTGAATCTCTTATTTTATGGTGTACTTGTATGGGCACAAACTAGGTCAAACTAAGAGCCTCCATGACAAACCCTTGCACTCCATGAATAGAGAGCTATGAACTACCATTCAAGACCTCATTCTTGAGAAATCTTGGATTTAATGACTCATAGAAGTGTGTCAACATTTTAGCACACATTCTTTGGCACCTACTATGGGGCAACCCACCTTTACTATTTGGTTTTAGATATTTTTTGAGCTGATCCCCTTATGCAAATTTGTTTGGAGACAAAAAACCCTAGATCTTTAAGATTTGATCATATCTTCCAAACAACTTGGTGTTTTGGTCCAAATGTTTTTTGGTAGGTTGGTGACATATCAAAGAATATTCAATGATTTTTTAAGATTTTTTAGAGATAGTTTCTATTTTTATAATTTTTCCTCAAATTTTCATGAAAAATCATTTTAGGGTGTAAATTAGCATTTTTTTTTGGAAAATTCTACAACATTTTTGGAAAGCTCTTTATGTTTTGATTTTAGAGATCATATTAAGGTTCAATAATTTGATTTGCAAAAATTGGTTTGTTTTGATAAAATGGCTTCTTAAGGCACAAATGAAAAGATCTTTTTAAAATTCTTGACATTTTTGGAAAGCTCTCTAATTTTAACTAGGTTTTGGATCTAAATTCATATCATATAGGTCCAATCTTGTTGACTAGGTCAAAAATCAATATTAATAAAAGGGCATTTAATGAATAGCTTGCATTTAATTTTCACATGGATCAATGTATGATGTGAGCTTTCATTTGGGTTATTTGCTAGTTATTATCACTCTTAAAAATTAGATTTTAAGATCTAACCCTAGTTTTGCATAAGCTAGATATATATTGCATATCTTGTGTTTGCTTGTTGCTTTGTTCATTGCGAGTGAGCATTCAAGCATAAATGAAAGGCATAGTAGAGAAAAGAGGCAATGCAAGGATTACTAGGCATTTTGTTGGATCTCTATATCATTTGGATTTAGAAATGAAATGAAGCCTCTTATGTATTTGGCTTTAGCACTTTTACATATTTTCATAAATTCACACTTCATTTGGTGCTCTAAAATTTTATCTAGATTTACCAGCAAGTAAAGGTGGGTTGCTCCACGGTGGGCACCAAAGAATGTGCACTAAAATTTTGACATACTTCTATGAGTCATTATATCCAAGATTTCACAAGAATGAGGTCTTTAATAATAGCTCATAGCTCTCTATTCATGGAGTACAAGGGTTTGTCATGGAGGCCCTCAGTTTGACCTAATTTGTGCCCATGCAAGTACATAGTAAAATGAGAGATTCAAAGATCAAAATTGTTGACATTATAGTCATATTTTTTATTAGTGATAAACACTTATTCAGATTGTAAGTATCTACTAAGCATATTAAACAATTAATAGTGTTATCCAAGCATTTCAAACTCTGTCAAGTTTTACAGTTGCTACCGAGTCCAAGGGATAGTATTCAATTTGCACCAAGCAATTTCTACTATAATAGTGATCAGTAGTGTAAACCAATCTTCATAAGGTTTACCATGTTCCTTAGTGAAAACTGAGTTGTGCAGTTCTTATTGAGCTCATAGTTACATCAATGTGAATCTAGTGTGTTGGCTTCTAAATTAGTAGCTTTTGAATAACTTCGTGGAAGAACATTTACACCTATGGGTAGCTAAGTCCCATCCTTAATGCACCTATTCATACACTGGGGCCAACTTTAAGGCTATTTAACTCTCCTTCTTCTTCTTCAAGCTTTGTAAGACCTATATGTGTTGACCTTAGATTCTTTACATGGTACTAGTGTAAATGCATACAACTAAATCTAGATAACAGATAAAACCCCTTAATCTTTTATGTTTATGCAAGCATTCATGGATGCAAAATAGCTCATAACAGAGCACATGAACTTGATAAACGAAGTGAGGGAAACACTTTAAACTATTAAACATAAGGGAAAAAAATATTCAATTAATGATTGAATCATTAGCATAACCCAGGTATGCAACAAAAAAACATGTAATCTCTAAGCTAACCAATCCCTTATCCATTGGGCATCAACTAAACCTTAACCTACACATGGACACCTAAAATTCAGTCATATATCCAAACATCTGATCTATCTATTTAACTTGCAAATAGACATATATCTTCATAAAATCTCTCATACTTATTGTAAAATCCTTCTAGTGAAACTTGCAACCTTGTCAAGGTAAATAAGCATTTACTTGGATCTTTGTTCCAATAGTAAATCTATCTAGATATACAACCTTAAGGGATTACAATTGAGTTTAAGCTCTTAGTTCTTGAACACAAAACATTGTAGATAACAAGGGAAGGAGATGAGAATTTGAATGAAACTAAGAAAAATGAAACTTTTGTATTAATCTCATTGAAACCAATACATCATCTGTATGTTAAAACTTAGAAAATAAAAAATGAATGACTTTACTATCTAACTACTCAAAGAAACTACACTACTTTTGTTCATAATAGGAAAATAATGAGAAAATGTGGAATCATAGTTTTGGAGAAAATTTCAAATAGGCTAAAACCAACAAAGTGGTCACATAGCAATGAAAAATTTTCAGAATCGAAACCATTACAATGAGCAAAGAAGAATAATTTATAGAGGAGAAGAAATTTCTAGAATCGCCATTTGATTCTAACATCTATCATGTTGAAATTATCTTCATCTTGATTGTTGTTGAAACTGATCTTCTTCATCTACTTGTAATTAAAAACCATAATGATGTAACAAAATATCTGATATATCCCCCTATAAAGTAATTAGCATAATATCTTTTGAAGAAATATTAGATACACATCATAGAATGTGTTGGATCTTCAAATCCAATCTTTGTTTTTCATGCTCTACTTTTCTCATGAAATTTAATTATATTATCAGAAAACAATTTATTGCTTTCATTTGCCTCTAAAACAATTAATCCTACCTTGATAGATGCTTAGGGCACTTGATCACATCAAGATCTGATATAATCTCGATATCACTCCATCTGAAAACATCAAATCTACCTTTGCACTTAGAAGCTCCTCAAATCACAAATTTGTCTATAGCTATTTCTAGCAACTACCTATGCAAAAACCAACTATAGAAATGAAAAATGTTAGTCTCAGAATAGTTTTGACATTTGAGTGCCAACACACTTAACCACTTTCTACATTGAAGCTGAGTATACTATGTATGCTGAGTCAGAATTCCAATAGGTGCCTAGTGATCTTCAGGTGTCGAGCAATCTTTAGGTGCCTAGTGAAGATCAAGTGTCGAGTGACTTCAAGTTTTGAGCATGATACAAATGCCGAGTAATATATAGGTGCCAAGTCACAGATGACGCTGAGCAGCATAGAATCACTATAGGAGCCGAGTGAGCTAGTTTTCTTATATGTGCCAAGCATCAAGAATTAGAAAGTGTTGAGTAATACATAATGCACATATGAGTTTGATAAGGCAAAAACTTAGATGTAAACAATTTTTATGGCTGACATATGATGAATCTCAAAGGATCTAGGTGATAAGATCGAATCTTTTATACTTCCTATGCAATTTGCATGCAACCAATAGGAAAAATGGAGAAGGCATGCAACCAATAATAAAAGTGCAGGGAATGAGCGGGAAATAAAGATTCAATATGGATCGTAGATCCATACCTAACCTTAAGTCTAGGAAAGTCTTTATAAGGAAGATGAAATCTCATTGTAATAGAGAGAGAGAAAAGAAGTGTATGAGGAAAATATAGTAAAATTCAGAGTGAAGAGTGAAAGGACTTAGAGGAAAAGAGAAGCAATTAGATATTCAATTGATTAGAACAAAGAAAGGGATATGAATAGACATCATATTTAAGAGAATCAAGATCAGAGAGAGTAGATCAAGTGCCTAAATTTAGCAATCAAGGATTGTACGCTATCACATTTATTATACATAATACTCTCTAGCAATTGTATTAGAAAGGGAATCCTATCTTGGTAGGTTAGCTTAACAACTAGGTTGTAGATCCTTTGAAGAGGTGATTAAATCCTTTAATAGGGTGACACTTATTGAAAAGTGTTTGTAAATCCTTTAACTAGGTCACTATTGATATAGTGTAAAGCCTTTAACAAGGCAGGCCTTTCACAAGGCAGACCATTAGAAGTGGTCAAAACAATTATTGTTGTAGTGATTTTGTGGGTATCATCCCCACCCTAGTTTTACCTTCTTATTCCTATAGGGTTTCTAGGTTACCAAAATCTAGTGTTATGTGTTGTTGATGCATGTGTTTACTTCATGTTTATTTCATATGTTTACTTGCATGCAATTTACTTTCAGTTAAAAAATTTAATGGATAAAGTGTAATACTTGTAATTCACCCCCACCCTCCCCACCACCCCCCCCCCTTAGAAACATTCTTCCAATTTGAATATTCTAGCAATTGGTATCAGAGCTTAGTTCTCATAAGGAGAAGCCTAAAAACTTGGAGAAAAAGGTTAGAAGATGGAGGTCTTCAAACTTGGGAAGATAATAGAAAATCAAGTGATTGATGTTCAACTCGCTCTACACAAATTGAAGGAAGCCATAGAAGAATTACAAAAATATTTGAAAAGAAGGAAGGATATAGCCATAGCTAAAAATGATATAAACTACAAGGATATTGATACCAAAAAAGTATTTTCCAATGGCGATACTAAAGAGTTTGATGCTGCAATAGAAGAATTGATGGAAAAGAATAGATGTTAAGTAGAAAAAATCAAAACCTTGAAGATTGAACAAGAATCACAAGCCATAATGCTTTGTGAAGTGAGTGAACAAAGGAAAAGAGCTATTGAAGAAAAATCCATGATAGAAGATGACAAAAGAAATCAATCTCAAACATGTAGCTAGAAACTTTAAGCCAGATGATGAATGCACATCATGAGCTAAATATGAAGGATATTGAGATCTCTACACTGAAGATGCAAAATAAACAATTGCAAAATGACTTGAGAAGAGAAAAGGAAATTTTAGAGAGTTCTAACAAACTCAACGAAGCCATCAAGTAATTTGAGTAGTTACTAAAATCCCCAAGGTCTAGTAATGACACTCAAGGATTAGGATATACCAGCATTGAAGAAGGAGAGTCATCCAAGACTGTAGAAGAAAGGAACAACAAAGGTAAGAACAACAAACCTACCTGTCATTTCTGTGGTAAGAAAGGACACACTTCTAATGTGTGTAGGAGCAATAATGCTCATTAGCATGATAACCCTAAGAGTGCAACCTATTGTCATAAGTGCAAGAAGCAAGGACATCAAGCACATGAATGCAGACTAGGATTATCAGGGCACCAAGATTTGAAGGTCACTACTACAATTACAAGAAGTATGGACATAGATCATTTGAATGTAGATCAAAGCCCATGTGGACATTAAATCAACTAGCAAATACAAAAGGTAATGGAAATCACTACTGTTGGGATTAAAACACAAGGTATAGCTATTATTACTATCAGGAATATGGACATGTTCCTAAAAATTGCATAAGGATACATTTTAGAGGAAACTATAGCATATGGTTGAATCAAACCACATGTTTCAGTTCCTTGAAGACTGGTCATATCAATAGGAATTTCCCAACAAGGTCTAAGACACCAAGTTCTGAGTTCAACAAAGGGAAGGCAAAGGTAGGCATTGAACACATCAGAGGAGAGATGAATAAGACATGGAAGAAGAAAAATGAGTGCAACACATCAAGTGAAGGGATCACTTCACCCAATTCGTCAAGTGATCACACTTCATCAAACTAAGCATGAATAAGGTGTATGGGATTGATATACAAATTTATATCATACATCAGTCCCAAGACAAAGAAGTATTGCAAAGAAGAAATCAGCATAAGCAAAGATGCCAAGTCAAAATTTGAAGTTCTTGAAAATACTATTGAGTTGTCCTCAAATGCTAAGTAAAGCCCCAATGTGTGTTGAGTTGCTAATAATGACCAAGTTGATGGTTGACGCTGAGTTGAGAAATGTCAATTGAAGCCGAGTCATGTTGAAACCTTCAAATGCCGATTTTACAACTGTACATGCACTAAGCATTTAATGCTATTTTTTGAAGGGTATAAGATCAATTTTTGGTCATTTCTCGCCATTCAAACATAGAGCAAAGATGAGAAGAGTGTAGGAGAGATCAAAGAACTACATCAAAGCCATTTGCATGGATTTCAACAATGATTCAACATAAATTTCAATGATCAAAGGTATTTATCAAGTGCCGAGCTACATAGTGTTAAAGTTTTAATCTTTTAAAACCCTAGATTGGTATAATAGCTTCTAGTTCTAAGAACCCCAAGGGAAAAGAAGGTCATGAGGTTCAGTTGGTCAATAATGAGGTTAAACAACCCAAATTTAGGCCAATTCTAGAAGTCACCTACAAAAATGACCCCGTTGGCACATTATCCATTATTCCATCCAAAGTAGTCATGGTGCAGGATGTACAGAAGTGTTATAAATGTAAAATTGGTCCCATAGGTGATCTTGAAATATTCCAAGCCTATGAAAAACTATGTGAGAACAAGATTGTGAAGGATGAATTCAAGATAGTTGAGAGAAAGGGTTTGACCAATGCCCTAGTTTACCTTATAGGATTCAAAACTGAATGGATACAAATTGTTTTAAGTAGAATGCACGATGGATGTTTTTGGATGGAAAAAGGTCCAGTAAAGATTAAAAAAAGGATAGTGCATAGGGTTATGAGTTTCCCAATGCTAGATTAGACTAAGACCTTATGGAGTGATTCTAAAGAGATCATTGAAAAGAATATAGGTGGAAAATGGAATTAGAGGGGTATAACTATTGATACTATTATTGATCCTCTTCTAGATTTTGTTGTGAGAATAATAACCCAAAAATTCTATCAATCCAATAGATTGAATAGCATGCCATGCATAGCTATTGATGTAGCCTACAAACTGGTAAAGAGAGATCACACATATGATGTATCAGAACTTTTGTTGCAACAGATAAATGAAAAGCTAGGAGTAATAAGGAGAATAAAAGGTGCTCAATGCAAATTCGGTTCAATTCTTATGTGTATCTTCTTCTATATTATGGAAGAGTTTCCTTCTACAAGAAAGGTAAATTGGAATCCTAACAAAACTACAATTACACAAATTAATGAGTTTATTGATCAAATGGGTGACAACTTTGAAGCCCATATGATAAGATATTTTTAGGATTTCAAGATTTTCATGAAGCAAAGGGTAAGAATACCAGTTTCCTTAGTGGAAAGACATATCAATGACATATTCTTCTTAGTTGATATTGATTTCACCTATATCCAAGTAGCAGTTTGAAGGGTGATATGGCTAAGGCCATTTGGTTATGAATTAGATGTGGATGAAGCATCAGCAGCAATTATTGCATTGCTTGCAGAAGAAATAGATAAGTCTACCAAGACTTTTGGTGCATATGATGTTGTTAAATCCAAAGTTGTAATAGAGTTAAAGATTGCCTCCATAATGAAGAAGAAAGATAAATTGGTGAAGAAAATAAAGAAGAAATTTGGTGAAGGAATTGAGGTTGAAGCAAAAGAAGAAGAAGAAGAAGATGATGATGATGATGTTGAGGATAAACAAGGGCAAGGTCCAATGGAATTGACTCTAGGCCTAGGTGAAGATAAGGAGGAAGGTGCTGAGGAAGCACCAACCCAAGCTAAGCCAAAGAAAAGAAAGGCAACAGTATAGCCTCCAACCCATTCCAAAGAAAAGAAGGGTGCTAAGCCAACTCAAGCCAAGCCATAGATACCAGTCACAAGGGCTACCGCAAGGGCATCTTTACAAAAGGCCAAGGAACAAATCAAAGAGAAGAAGAAGTCCATTGAAAAAACTGGTGAAGAGCAGAGGAAAAGAATAAAATATGTAGCACAACTAGATTCTAATGAGGAGGAGAGAATAGAGTCAGAAGATATTAGCCAATTCAGAGTGGTAAGTCATCCTCCCAAATCAGCCATAGATAAAATTTGTGAAAATATTAAGAATGTACATTTTACTGATTTGAAAAGCATTGATTTCAACAAGCTAAGTAAAGAAGAGAAAAAAAAAATAGAGGAATTAGTATATGCCATGATGGCTAAATTCAAGTATACACCTCTAGATGTAGACAATACCATGACTAGAGAATTATATGAGATAATTGAAAACAAATGGCATTATTGTCTGAAAATTGAAAAAGAGATAAGAGAATCTACCTTAGCAAAAGTGATGCCTGACCTAACAAGAGGTCAAATAACACAGGCTAATAAGAAATATAGTGGCAATTTCACACCAAAGTATAGAGCCTTTAGTATCTTACAAAACAAGATTGAAGATGTTGTCAGTAAGTCAAAAAAATATGGAAGTTGATATATGATTTGACTACTGTCAAGGATTGAAAAGAAGATCCCCTTGAGGGACAAAACACTGATCAAGAAGATAAAGAAGAGCCTAGTGAAAAAGAGAAGGTAGAAGAAAAGGCTACAGAAAAAGGAGAAGAAGAGAAGAAGGAAGAAGAAAAGAAAGATGAAGAGGAGAAATAAAAAGGTGAGGAGGAGGAGACACAAAAACAAGATGAAATGGCAACAGCTGAGCAGGAGCAACAACAAGACTAGAGTGTACAAGACACATAATTGCCACCTCCTAGCCCTTCTCATGTAACCATTGTTGGTGTTTTATTTTGATGTTAACAGCACTAAAACTACTAAGCGACAAAAGGCTTAGTACCTAGATATCTGTAAATACACAACCTAAAGAATAGCCAATTCTCATTATCACTTGCATATGCAAAGTATTAGGACCCAACTTCAATAAAACCTTAGACGGTTTTCTACTCTTTTGGCTCTGTAAAACCAGGGCAGGTGCACCCGGGGATGGTTCAAAGATGGAATAATTGTATGAGAATTATCCTTAGTTTCATTTTGATTCTCACCTCTAAATCCTTAAACATATAGGTAAATAACTGATAAACACATCCCTTGAACAGATATGGCCAAGAAATCTTCTATAGCTCTGCAAATGTTTCCAACAACAATGGCTAAATGAAGCTAAAACAATCTAGCCAGGCAAGTGCTGGCCAACTTTGAAAATCTTACAGGAAAGATAAATGAAAATTGATTTTATGATGTATTTTGAAAAAAGCTAGTTATAATATACTTCTCTTTTGGCTGAAATACTTTCGATCAGTGCCTAATCCATTGGGAATTCAGAGTCAAGTAAATTCTTAGATCTAATTTGTTGCCTTGCAACGAATTTTCATCAGCAATTCTTACCAGAATCTATCATTCAAAAATCCTTATTAACACCCAAGCAACCTCATCACATTCATCAAAGCCTTTACTTAATCCATTGAATTAACAGCAATAAAAAATGGATGTACAGTCTTACTAAATTGCAATCAATTGCATAAGCTTTTACTCACACAACATCAAGGTAGCTCAGTATTAAAAAGGAGACAAAATTCAGAGAAGAACAGATATGGGGATAGTTCATAACTTGTATTCATTTCCTTTGAAAATGATATATCCTTTACAAAAGACCCAGAAAAACCTTCAGAGAAGAAGCACAGTTCTTTTTACATTCATCCATATCTCAGAAATTTTGACAAAAAAAAGCATACTATAAATTTCTTTCCAAAAATGGTTGGACCAAAAAAGAACTAAGCACAACACTTAGTGAAAACCAAATTCGGACCCATCTTTAGCCTTGGGATCTCACTTAAATAATGTGAAATGCAACAAGCTTCAAGCTACAGTAGGTGACAGGTGTCCTTCTTTTGAAAAACAAAAAACAAGAATAACAGAAAGGTTGATTACAACAACACTTCTTGGCGGGTCCCTTTCTGTTATGCTTCTTGGTTGTTATGATCTGCTCTCGCAATCATTCCTCATCTTCAGAGTACATACCCATAAGGTCTGCAAGTGATGTATCATCTTCTGTTACATGCAAAATCACTTTAACCTGGGGATTTTCTATGTCATCATTGCTGACTATAAGAGTAACTATTACTCTTACATCTTCCTCGTCATCTTCTCCTGACATCTGTTCACTAAACTGATCTTTCCATCTGTTGAAAGTATCATCATCTGGCCAAAAAAAAACTTAGGGTTTCTCTTTGTATCTTTCTTAAAGAATTGGCACTTTCTTCTAATTCATCGAATTCTTTTCTTATATCAGCATAATACAGTTGTATTTTTACCAGCTCTTCATTTGTCTTTGCCCAAAACCAACAGCCAGTCTCACTGATGATGTTTGTTATTCTGTTATCAAATAATTCATCCATTTCCTTTTTCCATTTGTCCTTTTCCTTTACTGTATCAACAGATTCTAAGGCACAAGGAAATAGGGTGAATTTTTTAGCAAGATATCTTGAAAAATAGAGTGTCAATTTCCTCTGTAAAGAATCTCTTTTATTTTCAAAATTATCTAATTGATTCAATAAATCAAAAATTCTTTCAACCTGATGATAAGGCATTTGAACTGCAGATATACAAACAATTGTAACATCATTATTCCTCTGTCTCCACTTCTGTGCAAGAGAGTCTAGTCCATTCTTTTCTTTATTTAACTCATCTATGAGGGTTACAATCCTGGTCAACTGGTCATAAAAATCTGACCATTGTATTTTATCCCTCAAGTATGTCACACCCTGCTTCCATTTCTCTTCCTGCTGATTTCTAAATTCTATCTGCCACTCATGTAATTTGGTTTTTTCTGCTTCAAACTCCTCTGCAGTATAGAATTGGGGTCTTTCAGGGGTGTCAGGTATCTCAATAATAGGGGTTAATCCCACAGATGACTGTGGGGGATATGCAATTCTTAATGTACTGGATTCTGCCACTTTTCTCTTTCCAAGTACCTTTTCCAATTGAGATATCCTGTTTTCTAACTCAATTCTCCTCTTTACCTCTTGATTATAGGCTTCCACCACTACTTCATATTTATTATGCATATCCATCATTTCCCTCTCTTCTCTTTCCGCAGTAGCCAGGGAAAATTTAGAATAATCCACATTCATGTGGGCTGCCTGTACATTTGAAGTGTCAGCAACTCTTCTTACAATGATACTCCCTGTCAATCCTGAGTCATCAGGCTGTGATGAAGTAACTCTGGATCCTCTTCTCAGGGACCACATAACAAGGGCAGCTTGATCATTGCTGAATGCTGTACCCAAGAATTCCTCTTTGTTCGGATCCTGGAGTCCTAAATTATTTGAAACAGAATTAAAAACTAATGCGTCAGCAATGTCCCAATTGGGCAATAATAAAACATTAGCATTTTTTACCATCTGTCTTCCCTCATCAGGGGTTATATTTTGGAACTCTTGAACCATTTGTTCCTTTATTAGATTTTGAATGGAGGTCTCATCCATTTCTGGATGTTCTGCTCTCATATTATTGCACCTTTGCTCAAAAATGTGCATGTTTACTCTCCACGCAAACTGATGGAAAGCCCTAGATCTTACAAAATTGTTATCAGACAAAAAATGCTGACTGGCTTGTTCCAAAACAGGGTCCAATTCCCTTCCTCTGAAATCTGCTGTAGTTAATTCAAAACTTGGTACAGGGGTTTCCTGAGGGTTCCCTTCATCAATCTCTGCTTGTGTAACAAAAATTTCTCCTTGTGACCCCATTTGTTCAAATTGCTCATTGGTGAGTTGTTCTTCCTCAACTCTTATTGGGGTTTGAGAAGGTGAGCCACTTTCATCAGGGGATTCTTCCTCCCTTATTATTCTCCTTCTTTTGGGGGAAGGTTCAGGGGGTCTTTCTTCTAGGACAGTGCTAGTGGATCCAACAATCTGTTTTTCTTTATGCACAACGGGCACCTGCTGTCGAACAATAGTATATCCTGTTTTCTTCCGTACCACCAGTGGACCTATTCCAATGTTGGGAGTGAAACCCAATTTTATCATAATTTCTCTGGCTTTATCTAGAAAAGAATTAATAAAATGTTGTTTCTTCTCATTCATTACCTCCATTATCTCAGAGAAATTACTCATGAGCTTATGTACTTTATCTGCATTGTTTGCAGCATTACTAAGAGGACTGAAATTTTTATCAAAACAATTAATGAATTCCAAAACTTTTGAATAGACTCTCCATTTTTCTTTATTTATTTCTTGCTCATGGAGAGAATATTCATTTCTTATTACATCTTCTGGAAAATAGAATTCATGCTGAACTGGGCGCAGCTTGATTCTCAATCTAAGGGCAGAGTTAAAGAAACCTTCTGTATCACAAAAACGAGAGTGAGACACTGCCATTTTGTATTGATCCAAAAATTTATGGAGAAAGGCCCACCCTTCTTTAGTTATCACAAATTGGTGGGCTATAGTACAAGTAGGAAAAATTGATCCTGTCCCCCTTTTGTGCAAAAAGGCCTCCTCCACTCCTCCCAACTGCCACAAAAACTCAGCTACCCCTACCTTTAAAGGTACCTGATAGGGTAACACATGGGGTGTTTCTTTGAAACCATAGACCCTGATGACCGTTGAGACTGAATATGGGATAATATCTCCCCAATTATGTGAAACTTTTAGATTGTGGGTTTTGTCCATAGGCCTGATAAGGTGCATTAATGCCTTAGGGATTCTGGGATTGTCACTCAATAAGAGGCACCTTAGTTTGGAGGCAAAGTGCCTATCAAATCTAACGAAGCTAGCATTTTCTGCTTCCCAAGTCATGTCTGCACTCCATAATTGGACTAGTAGTGCTTCCCCTTCTTGTTCTCTATTTAAAACCATTTCTTTACCAAAATAAGTGGCCCCTTTAAAAAGAAACATATGCATCAGTAAGGAATACTGACCCCAAACCTTTTCCACCTTACCCTGTGCAATCCCCACCAATCCATGATGGATCTCATTTGCCAAGTAAGATGCAAAATCAAAAATTATTTCCACACCAAAAGAAGAGATTTGGGTGATCATATACATGAAGCTCACCGGAATAAAATCTTCTTCGCCCTCTCCGAAGACTCTGCACAGGGTCCTATATATCTCCACTGCCCTGGCATTAAAACATGATTTCTTGAAGGGCTCTTTAGAAGATGATGTTATGGTTGGGAGGCCTCCAATTTGGCCTATGTGGGCTTTCAATGCACCCTGTCTAACTACATCCCTCTTGGATATATATTCTTTTTCTAAATCTATCAGATTAATGGGCACATGATACATGGTGAGGGGTCCCAGACTGAAAACCTTCCTAATTTCCTCGGGACTGATGGTAACTAAAGCTTCACCATCTATTCTCCCCACTACCTTAGTGGCTTGGTCATAATTTTTTGCTATGGCTTCAAGCAGGTCAAAATCCATAAACACGCTGGGAACAACAAGCTTCCCAAGATCAAAATTCCAAATGTTGGCATTAGGGGCATATAACTTTCTCTCTGCAAACCATTTCTTGAATAAACTCAAACCAGTTTGAGCAGTTTGAGCATCCCGGACCCAATTACCCTTATCATACAATCCATCAGCTACCCTAAGCCGAGGATTGAGTGAGGTTAACCTCTTAACTTGCACCGTTTCTACAGTGGACTCAGGAAGTAACTCAAGCAAATCATCATGCACATTTCTATCCAGGTAGTTTACTGCTCCTGTAAATCCCTTCTTAGGAGGCATCTTGGGCTATCCTCTTTAAAACTTAAAAGCTCACAAAGATGATGGCAGTTTTACTTACTTGAATTCTGTCTCAATTCTCCTCTGTATTCCTGCAAAATTTCAGCGAACAGATAACTTGACAATTTCTTATCAACCTTGGCACGCTTT
Source organism: Cupressus sempervirens (assembly GCA_028749045.1). Taxonomy (NCBI): domain Eukaryota; kingdom Viridiplantae; phylum Streptophyta; class Pinopsida; order Cupressales; family Cupressaceae; genus Cupressus; species Cupressus sempervirens. The sequence continues at coordinate 124,084,260 of CM053789.1, read as the reverse complement.
TCTTTCAGTAATAGCTTCTGCACAAGAATGGCTTCAAATCTTTTCTCGCGTGAAATGAAACTGATGCAATCTCTCTGTATTATACTCTATTTTTTCTCACGGACGAAGCTTTCTTGTCTAATTAATACAGAGAGTGGCACTACAATTTTTATTTAAAACTGCGCTGTTGATCTTCAAAGATCCTACGATCATGCGGTACAAAGAGAACAACTAGGAGTTATAGTTGCCATGACAGTTATATTACCCAATGAGAGCTTGCCACGTACATAATTCGTTCTTTTGATGGCGCTTACCTTTAGACCCACTTGACGATGGAGAACACGTGTCAGCATGTCGCTACTTCGTTATGCATAAAGAACTAGCACCTTGCCATAACGAGGCGGCGACAACCGTTGATCAGACCAAGAAAATGATCGAAAGATATGCTACAGGACTTCTTAAGAAAGAAGGTGGTGGGCCCATCTCGCTATGTCGCTGTAATTATCTTCCTTGCAACTCTTCATAGCGAGGTAGCGAGCTCCGTTGATTCACTTCAAGCTGACGTTCCAGATTTCTTGTACATTTAGTCAGGTAGGCATTAATGAGAATCGGATCTCTGCATAGCTAGCACATGTCAAAATTTATCACAGTCACCTATCATTACACGTCATCATAGATCTTGCCAATCTTTTACCATTTTACGGGGCCTCGCTAACTCGCTAACGGTGAAGCACCTCAATTTTCCGATAGCGAGGTAGCGAGCTTCGGCACTTTAAAGGATTCTGTGCCGGAAAAAGAAAGTGGGTACCCAGTAATTACTTCTGTTAATTAAAACTGATTCTGACAACGGTATTTATGACAGGTCATGCCACCTGGTGTAATTATGATACAAGCAAGATGCAATGTCATCATTTTCAGATTTTTACGTGGCCTCGCTACTTCGCTAATGGTGAAGTGCCTGAATTTTCTGATAGCGAAGTGGCGGAACTTCCGGAAACATCAACATTTCGGCTCTAATGTCAGATATTCTAGTGGGTCCTTCTCCCCCTTTTTATGGCAAATTGCAAAGTGTACCTGCACAATAAAGCAATTAAATAGCAAATCTCCGATTGCCGCACCTTCACTTCATGGTCCCACCGCTTAAAAACTCAACACTCGCTATCTCGCTATACTTAATGAGCATGCAACTTTCAATAGCGAGGTAACGCCAGCGGTAGATCTAATCGGATCTGACGGTTGGGACAAACAGTAAGAAAGGTAACCCGGGAGAAAGGAAAAGGAATACGGAAGCATATTCGCTTCTTTTGAATTTTGAAAATTTTTGCGCCTGACAATTTATAAATAGGGATGAATGTAAGGCTTACATGGCGAATATTTCTTATAGATGGTTTATCCAAAACCTTATACTTCACTTAGACATAGAACATCTGACTTTTCTATGGTTTAACTGAAAATTTTTTATTGCAGAAAAAGTCAGACCAACAGTGGCTCTGTTTGGGGATGATAGACTACTTGAGTCTATGCAAGGATTCAAAATCTATGGGAGAGCAGACCACACATCCGGGAAATGACAACTTCTTCAGATAGCACAGAGCAACACACAAAAACAAAAACTCAGACTGTACAAGGATTTACAGAAAACAGGACACCAGGAAAACCTAAAACTAATGTTCATGGAAGAAACTAAGTATTTTTTCAAGAAAAATACCTCTTCAAGAACTGTCCATGAACTGGAAATTCAAGAATATTATCAAATACATCTTTGATTATGTAGGAATCTTCACCCCAAGCATTCTCAATGAGATATGGGCCTAACCAAATGGGATCAAATTTGCCATGTTTTCCTTTATCTTCAATTCTGGCGTTCCACATTAAGACTAGGTCTCCATTTTCGAATTTCTTGTTTACAGTTCTTTTATCATAGAGTGTTTTGACTTGTAACTGCAATTTTTGATTTCTCAGAGATGCTTCTCTTCTGGCTTCGGTCAATCCTACCAGTTCATTCATTCTTTCTTTCATTTCATCAGTAGTATCTTCATCATATGACTGGATGTAATTGTATAATCCCATCAAATTGTTCTGGGGCATTCTAGCTTGAATTCCATACACTAAATCAAATGGAGCCACCCCAATTGCCTTCTTTACAGTTACTCTGTCAGCCCATATTGCCAACTGTAACTTGGAATCCCATGCCCTTTTATTATCGTCCAAGGTTCTCTTAATGATTTTCAACAGGCTTTTATTTGTGGACTCAGCTTGTCCATTCCCTTGTGGATGATATGGGGCAGACGTTGTTCTTGTCATTCCATATTTATCACAAAAATTTATGAATTCCTTAGACCTAAAACACATAGCATTATCTGTGACAACTTTCTGTGGACATCCAAATCTGGAAATGATATTATTCAATAAGAAATTATTTACTACTTTACTCGTTGCATTTCTGGTAGGGATAGCCTCTACCCATTTTTTAAAGTAGTCAGTAGCAACCAGAATCCAAGAATAGCCAGTACTAGACTTGGGAAAAATTTCTCCTATGAAGTCCAGACCCCATTGTTGAAAAGGTGCTTTAGTTTCAACTGGCTTCAGTGGAGTATTTCCTGAGAATTTCAGCTTCCCAGCAAATCTTTGACAAGGATCACATTTTTTAACCATAGCTTGAGCATCTTTGAACAAAGTGGGCCACCAGAAACCAGCTCTCATTATCTTATGCGCAGTAGTTTTGGCCATGTAATGTCCTCCACATACTCCAGCATGCATTTCTTTCAAAATCTCTTTTGCCCTTTCTCTGTCAACACATTTCAACAGAACTCCTTCAAAGTTTCTTCACCATAAGTTATTTTGAACAATTACATACCTGATGGCTTGCAATTTAATATTCCTTTTTTCATTATCAAGCAGATGGGGAGGAACTTCCATGTGTTGCAAATAATGTATAACATTAATGTACCAGTCACAGTGGTCCATGTCGCATAAATCAGTTCTGAAATCATCATTTACTAAGTTTATCTGATTAGCTTCCAGGTTAGTTTCGTCCATAAGTTTGGCCAAACCTTGACCTCTGACTAACTTAGTTATCTGCATATCAATGTTAAATTCTTGGATTCTATTGATCCATCTGCATCTCCTTCCTGACACTTCCTGCTGAGAGAAAATATCTTTAACTGCAGCACTAGATACAAAGGCAATAATAGTAGCACCTACCAAATAACTTCTGAATGCTTTTACAGCCTTTACCAAAGCATATGCTTGTTTTTCATTTATTTCATACTTTAGTTCAGCATGCTGCAGGGATTTGCTAAAAAAGGCAATAGGCTGTTCATACCCTTCTTGGTTTTTCTATAATAAAACTGCAGCCACAGTATGGAATGATGCAAAAGAAAAGATATGCATGGGTTTTGTATAATCTGGGGTCTTCAATACTGGAGCATTTTTTATCGCAGTCTTTATATCCTGGAATGCCTGTGAAGGTTCACCATTCCAATCTATAACAGCTCCTTTCTTGAGCATTTTCGAAATGGGTCTACTGATTTCGGCGAAGTTGGTAACAAACCTCCTCAGAAAATTAACCTGGCCAAAAAAGGACTGTATACCTTTCACGTTTTTAGGTTTAGGGACTTTATCAATAGCCATTACCCTTTCTGGGTCTATTTTTACCCCATCCTTGGACACTATGTGTCCTAATAACTTTCCTTCTGTGACCCTAAATGAGCATTTCTTTGGGTTTAGGGATACCCCATATTCCAGGGCTTTTATAAAAAAAATTTCCAACTGTTTGTAGTGATCTTCAGCCTTGTTAGAATACGCTGTAAGATCATCCTGGTACACAACCATAAATTTGTCAATATATTCATGAAATGCTACATCCATGGCTCTTTGGAAAGTAGCTCCTGCATTAATCAAGCCAAAAGGCATCCTCACATACACATACGTTCCCCAAGGGGTTGTGAAGGCTGTTTTGAACTATTCACTTTCTTTTACCAGAACTTGATTATATCTAGAAAAGCCATCCATCATTGACATTAATTCAGAGCCAGTCACTTGTTGCAACATGGCTTCCATATTAGGTAAGCCATAATTATCTTTTAGAGATGCAATGTTTAGATTTCTAAAATCCACACAAAGCCTAATATCTCCATTCTTTTTTCTTACAGGAACAAGGTTTGAAACCCAAGTGGAATGCCTAATTGGTTTGATTATTCCACCATCTCTCAGTTTTGTCAGTTCTTCCTGTATTTTTGGGGCAAGGGTGGGATTGATTGGCCTCTGCTTTTTCCTAAAGGGTTTTACATTTTCTTTCAACGGTATGACATGCTGGAAAAGGTCCTCCCTATAAGCTTTAAGGTCATCATATGACCAAGCAAAAACATGCCTGTACTTTCTAAGTAGGTCAATCAATGCTTTTCTGATTTGAACTGGCAGATCTTGGCCGATGTAAACCTTTTTAGGGATTTCATTCGTTCCCAAATTCACTTCTTCTAGCTCCTGCGGCTTGGGGTCCTTTATTTCCAATCTTACTCTGTCTTGGTTATCAAAAATGTTCTCCAAGACTACCAACCCCTTAGGCATCTTATTTGTTTTTAATTGCATGATTTCTTGACCAAAAATGGTTTCCTTCCCATTTATGGTTTCAATCAATCCATTGCAGTCCATCTCCTGCTCATGGTATTTGTCTTCATTTAGCAAAAAATTTGTGATATCTTTGTCATCTTCAAACACCTGCCAATTGTCAATGTTGTCAGGTATAGAAGGTCTGTTTTGAATCTCAATCTGGGAGATTCCTGCAAATGATATTTCTTTTGGTTTGATAGCTACATTGGCCAGAAGATCAACCATTTTATTCTGGGTTCTATCTCTCCATGAGATCCCAAATGCATCAAAGAATTCTATTTGATCCCAGACCACGTTTCTATATTGTTTTAATCTCCTATTTTTTGAGGAGTATGTTCCTTTAATCTGAGAGATGATCAATTCAGAATCCCCTATGACACACAATTTCTTAATTTTGTGATGTGTGGCCACTTTGAGACCTAGCAGCAATGCTTCATATTCAGCAATGTTATTTGTGCAAGCAAACTTCAAGGTGAATGAATACCTGAAGGTGTTATTTTCAGGGGACACAAAGACTACACCTACCCCTGCACCCTCTTTAGAACTAGCCCCATCAAAGAACATTGTCCACAATTTTGGTGAATTCATGCAACATTCAACCTCGTTTTCAATGATATCAAGTAAGTTTTCCACTTCCTGAATAATTAATTCAGCCCTGAAAGCATTAATCCCCGTGTCTAGGAAACAGGTGGTATCTTTGTCAATTTCTTCACCTAAGATGTGGTTAACCCTTGGTTCCCTATTTACCCTGACAGCTTTGTCCCTTATATGGAAAGTGGCATAAGTAAGGTCACATTGTAGGCTTCCCCCCATGGCGGCACTCCATTTTCTAGAAAGTAGCATCCCGTAATGTGGGGGTATATCCACTACAAGGACAGACATGGTTAATTCCACCTCAGGAAATGCAGCCAGTTTGAATGGTAAGGCATTTATAGTACCTATTACTGGGACCTCTCTAGCATCCATCCCTTGGCATCTACCTTGCTTAGTATCCACCTTCAATCCTAGGGCTTCCATTACTTTAAAAGGCATTATAGTGTTGGAAGCTCCAGAATCTATCATACAATTTTTCAAGGTTTTCCCTTTTATGATTAAACTAAGGAAAAAAGGATCAATATCTTGTATGATCGCAACTGATGAATCATCTAAGAAAATCTGAGGAATCTGGGATATAATACCATTGTCCTCTATTATTAATGGGGTCTGTTGGGCTACAGCTTGATTATCAATACTATTGTTGTTTGCTATTCCACCCAACCATGACAAAGCCTTATTTTTATGCTCTTCAATTCTAAAGAGCTCAGACAAGGGTACTTTCACAGTAATTTGAGATAACATGGCAATCATATCAACAGGTTCAACCACAGTAGGTTTTACAATAGTACCTGGGATCGGAGTCTTTTGAGTAGTGGGCACCACTTTTAGCTTGACAACATCTGGTTCTGATTTCTCTGGTTGCACTACGGTCTTTGTTGCTTCAACTTTCTAAAATTGAACCTTCTTTTTTGATTCCCATTTCTGACCCTTGTTCTCCTTGATCTTAGACATATCTATACTGACTTTCTTGTGTTGATCATTTGTCTTATGAGTAGTGTCTTTGATGAACATACTAGATGGCCTTCCTGCCTCATTATTTATTACTCTATTTCTCAAATTGTAATTACTGTGGACTTGTGAAATCATTTCGGCTGTAATTCTATCAATTTCCTCCTTGGAGGGGATTCTTAGGTTTGTGAAACCTACTTCAGAAAATGTATTGCATACCTTATCTGTATCATTCTTTTCATCATCTGAAAATATTTGCTGATGATGTAACTGGTAAGCAATTCTCTGGCTGGTAACATCGTTCTCAGGTTCTTCTGAATTAGAATCTATCAAATCATCAGATGTATTCGCCATATTGCAGCTTATATCATCATGGTTTTTTTCTTCTATTTCTTCTTTTGCTTGCGCTCCTTGAGCTTGGGCGAACAACTGGGCAACAACACAATAATCAGCAGAATGAGGTGATTGGCATATAATGCACCAAGGCAAATCATCATTCATATTTATAGTATTCCTTTGCAGGGGGTCTGGGGTACCCTTATCTTTCATATTTTGGATCTGGTTAGGAACTGGTTTACCATCTTTCCATTGGGTGGTGTAAGGGTAATTCTGCATCCTAGGTTGTCTATTGAAATTGCTGTTATTCACAGGGGCTCTCTCAGTAACATTTGTCTTATTGAAATTAGTGGGATTCATTTTCTTAAGCATTTCTAAAACATGGCCTATAGTAGGTTCTTCAGGCCTTTTTCCTATGGGAGTTTTGTCACCTTCCCTTTTATTATTACTCTTAGGGTTGAAAAGCTTAGGATCATCCCTCCTCCCTAATTTTCCAGAAGCCTTTCTATTATTTTCTATATTCACTGCAACTCTATAGGCATCTCTCATAGTTTTTGGATCCTTATCTCTGAGTTGGTAGGCCATTTTGCTATCAAAGGCATTAAAATAGGTTGTAAGACAGACGTCTTCATTTAACCGCATAAATTGAAATAGTTTGTACATCCCTTTCTGAAATCTCACATTGAAATCAAATGTGGATTCATTTGGATTCTTCTTGATATTGTTGAACTCATTCAACATGAATCCTGCATTGGTATTGTCCCCATATTGTTCCTTGAACAATTTCTCCAAATCACTCCATGAAGTAATACTATCATCAGGCAACCTCCTGAACCAATCCCTTGCATCCTCTGTGAGTGAATGCACAAATAATTTCATCACCATGTCCTCATGTTCAACTTCATAATCATTGAGCATGTCAATGAAAATTCTCAAATGTTCTTCACCAACGATAGCATTATTTCCAGAAAACTTCACCACTTTATCCCTTAAATCAAAAGATATGGGATGGGGGGCACCAAGAATACCGGCAAATGATATTTGTCTATATTTTTCGAAGTATATAGGTTTCTTTTGGAAACCAGGAGCATTAGAGGTACTAGCTGCATTAGCTTGAGTTAGGAGAGCAGCTTGGGATAGCTGTGGTGGGACAAATGGGACTTGAGTGCCAATATTGGAAAATGAGGTAGGAGCAGATTGGGGTGCTTTCTGAGTCGGGATTATGGGAGCATTAATTGGTGTAGGATTTGTAGGTGGGATAGACAAACTAGGCCATGAATTCAATGCAGAATTAGACTTTATGAATTGGATTTTCCTTCTGGTTTCTGCGGCTTGAGCTTCATTTTCAACCTTCTCAAGTTCTTTTGCAAGGTCTTCCCTCTCCTTTCGAGCCTTCTCTAGTTCTAGATCTAATTTTGATATGGAGGGTTGTATAGGTTTGCTCGGTATAGCTTGAGGCTCATTTATTTGGATTCCTACAGCCTTGCCTTTCCCTTTATCTGGAACTGTTCCAGTGGGCTCTATTGGATTAACTTGAATGGGTTTATAAGCTTGAACTTGAGCAATAATTGGTTCTTGTCTTTGATTTAGGAGTTTTTCTTGTTGTTGAACTTTAGCTCTTAGATTATCGATATTTCCAAAAATGTCCTGATGGAGAGTGGGGGTATTCTCTTCTAATTTTTTATTTTGCTCTTTCAAAGTAGCCATCCTTCTTAGCAGAGTATCTCTTTCTATTATTGCATCCAAAGTGGCATGCTCCCTTTCCTTTTCAAGACGGATGCGCTTAGCTTCTTCCTCAGCAATCCATTTCTTCAAAAATCCTATTTCAGATTGCACTTCTTTAGAATCAGCAGAGGTTGCCTCGGAATCAGCAGGATCATCTAGATCTATAAGGTTTGGTTCTATATATGGGGCTACTCTGGGATTAAAAAGGTTATCAGATGAACTCCTGAATCCTAGCCTACAATTTATATCTGATACAGGCCCTGGTCTGGGTGAAGCAATTCCCATAGTAGATACATCTTTATCTTGAAAAACTCTCTGATCTGGTAATGGGGTACTGAAAATACCTCCTAAAAGTCTTGTATTTTCGGATTCAGAACTAAGCGAAGATGATTCTCTTGCTATTATCGGTTGATAATGGGAATTTACAGAGGCATTACCTCTAGGCTTCCAAGTAGGATTTGGATCTATTCTTTTCTTATTTTGGTTCTTCCTACCACCTTGGGGTAAATCAGTATACATTGATACATTGGGATTGGCCCTCATGTAAGCCCTTGTGTTTTTTCTCTTGTCAGCCATATTCTCCTTTTGTTACAATAAGCACTAGCTTCAAAACCTTGACTGAGTCGCCACCCTTTTTCGGGAAAATATAATAACACTCCTTACTGACAGAAAGAAAACAATACACAAGCGGGAACAAAAATACGGCACAAAGAGATCAATCACTGATGTTGTAAGACTGCAACTCTTGCTTGTTAGATAAGACACTCAGATAAGCTGGATGTGTCAGTGTGTAGCAATGGTACTTGGGTTTATATCTTCTTTAGATTCTCAAGTTTTGACACTAATAAGTCCCCAGCAGAGTCGCCATTTTGTTGGTGTTTTATTTTGATGTTAACAGCACTAAAACTACTAAGCGACAAAAGGCTTAGTACCTAGATATCTGTACATACACAACCTAAAGAATAGCATTTTCTCATTATCACTTGCATATGCAAAGTATTAGGACCCAACTTCAATAAAACCTTAGACGGTTTTCTACTCTTTTGGCTCTGTAAAACTAGGGAGGCTGCACCCGGGGATGGTTCAAAGATGGAATAATTGTATGAGAATTATCCTTAGTTTCATTTTGATTCTCACCTCTAAATACTTAAACATATAGGTAAATAACTAATAAACACATCCCTTGAACAGATATGGCCAAGAAATCTTCTATAGCTCTGCAGATGTTTCCAACAACAAAGGCTAAATGAAGCTAAAACAATCTAGGCAGGCAAGTGCTGGCCAACTTTGAAAATCTTACAGGAAAGATAAATGAAAATTGATTTTATGATGTATTTTGAAAAAAGCTAGTTATAATATACTTCTCTTTTGGCTGAAATACTTTCGATCAGTGCCTAATCCATTGGGAATTCAGAGTCAAGTAAATTCTTAGATCTAATTTGTTGCCTTGCAACGAATTTTCATCAGCAATTCTTACCAGAATTTATCATTCAAAAATCCTTATTAACACCCAAGCAACCTCATCACATTCATCAAAGCCTTTACTTAATCCATTGAATTAACAACAATAACAAATGGATGTACAGTCTTACTAAATTGCAATCAATTGCATAAGCTTTTACTCACACAACATCAAGGTAGCTCAGTATTAAAAAGGAGACAAAATTCAGAGAAGAACAGATATGGGGACAGTTCATAACTTGTATTCATTTCCTTTGAAAATGATATATCCTTTACAAAAGACCCAGGAGAACCTTCAGAGAAGAAGCACAGTTCTTTTTACATTCATCCATATCTCAGAAATTTTGACAGAAAAAAGCATACTATAAATTTCTTTCCAAAAATGTTTGGACCAAAAAAGAACTAAGCACAACACTTAGTGAAAACCAAATTCGGACCCATCTTTAGCCTTGGGATCTCACTTAAATAATGTGAGATGCAACAAGCTTCAGGCTACAGTAGGTGACAGGTGTCCTTCTTTTGAAAAACAAAAAACAAGAATAACAGAAAGGTTGATTACAATAGCACTTCTTGGCGGGTCCCTTTCTGTTATGCTTCTTGGTTGTTATGATCTGCTCTCGCAATCATTCCTCATCTTCAGAGTACATACCCATAAGGTCTGCAAGTGATGTATCATCTTCTGTTATATGCAAAATCACTTTAACCTAGGGATTTTCTATGTCATCATTGCTGACTACAAGAGTAACTATTACTCTTACATCTTCCTCATCATCTTCTCCTGACATCTGTTCACTAAACTGATCTTTCCATCTGTTGAAAGTATCATCATCTGGCCAATCAAAACTTAGGGTTTCTCTTTGTATCTTTATTAAAGAATTAGCACTTTCTTCTAATTCATCGAATTCTTTTCTTATATCAGCATAATACAGTTGTATTTTTACCAGCTCTTCATTTGTCTTTGCCCAAAACCAACAGCCAGTGTCACTGATGATGTTTGTTATTCTGTTATCAAATAATTCATCCATTTCCTTTTTCCATTTGTCCTTTTCCTTTACTGTATCAATAGATTCTAAGGCACAAGGAAATAGGGTGAATTTTTTAGCAAGATATCTTGAAAAATAGAGTGTCAATTTCCTCTGTAAAGAATCTCTTTTATTTTCAAAATTATCTAATTGATTCAATAAATCAAAAATTCTTTCAACCTGATGATAAGGCATTTGAACTGCAGATATACAAACAATTGTAACATCATTATTCCTCTGTCTCCACTTCTGTGCAAGAGAGTCTAGTCCATTCTTTTCTTTATTTAACTCATCTATGAGGGTTACAATCCTGGTCAACTGGTCATAAAAATCTGACCATTGTATTTTATCCCTCAAGTATGTCATACCCTGCTTCCATTTCTCTTCCTGCTGATTTCTAAATTCTATCTGCCACTCATGTAATTTGGTTTTTTCTGCTTCAAACTCCTCTGCAGTATAGAATTGGGGTCTTTTAGGGGTGTCAGGTATCTCAATAATAGGGGTTAATCCCACAGATGACTGTGGGGGATATGCAATTCTTAATGTACTGCATTCTCCCACTTTTCTCTTTCCAAGTACCTTTTCCAATTGAGATATCCTGTTTTCTAACTCAATTCTCCTCTTTACCTCTTGATTATAGGCTTCCACCACTACTTCATATTTATTATGCATATCCATCATTTCCCTCTCTTCTCTTTCCGCAGTAGCCAGGGCAAATTTAGAATAATCCACATTCATGTGGGCTGACTGTACATTTGAAGTGTCAGCAACTCTTCTTACAATGATACTCCCTGTCAATCCTGAGTCATCAGGCTGTGATGAAGTAACTCTGGATCCTCTTCTCAGGGACCACATAACAAGGGCAGCTTGATCATTGCTGAATGCTGTACCCAAGAATTCCTCTTTGTTCGGATCCTGGAGTCCTAAATTATTTGAAACAGAATTAAAAACTAATGCGTCAGCAATGTCCCAATTGGGCAATAATAAAACATTAGCATTTTTTACCATCTGTCTTCCCTCATCAGGGGTTATATTTTGGAACTCTTGAACCATTTATTCCTTTATTAGATTTTGAATGGAGGTCTCATCCATTTCTGGATGTTCTGCTCTCATATTATTGCACCTTTGCTCAAAAATGTGCATGTTTACTCTCCACGCAAACTGATGGAAAGCCCTAGATCTTACAAAATTGTTATCAGACAAAAAATGCTGACTGGCTTGTTCCAAAAGAGGGTCCAATTCCCTTCCTCTGAAATCTGCTGTAGTTAATTCAAAACTTGGTACAGGGGTTTCCTGAGGGTTCCCTTCATCAATCTCTGCTTGTGTAACAAAAATTTCTCCTTGTGACCCCATTTGTTCAAATTGCTCATTGGTGAGTTGTTCTTCCTCAACTCTTATTGGGGTTTGAGAAGGTGAGCCACTTTCATCAGGGGATTCTTCCTCCCTTATTATTCTCCTTCTTTTGGGGGAAGGTTCAGGGGGTCTTTCTTCTAGGACAGTGCTGGTGGATCCAACAATCTGTTTTTCTTTATGCACAACGGGCACCTGCTGTCGGACAATAGTATATCCTGTTTTCTTTCGTACCACCAGTGGACCTATTCCAATGTTGGGAGTGAAACCCAATTTTCTCATAATTTCTTTGGCTTTATCTAGAAAAGAATTAATAAAATGTTGTTTCTTCTCATTCATTACTTCCATTATCTCAGAGAAATTACTCATGAGCTTATGTACTTTATCTGCATTGTTTGCAGCATTACTAAGAGGACTGAAATTTTTATCAAAACAATTAATGAATTCCAAAACTTTTGAATAGACTCTCCATTTTTATTTATTTATTTCTTGCTCATGGAGAGAATATTCATTTCTTATTACATCTTCTGGAAAATAGAATTCATGCTGAACTGGACACAGCTTGATTCTCAATCTAAGGGCAGAGTTAAAGAAACCTTCTGTATCACAAAAACGAGAGTGAGACACTGCCATTTTGTATTGATCCAAAAATTTATGGAGAAAGGCCCACCCTTCTTTAGTTATCACAAATTGGTGGGCTATAGTACAAGTAGGAAAAATTGATCCTGTCCCCCTTTTGTGCAAAAAGGCCTCCTCCACTCCTCCCAACTTCCACAAAAACTCAGCTACCCCTACCTTTAAAGGTACCTGATAGGGTAACACATGGGGTGTTCCTTTGAAACCATAGACCCTGATGACCGTTGAGACTGAATATGGGATAATATCTCCCCAATTATGTGAAACTTTTAGATTGTGGGTTTTGTCCATAGGCCTGATAAGGTGCATTAATGCCTTAGGGATTCTGGGATTGTCACTCAATAAGAGGCACCTTAGTTTGGAGGCAAAGTGCCTATCAAATCTAACGAAGCTAGCATTTTCTGCTTCCCAGGTCATGTCTGCACTCCATAATTGGACTGGTAGTGCTTCCCCTTCTTGTTCTCTATTTAAAACCATTTCTTTACCAAAATAAGTGGTCCCTTTAAAAAGAAACATATGCATCAGTAAGGAATACTGACCCCAAACCTTTTCCACCTTCCCCTGTGCAATCCCCACCAATCCATGATGGATCTCATTTGCCAAGTAAGATGCAAAATCAAAAATTATTTCCACACCAAAAGAAGAGATTTGGGTGATCATATACATGAAGCTCACTGGAATAAAATCTTCTTCGCCCTCTCCGAAGACTCTGCACAGGGTCCTATATATCTCCACTGCCCTGGCATTAAAACATGATTTCTTGAAGGGCTCTTTAGAAGATGATGTTATGGTTGGGAGGCCTCCAATTCGGCCTATGTGGGCTTTCAATGCACCCTGTCTAACTACATCCCTCTTGGATATATATTCTTTTTCTAAATCTATCAGATTAATGGGCACATGATACATGGTGAGGGGTCCCAGACTGAAAACCTTCCTAATTTCCTCGGGACTGATGGTAACTAAAGCTTCACCATCTATTCTCCTCACTACCTTAGTGGCTTGGTCATAGTTTTTTGCTATGGCTTCAAGCAAGTCAAAATCCATAAACACGCTGGGAACAACAAGCTTCCCAAGATCAAAATTCCAAATGTTGGCATGAGGGGCATATAACTTTCTCTCTGCAAACCATTTCTTGAATAAACTCAAACCAGTTTGAGCAGTTTGAGCATCCCGAACCCAATTACCCTTATCATACAATCCATCAGCTACCCTAAGCCGAGGATTGAGTGAGGTTAACCTCTTAACTTGCACCGTTTCTACAGTGGACTCAGGAAGTAACTCAAGCAAATCATCATGCACATTTCTATCCAGGTAGTTTACTGCTCCTGTAAATCCCTTCTTAGGAGGCATCTTGGGCTATCCTCTTTAAAACTTAAAAGCTCACAAAGATGATGGCAGTTTTACTTACTTGAATTCTGTCTCAATTCTCCTCTGTATTCCTGGAAAATTTCAGCGAACAGATAACTTGACAATTTCTTATCAACCTTGGCACGCTTTTCTTTCAGTAATAGCTTCTGCACAAGAATGGCTTCAAATCTTTTCTCGCGTGAAATGAAACTGATGCAATCTCTCTGTATTATACTCTGTTTTTTCTCACGAACAAAGCTTTCTTGTCTAATTAATACAGAGAGTGGCACTACAATTTTTATTTAAAACTGTGCCGTTGATCTTCAAAGATCCTACGATCATGCGGTACAAAGAGAACAACTAGGAGCTATACTTGCCATGTCAGTTATACTGCCCAATGAGAGCTTGCCATGTACATAATTCTTTCTTTTGATGGCGCTTACCTTTAGACCCACTTGACGATGGAGAACACGTGTCAGCATGTCGCTACTTCGTTATGCATAAAGAACTAGCACCTTGCCATAACGAGGCGGCGACAACCGTTGATCAGACCAAGAAAATGATCGAAAGATACGCTACAGGACTTCTTAAGAAAGAAAGCGGTGGGCCCATCTCGCTATGTCGTTGTAATTATCTTCCTTGCAACTCTTCATAGCGAGGTAGCGAGCTCCATTGATTCACTTCAAGCTGACATTCCAGATTTCTTGTACATTAAATTAGGTAGGCATTAATGAGAATCGGATCTCTTCATAGCTAGCACATGTCAAAATTTATCACAGTCACCTGTCATTACACATCATCATAGATCTTGCCGATCTTTTACCATTTTACGGGGCCTCGCTAACTCGCTAATGGTGAAGCACCTCAATTTTCCGATAGCGAGGTAGCGAGCTTCGGCACTTTAAAGGATTCTGTGCCAGAAAAAGCAAGGGGGTACCTGGTGTAATTATGATACAAGCAATATGCAATGTCATCATTTTTAGATTTTCATGTGGCCTCGCTACTTCGCTAAGGGTGAAGTGCCTGAATTTTCCGATAGCGAAGTGGCGGAACTTTCGGAAACATCAACATTCTGGCTCTGATGTCAGATATTCTAGCGGGTCCTTCTCCCCCTTTTTATGGCAAATTGCAAAGTGTACCTGCACAATAAAGCAATTAAATAGCAAATCTCCGATCGCCGCACCTTCACTTCATGGTCCCACCGCTTAAAAACTCAACACTCGCTATCTCGCTATACTTAATGAGCATGCAACTTTCAATAGCGAGGTAACGCCAGCGGTAGATCTAATCGGATCTGACGGTTGGGACAAACAGTAAGAAAGGTAACCTGGGAGAAAGGAAAAGGAATACGGAAGCATATTCGCTTTTTTTTGAATTTTGAAAATTTTCGCGCCCGACCATTTATAAATAGGGATGAATGTAAGGCTTACATGTCGAATATTTCTTATAGATGGTTTATCCAAAACCTTATACTTCACTTAGACATAGAACATCTGACTTTTATATGGTTTAACTGAAAATTTTTTACTGCAGAAAAAGTCAGACCAACAACCATCACACCTACAGACACTATAACTGTAAAGGATGTTCTTGACACTTCTGCTTAGAACATCAATCCTTTAACTGTAGAGGATCTCAAAAAGATCCTTGACCAATCCACACAATAAGAAAAATTATGTACAAATCCAGTATTGGTTAGTATAGATGAATTACAAAAGGTCATAGCTGCCACAACTAGAGATAAGGTAAATCCACAAGAACCACCTTCCATCATCTCTACAGCTACTAGTGGTCAACATCAAATGCAAAAAGTTGTTTCTTCAGGAATAGTTGACAACATAGTGTAGAACCTAAGTGCAACAGTTGAAAAAGAAATAAAACAAACATGATAGACTATTACATCTGATCCTACAACACAAATACAAGGTGGACTTCCTCACATGTCTATAATTGAACAAGGTAGCAGATAGGAGGAGAAGGAAGCAAAGAAAACCCCTAAAGAGTAGGAGGCAATACAAACATTGATAAATTTTCCTACCTTAAGAACTCCTTCGAAACAACCAAGCAATGATGCAATACCACTACAAATGTCAGCACCAGGATCAAGTACTACAAAAGTTGAAACAATGCTTCACTATGGAGACCCTGAATTAGATGAGGAGATAGTCATACCTATTTATGACTCCAAAACTATAAGAATTGAATAAAAGAAAGAGGCAAGAGATACTTAGGAAGGAATATAAACAAAAGAAAACATTACATGAGATTAAGGACATCTTTATGGATGTCTTCAACTTGCAGTCACAAGATGAGACAAAGAATATAATGGAACAATTGTCAAATATTGTTGACCAGGTGACAAATAAAGAAAAAGAAACTAATGTAAAACTTATGGAATGGTTTGAAAGGAAATTCCAAGGGAAAATATATTCTCATTGTACAAAAGGCTGTGTGACTTTTCATACTTCACACATGAGACAAGCCGAAGAATAATGAGCATGGAGAGTGTTGGTGTTTTATTTTGATGTTAACAATGCTAAAAATACTAGGCGAAAAAAGGCTTAGTACCTAGATATCAGTACATACACAACCTAAAGAATAGCCAATTCTCATTATCACTTGCATATGCAAAGTACTAGGGCCCAACTTCAACAAAACCTTAGACGGTTTTCTACTCTTTTGGCTCTGTAAAACCAGGGCGGGTGCACCCGGGGATGGTTCAAAGATGGAAAAATTGTATGAGAATTATCCTTAGTTTCATTTTGATTCTCATCTCTAAATCCTCAAACATATAGGTAAATAACTGATAAACACATCCCTTGAACAGATATGACCAAGAAATCTTCTATACCTCTGCAGATGTTTCCAACAACAATGGCTAAATGAAGCTAAAACAATCCATGCAGGCAAGTGCTGGCCAACTTTGAAAATCTTACAGGAAAGATAAATGAAAATTGATTTTATGATGTATTTTGAAAAAAGCTAGTTATAATATACTTCTCTTTTGGGCTGAAATACTTTCGATCAGTGCCTAATCCATTGGGAATTCAGAGTCAAGTAAATTCTTAGATCTAATTTGTTGCCTTGCAACGAATTTTCATCGGCAATTCTTACTAGAATTTATCATTCAAAAATCCTTATTAACACCCAAGCAACCTCATCACATTCATCAAAGCCTTTATTTAATCCATTGAATTAACAGCAATAACAAATGGATGTACAGTCTTACTAAATTGCAATCAATTGCATAAGCTTTTACTCACACAACATCAAGGTAGCTCAGTATTAAAAAGGAGACAAAATTCAGAGAAGAACAGATATGGGGATAGTTCATAATTTGTATTCATTTCCTTTGAAAATGGTATATCGTTTACAAAAGACCCAGAAAAACCTTCAGAGAAGAAGCACAGTTCTTTCTACATTCATCCATATCTTAGAAATTTTGACAGAAAAAGTATACTATAAATTTCTTTCCCAAAATGTTTGGACCAAAAATAGAACTAAGCATAATACTTAGTGAAAACCAAATTCGGACCCATCTTTAGCCATGGGATCTCACTTAAATAATGTGAGATGCAACAAGCTTCAGGCTACAGAAGGTGACAGGTGTCTTTCTTTTAAAAAACAAAAACAAGAATAACAGAAAGGTTGATTACAACAGCACTTCTTGGCGGGTCCCTTTCTGTTATGCTTCTTGGTTGTTATGATCTGCTCTCACAATCATTCCTCATCTTCAGAGTACATACCCATAAGGTCTGTAAGTGATGTATCATCTTCTATTACATGCAAAATCACTTTAACCTGGGGATTTTCTATGTCATCATTGATGACTACAAAAGTAACTATTACTCTTACATCTTCCTCATCATCGTCTCCTGACATCTGTTCACTAAACTGATCTTTCCATCTGTTAAAAGTATCATCATCTGGCCAATCAAAACTTAGGGTTTCTCTTTGTATCTTTATTAAAGAATTGGCATTTTCTTCTAAATCATCGAATTCTTTTCTTATATCAGCATAATATAATTGTATCTTTACCAGCTCTTCATTTGTCTTTCCCCAAAACCAATGGCCAGTCTCACTGATGATGTTTGTTATTCTGTTATCGAATAATTCATCCATTTCTTTTTTCCATTTGTCTTTTTCCTTTACTGTATCAACAGATTCTAAGGCACAAGGAAATTGGGTGAATTTTTTAGCAAGATATCTTGAAAAACAGAGTATCAATTTTCTCTGTAAAGAATCTCTTTTATTTTCAAAATTATCTAATTGATTCAATAAATCAAAAATCCTTTCAACCTGATGATAAGGCATTTGAACTGTAGATATACAAATAATTGTAACATCATTATTTCTCTGTCTCCACTTCTGTGCAAGAGAATCTAGTCCATTATTTTCTTTATTTAACTCATCCATGAGGGTTACAATCCTTGTCAACTGATCATAAAAATTTGACCATTGTATTTTATCCCTCAAGTATGTCACACCCTACCTCCATTTCTCTTCCTGCTGATTTCGAAATTCTATCTGCCACTCATGTAATTTGGTTTTTTCTGCTTCAAATTCCTCTGCAGTATAGAATTGGGGTCTTTCAGGGGTGTCAGGTATCTCAATAATAGGGGTTAATCCCACAGATGACTGTGGGGGATATGCAATTCTTAGTGTACTAGATTCTCCCACTTTTCTCTTTCCAAGTACCTTTTCTAATTGAGATACCCTGTTTTCTAACTCAATTCTCCTTTTTACCTCTTGATTATAGGCTTCCACCACTATTTCATATTTATTATGCATATCAATCATTTCCCTCTCTTCTCTTTCCGCAGTAGCCAGGGAAAATTTAGAATAATCCACATTCATGTGGGATGCCTGTACATTTGAAGTGTCAGCAACTCTTCTTACAATGATACTCCCTGTTAATCCTGAATCATCAGGTTGTGATGAAGTAATTCTGGATCCACTTCTCAGGGACCACATAACAAGGGAAGCTTGATCATTGCTGAATGATGTACCCAAGAATTCCTCTTTATTTGGATCTTGGAGCCCTAAATTATTTGAAACAGAATTAAAAACTAATGCGTCAGCAATGTCCCAATTGGGCAATAATAAAACATTAGCATTTTTTACCATCTGTCTTCCCTCATCAGGGGTTATATTTTGGAACTCTTGAACCATTTGTTCTTTTATTAGATTTTGAATGGAGGTCTCATCCATTTCTGGATGTTCTGCTCTCATATTATTGCACCTTTGCTCAAAAATGTGCATGTTTACTCTCCACGCAAACTGATGGAAAGCCCTAGATCTTACAAAATTGTTATCAGACAAAAAATGCTGACTGGCTTGTTCCAAAACAGGGTCCAATTCCCTTCCTCTGAAATCTGCTGTAGTTAATTCAAAACTTGGTACAAGGGGTTCCTAAGGGTTCCCTTCATCAATCTCTGCTTTTGTAACAAAAATTTCTCCTTGTGACCCCATTTGTTCGAATTGCTCATTGGTGAGCTGTTCTTCCTCAATTCTTATTGGGGTTTGAGAAGGTGAGCCACTTTCATCAGGGGATTCTTCCTCCCTTATTATTCTCCTTCTTTTGGGGGAAGGTTCAGGGGGTCTTTCTTCTAGGACAGTGCTGGTGGGTCCAACTATCTGTTTTTCTTTATGCACAACGGGCACCTGCTGTCGGACAATAGTATATCCTATTTTCTTCCGTACCACCAGTGGACCTATCCCAATGTTGGGGGTGAAACCCAATTTTCTCATAATTTCTCTAGCTTTATCTGGAAAAGAATTAATAAAATGCTATTTCTTCTCATTCATTACTTCCATTATCTCAGAGAAAGTACTCATGAGCTTATGTATTTTATCTGCATTGTTTGCAGCATTACTAAGAGGACTGAAATCTTTATCAAAACAATTAATGAATTCCAAAACTTTTGAATAGACTCTCCATTTTTCTTTCTTTATTTCTTTCTCATGGAGAGAGTATTCATTTCTTATTATATCTTCAGGAAAATAGAATTCATGCTGAACTGGACGAAGCTTGATTCTCAATCTAAGGGCAGAGTTAAAGAAACCTTCTGTATCACAAAAATGAGAGTGAGACACTACCATTTTATATTGATCCAAAAATTTATGGAGAAAGACCCACCCTTCTTTAGTTATCACAAACTGGTGGGCTATAGTACAAGTAGGAAAAATTGATCCTGTCCCCATTTTGTGCAAAAAGGCCTCCTCCACTCCTCCCAACTGCCACAAAAATTCAGCTATCCCTACCTTTAAAGGTACCTGATAGGGTAACACATGGGGTGTTCCTTTGAAACCATAGACCCTGATAACCATTGAGACTGAATATGGGATAATATCTCCCCAATTATGTGAAACTTTTAGATTATGGGTTTTGTCTATAGGCCTGACAAGGTGCATTAATGCCTTAGGGATTCTGGGATTGTCACTCAATATGAGGCACCTTAGTTTGGAGGCAAAGTGCCTATCAAATCTAACGAAGCTAGCATTTTCTGCTTCCCAGGTCATGTCTGCACTCCATAATTGGACTGGCAGTGCTTCCCCTTCTTGTTCTCTATTTAAAACCATTTCTTTACCAAAATAAGTGGCCCCTTTAAAAAGAAACATATGCATCAGTAAGGAATACTGACCCCAAACCTTTTCCACCTTGCCCTGTGCAATCCCCACCAATCCATGATGAATCTCATTTGCCAAGTAAGATGCAAAATCAAAAATTATTTCCACACCAAAGGAAGAGATTTGGGTGATCATATACATGAAGCTCACCGGAATAAAATCTTCTTCGCCCTCTCCGAAGACTCTGCACAGGGTCCTATATATCTCCACTGCCCTGGCATTAAAACATGATTTCTTGAAGGGTTCTTTAGAAGATGATGTTATGGTTGGGAGGCCTCCAATCCGGCCTATGTGGGCTTTCAGTGCACCCTGTCTAACTACATCCCTCTTGGATATATATTCTTTTTCTAAATCTATCAGATTAATGGGCACATGATACATGGTGAGGGGTCCTAGATTGAAAACCTTCCTAATCTCCTCGGGACTGATGGTAACTAAAGCCTCACCATCTATTCTTCTCACTACGTTAGTGGCTTGGTCATAGTTTTTTGCTATAGCTTCAAGCAGGTCAAAATCCATAAACACGTTGGGGACAACAAGCTTCCCAAGTTCAAAATTCCATATATTGGCATGAGGTGCATATAACTTCCTCTCTGCAAACCATTTTTTGAATAAACTCAAACTAGTTTGAGCAGTTTGAGCATCCTGGACCCAATTACCCTTATCATACAATCCATCAGCTACCCTAAGCCTAGGGTTGAGTGAGGTTAACCTCTTAACTTGCACCGTTTCTATAGTAGATTCAGGAAGTAACTCAAGCAAATCATCATGCACATTTCTATCCAGGTAGTTTACTGCACCTATAAATCCCTTCTTAGGAGGCATCTTGGGCTATCCTTTTTAAAACTTAAAAGCTCACAAAGATGATGGCAGTTTTACTTACTTGAATTCTGTCTCAATTCTCCTTTGTATTCCTGGAAAATTTCAGCGAACAGATAACTTGACAATTTTTTTATCAACCTTGGCACGCTTTTCTTTCAGTAATAGCTTCTGCACAAGAATGGCTTCAAATCTTTTCTCGCGTGAAATGAAACTGATGCAATCTCTCTATATTATACTCTGTTTTTCCTCACGGACGAAGCTTTCTTGTCTAATTAATATAGAGAGTGGCACTACAATTTTTATTTAAAACTGCGCTGTTGATCTTCAAAGATCCTATGATCATGCGGTACAAAGAGAACAACTCTGAGTTATATTTGCCATGTCAGTTATTTTACCCAATGAGAGCTTGCCACATACATAAATCTTTCTTTTGATGGCGCTTACATTTAGACCCACTGACGACGGAGAACATGTGTCAGCATGTCGCTACTTCGTTATGCATAAAGAACAAGCACCTTGCCATGACGAGGCGGCGACAACCGTTGATCGGATCAAGAAATGATCAAAAGATACGCTACAGGACTTCTTAAGAAAGAAGGTGGCGGGCCCAACTCGCTATGTCACTGTAATTATCTTCCTTGCAACTCTTCATAGCGAGGTAGCGAGCTTCGTTGATCCACTTCAAGCTGACGTTCCAGATTTCTTGTACATTTAGTCAGATAGGTATTAATGAGAATCAGATCTCTGCATAGCTGGCACCTGTCAAAATTTATCACAGTCATCTGTCATTACACATCATCAGAGATCTTGCCGATCTTTTGCCATTTTACGAGGCCTCGCTAACTCACTAACGGTGAAACACCTCAATTTTCCCATAGCGAGGTAGCGAGCTTCGGCACTTAAAAGGATTTCGTGCCAGAAAATGCAAGGGTTACCCAGTAATTACTTCTGTTAATTAAAACTGATTCTGACAACGGTATTTATGACTGGTCATGCCACCTGGTGTAATTATGATACAAGCAAGATGCAATGTCATCATTTTTAGATTTTCACGTGGCCTCGCTACTTCGCTAACGGTGAAGTGCCTGAATTTTCTGATAGCGAGGTGGCGGAACATCCGAAAAAATCAACATTCCGGTTCTGATGTCAGATATTCTAGTGGGTCCCTCTCCTTCCCTTTTTTATGGCGAATTGCAAAGTGTACCTGCACAATAAAACATTTAATAAGCAAATCTCCGATTGCCGCACCTTCACTTCATGGTCCCACCGCTTAAAAAACTCAACACTCGCTATCTCGCTATACTTAATGAGCATGCAACTCTCAATAGCGAGGTAATGCTAGTGGTAGATCTAATCGGATCCGACGGTTGGGACAAATAGGAAGAAAGGTAACCCGGGAGGAAGGAAAAGGAATATGAAAGCATATTCGCCTCTTTTGAAATTTGAAAATTTCGCGCCCGACCATTTATGAATAGGGATGAATATAGGGCTTATATGGCGATTATTTCTTATAGATGGTTTATCCAAAACCTTATACTTCACTTAGACATAGAACATTTGACTTTTCTATGGTTTAACTGAAAAATTTTTTACTGCAGAAAAAGTCAGACTAACAGAGAGAAATCTAAAGATTTCAAGCGTGCAGCTACCAAAAGATCTAGCTCAAAATGAGAAGCACTTTAATCAATTGCTTCAGATGCAGAAAGAAGTAGTTGTGTTGATAGTAGAAGAGGCCACCATCAAGGCCAAACTGATACAACTCCAATCTTCCATTACCCGACATTTGGAAGTACTCCATAAAGAATAGGCCTATGCTGAAACTATTCTCAAGAAAGATCCTAATCTTTCTACTTTAGATGGACTTGTTCATCTTGCTATAGAGACTACCATCCAACACAAGTAATTGAAAATTTCTTTGCATAATTGGGACGTAGCTCTCAAGATGATTATGGAGGTAAATAGTGCATTTTTGGTGAAATATGGTCTTAACCCTTAATACCCTTTGATATTTGTGTCAAAAAGGTGGAGATAAATTAATAAGGGAGAGATATAATAAGAAGAAATATAATAAGGGAGATATAAGAAAGGGGGAGATACATTGTATAACATAGGTATAGAGTATAGAAATAGATCACAACTAAAGAGTATCAGATATATCAGAATTTTGGTTACAGGAATGGATGGCACAATCAACTCAGGGGGAGTTATAAGAATCTTAAGGTTTGATAAATAATACTTAGTTAAGTGTTTTTGAAACTCATGTCAAAGGTAGAGATTGTTAGTCTTAGAATGGTTTTGACATTTAAGTGCCAACACACTTAACCACTTTTTACATTGAAGCTGAGTACACTATGTATGCCGAGTCAAAATTCCAACAGGTGTCGAGTGATCTTCAGGTGTCGAACAATCTTTAGGTGCTGAGTTAATATCAAGTGCTAAATGACTTAAGGTGTGAAGCATGATATAGATGCTGAGTAATATATAGGTGCCAAGTCACAGATAATGTTGAGTCATAGATGATGCCGAGTAGGATAGAATCACTATAGGAGCCGAGTGAGCTAGTTTTCTTATCTGTGCCAAGCATCAAGAATTAGAAAGTGTCGAGTAACACAGAATGCACATATGAGTTTGAGAAGGCACAAACATAGATGTAAACCATTTTTATGACCAACATATGATGAATCTTAGAGGATCTAAGTGATAAGATCGAATCTTTTGTACTTCCTATGCAATCTGCATGCAACCAATAAGAAAAATGGAGAAGGCATGTAACCAATAATAAAAGTCCAAGGAATGAGTGGGAAATAAAAAATCAATATGGATTGTAGATCCATACCTAACCTTAAGTCTTGGAAAGTCTTTATAAGGAAGACAAAATCTCATTGTAATAGAAAGAGAAAAGAAGCATATGAGGAAAATATAGTAAAATTCAGAGTGAAGAGTGAAAGTACTTAGAGGAAGAGAGCAAAAATTAGATATTCAATTGATTAGAACAAAGCAAGGGATACAAAAAAATATTAGATTTCAGAGAATCAAGATCAGAGAGAGCAGATCAAGTGCCTAAATTTAGAAATCAAGGATTGTAAGCTATCAGGTTTATTATACCTAATACTCTCTAGCAATTGTATGAGAAAGGAAATCCTATGTTGATATGTTAGCTTAATAGCTAGGTTGTAGATCCTTTAAGGAGGTGATTAAATCCTTTAACAGGGTGACACTTAATTAAAAGTGTTTGGAAATCCTTTAACTAGGTCACTATTGATACAGTGTAAAGCCTTTAAGAGGGCAGACCATCAGAAGTGGTCAAAACAATTATTGTTGCAGTGATTTTGTGGGTATCATCCCCACCCTAGTTTTTCCTTCTTATTCCTGGAGGGTTTTTGGGTTACCAAAATCTAGTGTTATGTGTTGTTGATGCATGTGTTTACTTCATGTTAATTTCATATGTTTACATGCATGCAATTTAATTTCAGTTAAAAGTTTTAATGGATAAAGGGTAATAATTTTGATTCACTCCCCCTTCTCAGAAACATTCTTCCCATTTGAATATTTCAACAGAATATTCATCTCTTGCTAATTCCAATGGTATATTATAGTGCATATTTTAGATAAAAATCATGCCTCTACAATCCATTCGATATTCTAGCCCTTGAGCTATGAACATAGTTCAAAATGAGAAATTTAAATGTCCATATAGTATAAACCAAATAACACATTAACTTTATTCAAATCTTGAATTTTTTGAATGAGCACATAGATTTGAATTTATATGGTTTTAATCTTTATTTTATTCCCATTTTTCCTTATCTCTCCTGCCACATGGCAAATTTTCATTTTCTAGTTGACCTGAACGGGCCCCATATTTTCTCATGCCATATTTGAACATTTTGATTTTATGATAATACGATGAAATCATAATATCTTAAGGTTTATGCTTCCTATTCCCAATCTAACGAACAAGGTAGTTTTTGTAATGTCATAGCTCTTTATCCTTACCTCCTTGATCACACAAAAAGAGGTCACACTATAGCATTGCAACTCCATATTTTAATCTTCTGAATCCCATGATTGGGCATATGGTTGGGCCTCTTCATTTGCACACCAACAATCTCCCGATTTCCTTGTAGCATTGTAGGGCTTTATGTTGGCTCTCCTAATCTCCTATCTGGCCATAACATCAGAAACCTTTGAAATCCAACTCCTGACCATATGATAAACTCACCATTCTTGTAATATCTTACTTTGGAAAGTTTCAAACCTTGATCTTACATTGACCGTATCATTGTAATACCATCTCCCTTCCATTTTTCCCAATGCCATGATGACCTCCTTTGTCATAATATCAAAGATTGCTGAAAAGCAAGCCAATCAAACTGTGATAGGATCATACAACACAAAGGAAATCGTATGATAAAAAGGGAAAAATTTATCATCCATGATACCATGACAAAATATTTATCTTAATATAAAGATATTGAAAACTCCTCCTTACAATACTACACTATCCTTTTAATTGTAACATTGTAGAAGACGATGTAAAACAAAAGATGAAATCTTGCTCAATTATAAAACTTAGGATAGGGACCTCATTTCAAATTTCATGAAGATTTTTGCAATGTGGTATAAAATTAAAACCTTAGGGTACTAAAATTTACTCTTGGGACAATAGTTAAATATAATTAGATCAGTTCAAAACATGCTAGGGTTTCCTCTGCAACTAAAAACCAAAAAATACAACCCTTCTATTTACAACCTCAATTTAGTATTTTCACCATAAATTTTGAAAATTAAGCTTAGTGAAAATAGGATCTATCACTATGTTGACTGAGACACTCAGCATTAACCAAGTGACTCAGTTTATACCAAGCTCATAGTGATAGCATTTACCGACATATGTAGTCAAAATTGAGTGATTTAGTTTATACACTAAGTTTCATAGTATTCACCAAGTCCCCAATGTAGACCAATATCAATACTACTTGAAAATGATCAGTATGGACCGAGCTTCTATGTCTACTAAGTGCATGACAATGTCAAGCATTGAAAGTGGATGTCAAGTACTAGAACCTCATTGAGCTAGTCTTTAGAATTTGAGTTCCTATAGTTGGGCCTACTTTGTGTATTTTGTGTAAACTTTTATTGTAGCCAACTTTGTTGATTTTTAAATTGGATTGGTATATAGGTAATGTATTGTATCACATCCAATATATCATATAGAAGAAAGAAGTAATGTAACAAGTAGAGAAGTGCAATAGTGTGAATTAAAAGGCTACAATAATATAAGGAGCAAAAAAGATTTATCTATCACATCAAGGTAATCATTACACTCAAGGGATCTCATTCAACAAACCAAGTTGTAGTTTACAGATTAGCTACTATTTCATCCTAATAGGATGATCAATTGAATCCTTTCACAAGGTAGACCTAACAGTCTTTTGCATGTCAAACTATTATGAATGTTTTATTGCTTTCAGCTATTTTTTCATGCAATTAGATTAGAATAGACACAAAGGATTAATTTTTATTGGTGAATCATTTATACCTCCCCTCTCAGTAACTTAGCCTATCACATATATTTTCAACAATTGGTATAAGAGCTTTGTGATTCTTAGAGAAAATTTTGAAAGCTTGAGCAAAGATCAAAAGCTATGGAGGTATTTAGACATGATAAGGCTATTGAGAATGAGAAGCTAGATTTGGAATTAGCTATTGGAAATCTCAAGAAAGCAAAGGAGAAACTCTCCCAATCCCTGAGAAGAAGAAAAGATCTTGCAATCTAGATGAATGACCAACTCTACATCAAAGAAAGAATTGAAGACACCCACTCAAGAAATTCAAACGAAGCCGACAAAGAAATCAAAGAACTATTGGAAAAGTATGGTATTATTTAAGAAGAAGTAAGAAAGATGAGAAGAGAGCAAGAAATTTAGTTAGTTAGGTTATGTGAAGTCATCAAAGAGAAAAACAAGATAAAAGAATAGATAGAAGCTAAGAACAATGAAATTCAACGCTTGTCCCTTTAGCAAGTAGACTTCATTGATCAACTCACCAATGAAAATGAAGAAATCATGAATCTAAGATCAGAGAATGAAAGATTGTAGAATGATCTAAACATTGAAAAGAAAACCAATGAAATCATGATGAAATCTCAAGTAGACATAAATCAATTGAATGATCAAAGTCATCACAAACAAAAAGGAAAAACAAGAATTGGATATACAGAAGAAGATGAATCATCCAAGCAAAGAATGCAAAAGAATCAAAGACCTACTTGGAGTCACTGTGGTAAGATAGGTCATACATGAAATGAATGTTGGAGCAATGGGAAAGCTAAATTCAATGGAAAATGTTGCAATTGTAATCAGCATTGAAATAGAGCTAATTAATGCAAAGACAAACCTAAATTTGAAGGGAAATGTCACAAATGTGAGAAGCATGGGCAAAAATCTTCTGATTGCAAAACTAAGATATTGAACCTAGAAAAATAGATTGTAAAAGCTATATTTGGTTAGGACTATAACACTTGGTGTAGATGTCATTATTGTGGAGAATTTGGACACATTGGAATGAATTGTGTAAAACATCACATGAGAATAAGAGACACTACTGGAAGATGTTTCATTTGTATAGAACTTGGTCATCTTGCCAAGAACTATATGAATATTGGAAAAATAGGGAAAAGCTAATAACATCAAAAAGTAGATGAGACATCAATGGATTCCTAAATCTACTAAGAATGCAAAGTTCAAGCAATGAAGAACATGTCACTCAATATTTGGGTGACTCCAACATTTCCACTTGATCTCTCAATGGAGAACTAGAACTAGGATTCTGAAGAAGATATCTCACATTAGTTCCAGTTAGCTGAATGAAAGATCAAAACCAACATACAAGATGCAAAGGGATAAAAAACTAAATCATGCCAATCATTACCAAATGAGGTTGGGTTACAGACCTTCTTGAGTGAGGTCAGGTTGTAAGACCCTATCAAGCAAGGTTGGGAGTAAATAAACTTTGTGTGGTTAGAAAATCATGGATGACTCTATTGAGTATTGAATGCAAGTGAAGTGGATGATAGTCTATCATTTGAGTGAACAATCATACCAAACATTTATGGTGATAAAAAGGAAAAATTTGATAAAAGAATTCACCATGAATTTTTGAGAGCTATTTGCATAGAGAAAAAATTAGAGCATTCAAGCAATTCGAGCGAGTTATTGAAGATTTCCATGTTCTCTCAAACTATAGTAAGAAAAGATGGCATCTACTAGCAAAAAATCCAACAAAATCTTAGACATGTTAGTTTGAGGTGTGGAATGGAAGGTGCCAGATTTTAAGTTGAGTCCTACCATCACTAAAACCCTAGATCGAGTAGACCTCAATATCAAATCCCACCAAAGGTGTTGTTGATAAATGATATTCATTCATATTTTAAGTGTGCTATTCAAGATATTGGAACTTTAGAAATGGATGAGTCCTTGGAAGAATTATGTGTGAATGGTGTGTTGAAACCAGAACATCAACATCTTAAAGCAAAAGGTTTAACTCATATTTTGCATATGCCATAGGATTTTAAAATTAAATGGATACGATTGATTCTTAGTCATGTGCACAATGGTCAATTATGGTTGGAATAACCTATCTTGATAAGCAAGAAGATGATCCATAGGATCATTGGTCTTCCTATTTTGGCAAAAGAAAAAACAACCAAAACCCTAAGTCAGGTCAAGCTAGAGAAGAAAACCCTTACCAAGTGGAATGTAAGGGGAATGAAGATCAGTTGTGTCATAGACATAGAATTGAATTTTAGGATATATGTCATTGCTCAAAAAATATACATTTTTATCATAATCAATAGTGTGTCATGTGAAGCACTGGATTTCACATACAAAGTGGTCAAAAATAACATATCAGTTGACCTTGCCAAATTAATGCTGAACTAGTTCAACAAGGACATGGAGAGTATAGGAACTTCCAAGAACAATCCTTGTAAGATTTGTTGGGTGATGCGATGCGCTCCCCTGCCCACAGGTGGTTAATTATGTGGTGTTCCATGTTCACTAACAGTCATGGCTTTTGGTGCAATGTCAAATGGGCCCTACAATTGGTATCAAAGCCTGGTTTTGGCTTGGTCACGGGTTCAAATCTCCTCGATGCCTTCCCGACCCACGTAAGCACCTGGTATGCATGTTGAGGGGGAGATTGTTGGGCGATGCGATGCACTCCCCTACCCACAGGTGGCTAATTATGTGGTGTTCCATGTTCACTAACAGTCATGGCTTTTGGTGCAATGGCAAATGGGCCCTACAAGATTGGTTCACTTTTGACTTGTCTATTTTTCTATGTGCAAAATATTTCCCATCTAAAGATATAGTAGTACGGAGGAAGGATGAACTTGTTCTTAATTAGATTAATGAATATATAGCTGAAATGGGAGAAAACTATGGGAGTATTGTGGACATTTATTTTGATGCATTCAAGGATAAGATTAATAATAGACTTAGGATTCCAAAGAAACTAGATGATTACAAAGATGATGTTTGTTTCATGGTTGATAGTGATAAAATATATATTTAGACTGTTAGACCAAGAATTGTATGGGTGAAACCTGTAGGCTATGAGGTAAACATAGATGAAACCAAGGAAATTATTGAGGCACTAATTAATGAGACTATTGACCTAAAGCTACATAATTTGGCACCTATTATGAAGAAAAGGCTAGAATTGAATTAGAGATCAAACTCCCTCAGGCAATCAACAAAGGGAAGAAGAGGAATGCAAAACTTAAAACCAACTCCACTCTTTTGTCGACCAAAGGAAAAAGAGATGATATTAAGGATGAAGAAGTAGAAGATGAAGAAAAATTAGAGGAAGAAGAGCCATTAAAGAAGAAATGTAAGGTAATTATTACCAAGCCTATCAAACCATCTACTACTATTTTTACAAGGAGATCATCTAGGAAGAAACTGGACAAAGAAGGAGGAGATGTAATCTTTAAGAGGCCTCCACCCACCTTCTAGGAAAGGCTAAAAGATATAGAGTCAGGATAAGGCATACCGAACATCAAAGAACTAAAGTATGAGACTAGGATTGCAAAGGAGCAAAAGAAAATAGAAGATGTGTTGATAACTAAAATGGGTAAGTGGAAGTATTCACTAGACTAGCTTGCTCAGTAGATTCTAAGTGATCTAATAGAGAACATCAAGCCAATATGGGAGAATGCCATGAAAACTACAAAAGACATAAATGAGTAGACCTTGAGGAAACTCATACCAAGTTTGAATGATAAGGTGGTAAAGAAATCTATGAAGAAGAATAAAGAAAAAATTACCTTAACATTCAACACTTGTCTTATATTGTTGAATGACATTGAATATGTGGCAAGGAATGCCACCAACACATGAAAGAACATTTATGTTCTTCACAAGAAACATTATTTTATTGTCAATGTCAATGAGAAGGATGATGATGAGCATGAAAAAAATGAGGAAATTGGTGATGAAGAATTAACTCATTTTGACAATGTAGGTGATGATGAAGAGGAATAGGGACAGGAAGCTACCAAGGAAGACTTACCTAAAGTGTAGAATAGTAAGGAGACCAACCCAGAGAAAATTTCTATTGTGGTCATAGCCTCAATTCCTCATTCTCCAAGCCAAAAACTCAAAGAATCAAGCCCCAAGAAAGCTACAACAAGATTAATTGTGTCAAACACTATAAGCACAAGCACTCAATCAATTTTTGCTTCTGTCCAGCTTAGTACTTCATTGAAAAAAGTGACAAGCACTTCATCTACTGAGCAACCAACACTTCCCTCTACATCAATTTTGGTTATACTAAGTATTTCTACAATTGGTATTTTGAAAATAAGTGTAGTATCTACTTTTTCAACTAGTCCTACCATTTCTGCTATTGTTTCTATTCCTAGCATGCAAATAATAAGTGATAGTTGAGACCAAGTCTCAACTGGGTACAATTTTTTTGGGTAAAGGAAAAGATAAAGAAGATGATATAGATCTTGATGAGGAGATTGTTATTCCAAAATGGGAGATCTCAAATCTAATTCCTAATCAGATGTATATTTTTTGAGAACTTCTTCAAAAGAAAGCTAAGTAGAAGAGGCTTAGAAATGAAATAAATAAGGAATTCCAAATAATTGAAGATGCAAATAATATCCCAATAGAGGCAGTAAAAAAAGAGGTTGACACTTCTCAATTAATTTTGAATCAGTTAGCAGAGGTGATCTAGAAATTCAATGAAAATTCAAATGGACAAGAGAAATTGTTGCAGAAAGTTGAGAATAAAGTTTTGGAAGTTATTGCTCAAAAAATTGCTATTCATCAAGAGAATTATCTACTATTCTAGGCTCACTGGAGATCTCTTGCAATAATGTGTCTTCACTATTCAGTAAACTATATGACATTTCAATTTTCACTAAAGTTATTGAAGAAAAAATTTCTTTGATTGATGAAGATCTAAAGGCAAGTGCACAATAGTTGCAACTTGACCCAAGTTACAACTTTTCCCACTATACAAAGATCAAATTTTTAACTGATATGTAGGCAAAATTACTAAGAGAAGAAGATAGAATAAGAGATACATTTATAGACATTCAAAGCATGATTCTCCCACACATTGATGCATTGCAAAAAAATATTGCACATGCAGAAACACTCATCCATGAAAACAACTTCTTAATTGCAGATCACATGATAGAACTATCAATAGAAGTGTCAATTGCATTAAACACATGTAAGGTGTTGCAAGAGAATTGGGACAAGATAATGGCATTAATACTAAAGGTACATGTAGATTTCTTGTCACATTTTGGCATTATTGTATAGTATAGATAGCATACATCTTTGGCATTAATGTCAAAAAGGGGGAGAAGATGTATATTGTGTAAAGAGGAGAAGGTATAATAAAAAGAAATATACATAAAGGGTGAGAAAATGCATATATTAGGTGTGAAAAGATATAAAGTATACTATATATTATGTATGAGAGAGCATTACAATATTATACATGTACAAATACTCAGAGATACATCTCTTACGAAACCAAATTTGAAAAATCCAAAAAAAAAATAGAGTACTCTACCAAGTTGGAGACACAAGGTGATGAATAAAAGGTATTCTTGGACATTTATTTTGGATTCAGTTATGACTGATAAGTGTTTTTTTCATTAATGCCAAATGGGGAGATTGTTTATATTATAGTCATGTTTGTTATTAGTGACATACACTCATTTAGATTGTAATTATATACCAAACATATTGTACAGTTAGCAATGTTAACCAAGGATTTCAAACTCTACTGAGTTCTACAGTTCCTACCAAGTCCAAGGAATAGTATTCAGTTTGTGTTGTGCAGTTTCTAATATAATAGTGATCACTAGTGTAAACCAAGTTTCATAAGGTTTATCGAGTTCCTCAGTCCAAACTAAGTTGTGCAGTGCTTACCTCACTCATAGTTACAGCGATGTGAATCCAATTTTGACCAAGACACTCAGTGTTAACCAAGTGACCTAGTTTATATTGAGCTTGTAGTGATAGCATTTACCAATCTATGTAGTCAGAATTGAGTGATTTAGTTTATATGCTAAGTTTCATAGTATTCATCAAGTCACTAGTGCAGACTAAGTTCAAGAATACTTGGAAGTGATCAGTATGGAATGAGCTTCTACATCTACCAAGTGGATGATGATGCTGAACATTGATAGTGGATGTCGAGTATTAAAACCTCACGAAGTTAGTCTTCAGAATCTGAGTTCCTATAGCTAGGTTGACTTTGTGTATTTTGTATAAACTTGGATTGTAGCCGACTTTTTTGATTTGTAAATTGGATTGGTATATATGTAATGTATTGTATCACATTCAATATATCATATGGAAGAAAGAAGTAATGTAACAAGTAGATAAGATCAATAGTGCAAATTAAAATGCTACAATAGTATAAGGAGAAAAAAGGATTTATCTATCACAGCAAGGTGATCGTTACACTCAAAGAATCTCATTTAGCAAACCAAGTTATAGATTTGAGACTAGCTACTATTTCATCTTAACAGGTGGATTAGTTAAATCCTTTCACAAGATAGATCTAGCAATCTTGTATAAATATCTTTACCAAGTGCATACTTCATTTTATGTTTGTAAATCATTTTACAAGGTGGACCTAGCATTCCTTATTGCTCCTAATAGGGTAGATCATTAGAAGTGATCATTATAAGTCTTAACATGCCAACTTTAGACTGCAATACTAAAGCTTGCAGGTATCATCCCAACTCTAGTTTTACTTTCTATTTGGAAGGTTTCTAGGTCACCAAATTGTGTGTCAAAGTGTTATGAATTTTTTATTGCTTTTAGCTATTTTTGCATGCAATTAGATCAGAATATACATGATGGATTTATTGCTAATAAAGGATTAAGTTTTATTGATTACTAATTCACCCCTCCTCTCTCACTAACTTAGCCTATCACATATATTTTCAATACAAAATATGCATGCAAATAAATATGCAAGCTAATCTAAATGATAATAATACAAAGCAATGCAAGAAAGGAAATCTAATCTATGAAAGGAAATAACAATGCAAGATTAATCTATGAAAGAAAATATAGATCTAAGATAATATGAAAATGCAAGGATGGATCATGATGATGGAAGCCATGGATGAATGAGAGAAGAAGAAAAGAAGATAGAAGTTCTCCACAAAAATATTTAATGCTCAAACTCCTCCAAAAACTTGCTCTCCAAACCTGCAACATAACAATAGCATAATCATGGATGTCAAAAATGAGGAGAGGGCTCTCCCTTATAAAGAAGAATGGATGATTAAGATTAAGAGGCAATAAGATTTAATCAAGGGTGGAGAAAGAATGATCCTTGTAAGACAAAATTCCACCAATGAGAAAAGAGAAGGAAAATTAAATGGAATGCCACTTAGAAATATGTGCATTTAAGTGTAGAGGAAAAAATAAATAAATAAAATTTTTATTTATTTTATTTTCATTTTCAAGTGAGATTTTATTTAATGAAAAGGAAGAAAGTTCTTTTAATTAAATAGGAAATATTTAATTAAATTAAAAGTACAATTTTTCTCTTAATTAATTAAATGTGGATTAATTATTTAATTAAAAGAGAGGTTTTCTTTTAATTAAATAAGACTTAGAATAAAATGATCAAACCTTAGAAAATGTTGAAATAATTGAATTAATTACAATTTGATCAAAGAAATTGATTTGAATTTATTTAATAAAATATTGCAAACCATTGTTTAGAAAATTTGATAAACTAAATAATGAGGGCCCATAGTTTAGGCAACCATTTTAGGGTGCATGCACAGTTAAGTATTTTAGAATTTTTCGTAGCAAATGTTACATAAAAAGAGATGATGATATTGGTAAGTTTGATTTTAGAAGTGATGAAGGTATGTTTCTTGGTTATTTATTGAAAAGCAGAGCCTATAGATGTTATAATTTGAGAACTAAGACTATTGTAGAAAGTACAAATGTAAGAGTTGATGAGAAATTTAGGATGCAAGAAAGA
The DNA here is from genome assembly GCA_028749045.1 of Cupressus sempervirens. NCBI lineage: Eukaryota > Viridiplantae > Streptophyta > Pinopsida > Cupressales > Cupressaceae > Cupressus > Cupressus sempervirens. The sequence continues at coordinate 124,049,248 of CM053789.1, read as the reverse complement.
GTAGTTGATTAAAATTTTGATGATGAGAATGTTGCTACTAAACCAAGGAATGATGAAGTATTCTTTGAGACTAACAATGATTTGTAGAATGAAGGAGAGAAAAGGCATGAACAAAGCTCAAAACCTTGAAAAGAACTAAGAGTTGAGATAACAACTCCTAATTATGGTAAGAATATGACAAAGAATCATCCACCAAAGCAGATCATCAGAAGTAGAGATAAAGATGTGATGACAAGAAGCAAAATCAATGAAGAACTATGTCTAATATCTCAAGTTGAACCAAAGAATGCAAATGAAGAATGTATAGATGACTATTAGAAGCAAGCTATGAAAGAAGAGTTGGATGAAATAGTGAAGAAGGAGACATGGGAATCAATCTTGTTGGCCTGATCTTTTGTATGTGCTTTACCACTGCCCCAAAATATGAAAAAATTGTCTTTTTACTGATTTGATGATCCTTAATCAAAACCCTAGTTAAAATTCATAAAGGAAAAGTAAACCCCCTCATTTTGTACTCTAGTTTTCAAAAGGGTTAGTATTGTCAAAATAGTGTGGGAGTGCATTTTACCCTTAGTTTCTTTTTCATAAAAGATGACTTTATTTTTAGTTTCCACATTTAAAACTTTTTATTTTCTAAGCCTCTATTGACCAGGGTCACATTTCATGCACTTAAAGGGATATTTTTGTCAGCTATCGATCTAAAGTAAGATTGAAAGTCGACACTTGCCTGCATTATGGAGTTGCAAGAAATTTGGACAAAGCAAGAAAGTTCTTATGCGACACGTAGCTTTGATGACACATGACTCTATTTACACTACATAATCCTAAAAACTTCCACTCATTTTTTTTCTCATTGGTTTTTCTCTTCAACGTGGGTCATTCTTTTCATAATTTTGTTATACCATTGATCTATGTTAGATCAACAATAAATGCTTTACTGCTTGATGAAGTTGATCAAAGTTTAAATAATGTGGGCAAGCACTATGTTGCCACTAGTCCAAGATGATGATAGGTGAAGTATTATGAGAAAACCTTAATGTGTTTTCTATCCACCGTAGATCTAAAGGGAGATCCATAGTTGGCACTTCCCCGCTTGACCAAGATGCAAAGGTTTTAAGTAATGCAAGAAAGTACCTTGTGGATACGTGTCCATGTTGATGTTAGTGTCACACTTTTTGAAATGAATCATCGATGGTAATAGTTGTTCCCTTTCTATACCACAAGTGTTATATTTTCATTGGCTATGTAGTTTGACGTGGTCTCCCATAATATCTTTTGCTCCACTGTTGATCTTGGATCGATCAACAGATATCATTTTCCCACTTGATGAAGTTGCATAATTTTTAGACAAAGTGACGAAGCACCTTAGCAACACATGTCCATGCTTATGTCATTACTTCTATCTCATACTATCAAAAAGTTTTAGATTGTGTTGTCGTTGATCTTTCCAAGATCAATGGCTAGCACTTACCCGCATTGTGAAGATGATCTATAGTTAGATAAAGAAAGGAAATACCTATCTGATGCATGGAAAATGATGATGTTATGGACCAATATTTTTAGAAGGTAATAAGGAAGCTTCTTGCATCGAAGTTGTTAGAATGTATTGCTTTATGTAGAGATCTTTTATTGGTTAGAGAAGCTAACTAGATACTATAGCAATACAAACTTGTGTGATCATTGATTTGACCAAGATCAAAGGTCAGCGCTTGCCTACATTATGAAGTTACAAGAAATTTAAGCAATGTGGGGAAGCACTAATTTGACATGTGGCAAAGTGGGACCAATTGCAACAAAGATGTGCTAACCTATGATGGGCTGGAAATAGATGCTGAGTTATTGTGCTAGTTAGATTTCAATTTTAAAGATGTTTTATTTTTCCTGGCCATAGATTTAGAGGGAGATCAATGATCGGTGCTTGCCTGCATTGTCAAGATGCAAGAATTTTAAGTAATGCAAGACAACACCTGTTTGACGTGTGGCCAAATTTTTAAAGTTGTAAAAAAATTTTATTTTTTGAAATAGAGTCATCCAATGTTGTGAGATTGATGGATAAGATTCAAATTTGAGCATGATAAAAAAATAATGGCTAACAGAAGTTAATGTCACTCAGAACTCATTCATGTGATCTTAACAGCTTGGTATAATTTGCAAATCCACCATTATTGAATCACAATCGTGAAAGCTTATTAGAGCACAAGTTTTTTTTTCAGAGCTAGGGCATAGAATTCCACCAGGTTTTCAACAAATTATAACAAAATTCTACAAAAAAGAGGGACAATTCAACAAGTAGGTGATTTGCAACTTTTGAAAATCAAGAAATTGGTGTTGTGTGAAGTTAAAGTTTTCAAAAATGCCTCCACAAAAGGAATTCTCTGGACATACTGACTATCTTAAGAGGTCTATCCATGATGATTTTGTTAAGAAATTCTCCCCATATATACATGAAAAAATAGTAGGTAGGGATCTCATTCCAAAGAACCCTAGGTTGATAGTTGCTGAGGGTTTCTATGATAAAGAAAATTATTTAAGAGATGCCTAGGTTTTTGTGGGAGGGTTAGAACTGTTTAAAAAGTGGTTTGCTAAGAGAAACCTAGATACCCCTATGAGAAATGTTTGGGAATTTGATATTGGAAAATTAGTAGTCCCTAGGGTTTTCTTCGATAGTGATCTACTGGCTGACCTAGCTAAAAAGTATGATCATATTACTAGGTTTGTGAAGAACTATGTTGGTGACAATCTCTTTAGGGTTTCTCTTGAATTAATTAGGGAGGTCTTCAAACTCAACCTTAACCATGTTGTGCATGAGCTTATTGACATGGATGACCTTCAAGTAAGGTATGATGCACAGAGAGTGTATCTAAGATTAGGGCCTTTGCAACAATATTTTGCCAGAATTGATACATCACCCTTGGTCATACCCAATACCCCAGAGCCACTAATGAGGAAATATTTCAATCCTAGGGCTCAAGCTTTGTACTTCACCCTATGCCAAATCTTTGAGATAGATGAGGGGGAACACATCCAAGGCTCCATTGTTCTTATTATGGCTCAAACATTGCAATTTTGAATGAGAACTATTCTGGATTTTGCCACTTTCCTTGTAGAAGAAATTCATAATGGTTTGGTAGGAATATCACAAGAAAAGGTAAACAAACCCTTTTGCTAGTTCTCCTTACTTATGCACATATGTCTTTTTAAGGGAGTTACCTTTTTCTCTAAAGGAATGGAGCTAGAATTAACAAAGTATGGTGAAAAGTCACCAGTCTAGTTATGGAGTGTTGATATGATTTGGGAGGCTAGGAATGCTAGTTATGTAAGATTTGACCAATATTTTGCATCTAGGTTCAGATTGCTTTTGAGAGGGGATAGCCCTAGAATCCCACTGCCAGTTTTAGAGTTGATCAAACCCAAAGACCATGCAAAAGGACTCTTGATTAGTCACAATTGGGGGGATATAATCCCATATAATGTTTCTATAGTGATTAGACTGTATGGTTTCTTGGGAATACCTCATGTTCTACCTTTCCATGTGCCTTTGAAAATAGGGATAGCAAAATTGCTTTGACAGATCAAGACTATTTAAGAAAGAGATATGATTGGCAAAAATAAAGGCACTTTCTTCTTGGTTGTCACTTTGGCACATGATTTTGTCTTTGTAAGGAAGGGATGGAGACATCTCAATTTATTTTTGAATAAATATAATATGCCAAAATCCCATGCAAGATATATTGATCCAGAGGGATTCTATGATCTTTTGAGGGAGAGAACAAAATCCAAATGTATTACATAGCAAGTATAGTTCCATGAAGATATTTTTGGGAATATCTTCTCCCTATAGGAACATGAGGTTAGGAAAGAAAAATGGATATCATTCAGTAAAGTTCTAGAATTCATTAATGCTTTTGACACTAATTATAACCCTTTATAGGACAAAAAATATTGTGGGGCCAAAATGCATGTATTAATGAATAATTTTACTGCAATAATGAAAACTATGAATGAGAAGAAGGCTACATATGTTAAAGCATATCCTGATAGAGTAGCAGATGTGGAGAGAAGAATAAACAATAGGATGATAGTTGCACTAGGGTAGTATACATTGCAAAATAGCATAGGAAACATTGTAGTTTAGAATATAAAATAGGCTTACCCTCATACAAGGCCAAGGCCAAATAGCCCACCTGCAACAAGTGCTCCAAAAAGACAAAAATTGGAATAAGGATCCTCTTCTTGTATAGAAGAGTATTCCCAAGCCAAACCTCGATCAAAATAGAAGATGAAGCATCTTTAAGAGAGTAACTAAGACAAATGGGTGGGGAAGGGGATGTAATTGTTATTTATGTAGACATGGAAAGAGGAGTGGCTCAAGAGCCTCCTTTTCCCTCCTTGGACCTCATAGTAGTTGATTATCAAGATAAGAAAATAGACCCAATTATTGCTCAAGCTTCATAGAAATTCATTGATGATGAGAATTTTGTTAAATCTAGGGCTTTTGTATAATTTTTGTAAGAAAAAAATTAGGAAATTTTGAAAAGGTATGTAATAAAATAAAGGCAAAACAACTTGACAAACTAGACTTTGACATTGAGGAAGAGATAAAATCTAAATTTTTGAGTGATTTTGCATAGTTAACACCTAAGGCTAGGAGGCAATTAGTTAGGGAGTTAGAAGTTTTAATTTTTCCTCAGTGGGACATAGCTATGTTGGGATTATAGATGAACTAACTAAGAGGGGGGTGAATTAGTTACCACAAAAACAAATCCTAATCCCTTAGATGTCTTAAATAACTAGTTACTGGCATCACTCAGTAAACACATCATAAAAATGCTATAACTCAATAGATTAACTTGTTACTAATCTTTAGGCATCCATAATTGTTAGCATGCATGCAAAAGTAAATAACATGAACATAAGAGACACCAAATTTAACAAGGAAACTCAATATGGGAAAAACCACCAAGTAACTAGCTACCATTTTTTACTCTTCTGAAGTGAGCCCTATTAGGAGCCAACCTTGTTAAAGGTTACAATACACACTGTTAGGTGTGACCCTATTAGAGGATTTAATCACCCTATTAAGAGTGTCCTTTCTAGAGGTCTTTAGAACAATTCAATTAAACTGTTACCTTGTTAGAGGATTTACAAAATGGCTATTAAACCAAATGTGTTAAGAGATTTTGAAATCACTGCTACAATGGTTAGAAAGTAACAATGAATTGACCTGAATAAGATGCAACAGAATTTTTTGATTAAAGATCTCTATTCTGCATGATTAGATCCTTCTTGATCAAATATAGCTTTGTTGCTCCTCAATGATCTCTAATCATCATTCAAAATTCACTCTCACAATAATCAAACCTCCATCTTATTCAAATTACATCAAATCCATCACTTACACTTAGAATTCACAACTTGACGTCTTATATATACCATTGAAATTATCAAGTCAGCTCATTCACAAGTTAAATTTACCAATAAACCATACATCAATCAGCTTCAAATATTACATTAAACAAATAAGACTTCATTTCACAAAATAATGAAATCATTCATTGGCTGACCTTGCTTGGTAAGCACTACTTCGAAAAACAATTTCTTGGGTTAACCATCTCAACTTGGTTAACACTACAAAATCTACAAAATTCTTTAGCTACTGAGTGAACTCAATAAGAACTAAATTTCTTTCACTGACCACGAGAGCTTGGTAGACAATATCTTTTCCATATTTTCCTTTGATGACCGAGTGAGATCGGTAACAACTAAATTTCCTTGCTTGACCTTGAAAGCTCTGTAATAACTGAATACACAAGGTAAAGCCTGAGAATGCTCGGTAGACACTGTAAACCTTCTTTGCTAACTTTCTAAGCTTGGTAGACTCTGTCTTTTGCCTTGCTAACCAACTGAGCTTGATAGACTCTGTCTGATGATTGATATGACATTTGTGTAACATCAAAGACAATACACAATTGAACAATTGTATCCAACAATCTCCCTCTTTGGCATTGATGGCAACATAACATGTCATAGTAGAATGAAATTTGAAAACAAGTCTTTTCTGACATAATGCTTCTTTGTCTTATGTTTCATTTCAAAAAACTCCTCAAATACAATAATCTCCCTCTTTCATAATAATCTCTCCTTCTTACATAAACTTTCTTTTTTCTTGCAAATTTCAAAAAGATATGACAATAAACTCTCCCTCTTTGACAACACATGGAAAAGACAACAAAAACCAAATGAATCACAATGTACCTTATGTACTAATTCATATGCAATGTCTTCATTACTTTGTTGCATCAACTGATAGATCTTCAGTTCTGTTTCTTTTGATGCATCACTAAAACTATATTTTAGTGAGCTTCAAATAGGGAAATGACCCCTAACTTACCTCTTAGATACAAGAATTCATCCTTAGGTAAAGGCTTTGTGAGTGTGTCAATAATTTGTTCCTTTGTATGGACATATTCCAATTTGATTTCCTTTTCCTATACCAATTCTCTAACAAAGCAATAATTTATAGCAATATGCTTGGTTTTTGAATGTATTATTGGATTCTTGGATATCTTAATTGCACTTTATTGTCACAAAAGATAACAATAGGTTCCTTGATTTCTTGCTCATGCCTTCCAATAATTGTTTAAACCACACAATGTTTGAGTAGTTTACTGTTGCTGCAACATATTCAGCCTCTAGTGTGGACTAGGATATACAGTTCTACTTTTTACTTGTCCAAGAAACAAACCTCTTTCCAAGAAAGAAAGCTCCTCCACTTGTACTCTTTTTGTCATCAACATTCCCTGCCCAATTTACATCAATGAACACTTTTAAATCTAGATTTTCTCCAAGTTTATACCATAATCAATAATCTTTAGTTCCTTTTAAATATCTCATGATCCTTTTGATTGCCATCATGTGATTTTCTTTTGGTTTTGCTGAGAATCTTGCTAGAATTGCTACTGCAAGGGCAATGTCTGATCTTGTGTGCACTACATACTACAACTTTCCAATCATAGATCTATATAATGTTTGATCCACTTCCTTTGATTCATCATCCTTGGTAAGTTTCAATCCAGTACACATAGGAGTCCAAACTGGTTTTCAGTCTTCCATACCAAACTTTTTCAGTATCTCCTTGATGTATTTAGATTGAGTAATGTAGATGCCATTCTTACTTTGATGAATTTGAAGACCAAAAAAGAATTTGATCTCACCAAACATTGACATTTCAAATTCCTTGTTCATTTTTTCTAAAAATTCATTACAAAGATCATCATTTCCTATGAACAAAGTATCATCTACAAATATTTCTGCCAAAACAATCTTATTATCTGGTCCTTCCTTGATGTACAAGCTATTGTAATCATTAGTTTTTTGAAAACCAATCTGAATAAGATAGTTATGTAGTCTTTCATACCATGCTCTAGGGGCTTATTTCAAACCATATAATTCTTTATGTAATCTACAGACCATGTCCCTCTTTTCTGGATCAACAAAACCTTCAAGTTGTTCAATGTAAGCCTCTTCATCCAGTATGCCATTGAGAAATGATGACTTGACATCCATTTGATAAAATTTACTTCCTTTGTATGCAGCATATGCAAGTAAGGTTCTGAAACCTTCTAGTGTTTCAATAGGAGCAACAGTCTCTCCATAGTCTACACCTTCTTCTTGAGAGTATCCTTTGCATACCAGTCTAGCTTTGTTCCTTGACACCTTACCATCTTCATTTAACTTGTTTCTAAATACCCACTTAGTCCCAATCACATTTTTGTCTTTAGGTCTAGGTACAAGAGTTCATGTTTTGTTTTTCTCTATTTGTTCTATCTCTTCATTCATAGCTTCAATCCAACTTTCATTTTCTAATGCATCTTTGACATTTCTAGGTTCAAAATCAGCAAGTAAACAAGTGCCTTTCAATTTCTTGTTCTTGTTCCTTCAGATTTATCTCCAATTATTTGATCTTGTGCATGATGCTTCCTAACATACTTAGCTAACATAAGCTCCTTGCCTTTTGAATGAGTTGCATTGTTATCCTTCTGTGCTTCAACTTTTGGTTCTAGTTTTGGTTGCTTGAGCTCAGTAGTTGTTGATTCAGTAGCTTCTGTTTGCAACTTGGGTTCTTGCAACTAACTAGGTATTAGCTTAGTTTGAACTTCCTACAACTTAGAGAAGATTCTAGAGTAGAGGATTTTTCATTGATAGGTGTGCCTGGCACTATATCAGGTTCAATGAAAAAAAACTCATGTAGTCTTCAAGTTCCCTTTTTCTTTCTTCTTCAATTCTTTTTGCAAACTCATCAACTTTTACATATGCACTTTATATGACTTTGTGAGTAGAAAAATTCAAACATCTATATGCTTTAGTTTTGTAAGAATATTCCAAAAATATTTCTTCATTACTCTTTACATCAAATTTACCTTTTCTAGATTCTTTCAAAATGTAACATTTTCTTCCAAATACTTTTAGGTAACTTACATTGGGTTTGTAGCCATACCATAACTCATAGGGGGTTTTGAATGAGTCCTTCTTCAATCATACTTGGTTCAAGGTATGAACTGTAGTGCTGATAGCTTCCTTCCAGTATTTGATAGCAATGCTCTTTTCAATCATTAAGGTTCTTGCATAGTTCATGATAGATCTATTCCTTCTTTCAGCTATTCCATTTTGTTCAGGAGTTCCAAGTGCTAAAACCTATTTTTTGATTCCCCTTTCAATGCAAAAGTTATTGAACTCATGTGAAATGAATTCATCACCTTTGTCTAACCTTAAACATTTTAGTCTTTTTCTTTTTTCCTTTTCTACTCTAGCCAAATACCATTTGAACTTTTCAAATGCTTTTGATTTATCTCTTAGGTACATGAAAGTCATTGTTCTTGAGTAATCATCAACAAAAAGATTGAAGAAATTTTCACCGATATAACTTTCAATGCCAATAGGTCCACACAAATCAGTATGCACAATTTCTAATTATTTTTCAAACTGATAGTTCTTTCTTTTAAAGCTAGTCTTTCCCATTTTGCCAATTTGACAATTCTTGCATACACGAACCTCAGGTTTATTTATGTTAGGAATGCCTCTTACTTTCCTAAATTTACTTATTTTTACCAAGTTATCAAAGTTCACATGACATAACCTCCTATGGCATAACCAAATTTCTTCAACTTGAACATTCACCAAGTTCAAGACAAAACAAGTTACATTTTGTTTGAGTGCCTGATACAATCAATTTTCCTTTGCCATCTAGCAATCTTTCTCTGCCATGGATGAATTCCACTTTGAATCTATTATTGAGTATCCATACCACACTTAGTAGATTGTGATTTAGTCCTTCTACCCAATATGCATTGTCACATACAAGTTGTTTAGTTAGAGAGATTCTTCCTTCTCTTTTTATGCAACAAGGTTCATTATTACCAAATCTCACACTCCCACCACCATAGTTTTCAAAATGTTCAAACTTAGTTTTATCTCCAGTCATGTGATGAGAACAACCACTATCTATAATCCATGTATCATTTTTTCTTATATGAAAAATGAGTGTCATTTCTTCGTCATTATTAGATTCATCCTTTACAGTAATGTAAACAATTTCATCTTTTTTTCATCATCAAAATCATTAGAATCTTTAACCATGAAACATGTTTTCTTACCTTTATCCTTGAATGATTTGAGGTCTTTCTTGCCATTGCACTCGTGACCTTTCTTCTCATTATTGGTCTGCTTATTTGGGCACCCAGCAGTAATATGTCCAATTTATTCACAAGAAAAATAAATTAGAGGAACCTTACCTTTTTATTTCCCTGTGCCTCTTGAATATTTCCTTGCTAGCAAAGCTTCAACTACCTCAAGATCATTGTCTGAACTCTATTTTGATTCTTCACCACTATTTGACTGATGATCCTTTATCTTCTTGCCTTTTTCCTTGAGTGAAAGCTTGGCTTCAAATGCTGATTCAATGTTCTTGGTAGCTAGAACATAATTATCATAGTTGTCTAGCTCGAATGCTGTCAATCTTCCAACTATGGCCTCTAAATTTATCTTATGATTTTTTTCACATCTTCTTTCTTGAATTGTAGATACTTTGATTGCATAAATAAGAAGTACAGTTCTAAGAACTTTACTTATAACTATCTCCTCCTTGATATCTCCTCTAGATGCTTTGATTGCACTAACACTTTATTTAACTTTTTCAACATATTTTGCTATGCTTTCATCCTCTCTCATCCTCATTTGATCAAATTGTCCTCTCAAAATTTTTTCCTTGGCTCTTCTTACATTATCATCACCTCCATAGATCACTTTCAGGTTGTTCCACATTTCAAAAGTAGTTTTGCAATCCTTTTTTTTATCAAATTCTTCATAACTTAGAGCAGATGCAATAGCTATCATCATGTTGTTGTGAGTCTTCTTTTCAGCAATATCATTGATAGATAATGTACCAATAGGTTTTGCATATTTTTCAGCAAGGTACTTCAGCCATGAATCACCAATAGAAACCAGATGAAGTCTCATCAATCCCTGCCATGCTGAGAAGTTGTCCCTATTAAGTCTTAGAATTTTCCTCTTGTAAGGCATCGTGATCTTTAGCTTAGATCCTTGAAATATTTTCCTACAAGCACCAAGAGCTCTAATACAAATTGTTAGGATTATAGATGAAGTAACTGAGAGGGGGGTGAATCAGTTACCACACAAACAAATCTTGATCCCTTAGATGTCTTAAATAACTATTTACTACTATCACTCGGTAAACACAACACAAAAATGTTGTAACTCGGTAGATTAACTTTTTACTAATCTTTAGGCATTCATAATTGTTAGCATGCATGCAAAAGTAAATAACATGAACAAAAGAGACACCCGATTTAATGTGGAAACCCAATATGGGAAAACCCACCAAGTAAATAGCTACCAATTTTCACTCTTTTGAAGTGAGCCTTGTTAGGAGCCAACCCTATTAAAGGTTACAATACACACTATTAGGTGTGACCCTATCAAAGGATTTAACCACCTTGTTAAGAATTGAATTTCCTTTGCTGATCATGAGAACTCGATAGACTCTATCTCTGCCATATTTTCCTTTGATGATTGAGTGATATCAGTAACAAATGAATTTCCTTTCTTGACCTTGAAAGCTCGGTAACAACTAAATACACAAGGTAAAGCTTGAGAACACTTAGTAGACAATATAAACCTTATTTGCTAACCTTCTGAGCTCGATAGACTCTATCTTTTTCCTTATTGACCAACCGAGTTTGGTAGCCTCTATCTGATGACTGATATGACATTTTTGTAACATGAAAGACAATACACAATTGAAAAATTGTATCCAATAAATTAATGCTATGATTTTTTATTCAATTAGAAAGGAGAAAAATGTGCAGTATAAGACCAAGGAAGAAATATTACAAACATATAGGGGAGTAAAATTTAGTAATGATCATCAAGGCCTCGTAATTTGGTCAATTGAGAAAAGAGGTAAGACTAGAATACAATAAATTTCTAGTGCAGAACATACTAGTACTCTCATAGTATATAGGGTTGATGAAATGAGTAGTCAACAAATCACTAACATGGCTAAAGAAATACTAGAGTTTGGGGCTATAGTGTTTAAAAAAGAACAAGGTAGGTTCTTAGAACTCAATGCCAAATTTGAAGAAGTATTGAAGGCATATGAGGAAAGGTGCAAACATATACAATTACTGGAAAATTAGACATCTCAAACAGATAAGCAACTTGGGAAGAGAAAAATGGGAGAATCTAGAAAACCAAGAATTGTGTATCCTCGACCACCAGTTGAGCCATTTAATTCAACTCCTATTGTTGAAATACTAGACACCCCACAGAGGTCTAAGTTCTATACTATAGAGGAATTTGAAGAGTAAAGGGACAAATTATGGGAGACACATATAGAATTGAATAATCAATATGAAGAAAAATCGAGGCAAGTTGTTATGTATTTGGTAGATAGAATTGAATTCCCAACATTTTATGATCATTTAGCAAGAATTTTAGCTATATGGGATGAAATAAAAGGAGAGGAAGATAAATTGAGACCCATTCTATAGAAGTGGAGTGAAAGAAATAATGACATTACTATTATCTGCATATTTGTCATCCAACTACCATGTCACCAAATAGAAAAGATTTTTGATTTACTTAATAGACTAGAGGATTTTGATAATAAGTGGGTTTCTATTCAAAAGAGAATAAGAATTTCCCTCTCCAAGTACATAGCTGAAAAGTTTGATCGTTTTCCTAGTGTTCTTAAAAGGGTTGATAAAATAAAAGAAAAAGAAGAATGGAAAAAGGATTTAGATGAAATATTTTGCCAAAGAATGAATAATGTTGTAAATGAAAAGGGGCATCTACTATGGGAAATGACCAATGAAGAGTTGGTCAAAGTGCAGTTATTTTACAATGTTATTAGGAAGGACCTCATTGAAATAGAAGCAGTTGGAAATTTTGTAATAAAAGTGCAGAGGTAGAACCTAAACTTTGATTGGCCTAATGACACTACTTTCAATGAGTGGAAAGAGAAATTTATTTTTGTAGAACAAATGGAAAAAAATAATGGGGTAGAGGAAGATGTAGAGGTAATTGTTACTTTAACAGTCTATGATGAAGACAATGAGAATCCTTGAGTTGAGGTAAGCTAGGTAACAGAATAGGACACATCAATTTCAAGCCTAATAGGCATGTACTCTGAAGAATCAGAATAACATGGGAACAAATCATTGATTTCAAAATTTTTGATGTGTAACAGAAAAGTAGTGTGCCTAAAAGGAATATTTTGATCTAAAAACTTTTCTGTTACACAAAGTTTTTGTCTTTTTGTAACTGTTTGCAAAATGTAAATATCTTTTATAAAGGGACACCTGTCAATTCTCTATGCCTGAAGCTTGTTGCATCATACTCTATTTAAGTGAGATTCTAGGGCTAGAGAAGGGTCTAATTTCATTGTCAATTTTGGTCTATACAGAATATGGTTCGGTCCAGTTTATTAGTGCCAAATTTATGATGTATTTCTTTTGTAAGTACTTGGGAATATATTGATGTTATAGGGGCCTAATGTTTTATTTAGAGTCATTACGAGTCTTATTTCAAAGGTATACAATTTACGAAAGAAGATTAATACAAAGTTGTATTGTCCCTATATCTATTCTTGCTGAATTTTGTGTCCATTGTTATTACCTGTTCATTTTGATGTTGTGTGAGAAAAACTTGTTCAATTGAATGCAATTCATTTATATTGTATGTCAATTCATTATTGCTATTGATTTAATGAATTAAGAAAGTGCTCTAGTGAATTTGATAGGGTGGCTAAAGTAATAGGAAGGATGTCTATAATGAATTCTAGTAAGAATCACTGATATTATTGGTTGTAATGCAATCAATTATATCTATAAATTGAAGTAGACTCTGAATCCGAATGGATAAAGCACTAATCTAGTTAATCCAGTTTGCAGATAGAAAAATCATGAAGAAGCACCAATTCTAAAATCAAAATAAATTTTATTTTATCATTTGAAGAGTTTCAAAGAGGTTTAGGACTTGTTTACATTTGATTTCTAAGTCTTAGATAGCTACTTTGTTCAGAAATATTTGTAGACCTAATGAGAATTGTGACCAGATCTGCTTATAAGAGATGTATTTAATCTAAAAATGTCAAGAAGGGATAAACTATGTTTATGCTAAACATAGGAGATGAGAATTAGAATGAAACTAAAAATATTATCATGCAACAAAATTCATTTGAATCATCCCCTAGGTATACACACCTTGGTTTTGTAGAGCCTAAAGAATAGAAAACCAATCTTGGTTTTGTTGAAGTTGGATCCAAATAATATGCATACATAATTGTTAATGGGAAGTAGCTAGTCCCTAGATTTGTGAGTATTATTATCTTGGTATTGAGCTTTTCTTGTTTAGTAGTTTCAAAACACCAATAGGTCTCGAGACTAGTAGACAAGAATGTGATAGGAAAAAAATGGGTATTCAGGAACAAGATGAATGAACAAGGTGAACTTTTAACGAATAAAGAAAGATTGGTATGTAAAGGTTACTCACAATGAGAAGAAATAGACTATGAGGAAACCTATGCTCCTATGGAAAGAATAGAAGCAATATGGTTATTCTTAGTCCATGCAACACATAAAAAAATTAAAGTGTATGAAATGGATGTCAAGTCAACATTTCTAAATGAAGAACTTGAAGAAGAAGTATACATAGAACAACCTGAAGGTTTTCCTTTGACAAATGACAAGGACAAAGTATGTAGATTGAAGAAAGCATTGTATGGCTTAAAGCAAGCACTTAGAAATTGGTATGCAAGGTTGGACAAGCATTTTAAAAAAACTTGATTTAGCAAAGGTATGGCAGATAATAATCTATACTAGAAAGAACTAGCTGATGGATTGATGATTTTGGTAATATTCATTGATGATATTGTATTTGGAGTAAATGATGATCAAAGTTACAAGGTTTTAGAAGAAATAAAGAAGGAATTTGAAATGAGCCTGATATGAGAAATGAAATACTTCCCAGGGTTATAGATTATGCAAGAAAAAGAAGGAATCTTTATTTCTTAGACTAAGTATTTGAAAGATCGACTAAAAAGGTTTGGTTTAGAAACATGTAAACTAGTTGGAACACCTATGGTAACTAGTCACAACTTATATACAAAGGATGAGACACCTACGGTTGAGTAGAAGAAGTACAGATCTATGATTCGAGGGTTACAATATCTGACTCACACAAGGTAGGATATAGTAAATGCAGTTGAAATTGTTGCAAGATTTAAAGTTGATCCTAGAGAAAGACATTATGTAATAATCAAAAGGATATTTAGATACCTCAAAGGAACACTAGAGTTTATAGATTGTGGTATGACAGATCTAATGATTTCACTTTTTATGCTTATATTGATACTAATTAAGAAGGCAATATGGATGAGAGAAGGAGCACTAGTGGTGGAGCCTTCTTTCTTGGAGGAAGATTAGTTTCTTAGTTAAGAAAGAAGTAGGACTATACCTCATAAAGTACAACAAAAGAAAAATATGTTGCAGCAACAAACAATTGTAATTGATGAGACTAGAATATGGTCTATTTTGTCATTACATTTTCAGTTTAATTCACAAACATTCTAAAGACTTTGATGTTCATGAACATGATGTTTATGATGATTTTAGGAAAATGTATGATTAATTACTTTTCAGGATCAAAATGAATATGTTGTGGAAAGATATGTCATTTAATTACAGAATAGTGAGAATGATGCTTTCTCTTCCTTAGCTAGGTTGGGTAGTTCTCCTATAGCAATGTGACATAGGGTAAACTAATTTAGATAACATGTTTTGGATAAGTCTTGATGTATGTTATTATCTTGGAGATGCTAATATTTTGCATATATAAAAGTGAGGTCAACTCGACCAAGCAAGAGTCAAAGTAGTTGCTTGTGTTATTAGACCAGCACCAAGAAGAGGAAATTCAAGGGTCATGAGCTCCTAGATTATTGATCTTTTTGGTGTTAGAATTAATGAACCAGTTGTAATAATCAATACCATTATTTGCTTTGATAGTTGATGAGTCTAAAATCTAAGCATTCTATTCTTAGTCAATGTTTTTAAATAATTGGAAGTCTAAGTTCCAAAATGTTAAGTTTGCAGTGGCTTTTCACTAGAAGAAGTTTGTTGAGTATTAAATACAATCTTGTTGTTTATTAGTATGTATGTTTTATCATTATTATGAATAAAAGTAACATTTTAAGTTTTCATCTTTGAGTTATTTTGGGTGAACCCACAATAATGGGTTCCACTTTAGTGGAACGGACAAAGTTGGAGAAGTTTGGTAAATCACAGAATTCAATGCTCAATATGTTCGGCCGAACATCTATTAAATGTTTGCACGAACATATTATGTGTGCATGTTCATGCAAACATATCAATGTACATAATAGTATGTTCGTGCGAACATACGTACATAATATGTTCGCGCGAACGTTTAAAATGGGGATTTTTGGTGGTTAAAAATATTGTTTTAACATTTTTGAGTTCATTTTTATGCTGACTACTATTCAATTAAAGGGTTCAAGAGAACACATGATTTCTACTGCCTCCATCAGTGTCGTCTGTCACTTTCATTCAAATTCTTCATCTTCGGGTATGTCAAAATATTATTAATTTAATGTTCTAAACATTTTTAAATCTTTTCAATGAATTTTTAAAATGTTTTAAAAGCATATTTGAATGCTATTTACATTTTTAATGATTTTGAAAGCATATCTAAATGTTAATTAAATTTTTTTATTGTTTATTTATATTAATTTAGAAAACAATAAAATATTATATAGAAAATATTAGAAAACATTAGGAAAATAGTAGAAAATTTATAAAACAAATTTAGAAAACATTAGAAAATTTTGAAAACAAATTTTGAAAAAAAAACATTACAAAAACATTTGAAAATTTAGAAAACAAATTTACAAAAACATTAGAGAATTTACAATTTAATATAAAATTTAGGAAAAAAAGACTAAACACATATTAGAAAATTTATTTAAAAACATTAGCAAATTTAGAAAGAAACATTACAAAAATATTAGAAAATTTAGAAAAAACATTACAAAAACATTAGAAAATTTATAGTTTAATATAAAATTTAGAAAACAAATATAGAAAAAAAATTTAAAAATATTAGAATATAAATTTAGAAAAACATTAGAAAAAATATTAGACAAACATTAGAAAATTTATAATTTAATATAAAATTTAGAAAACAAATTTTTTAAAAAAATTACAAAAACGTTAGAAAATTTAGAATTTAATATAAAATTTAAAAAACAAATTTAGAAAAAATATTACAAAAACGTTAATTTTTTTACAATAATATAAATTTTAGAAAACAAATTAAAAAATATATTAGAAAAAAATATTAGAAAAACATTATAAAATTTATAATAATTTAGAAAATATAGAAAAACATTAGAAAAAATATTAGAAATATATATGTTAATGTTAAATATAGACATGTATATTTTCGATATTAATGTTTATATATATATATATATATATATATATATATATATGTCAAATTCACCTTAATATCTTAATCTTAGAAGTTTAATTAAATGACATATCTTAATGGTCTAGATCCTAAATTGTACATGTAACAATATAGATTAGAATGTATAATTTTTTATTTTGAAGATAGATGTACATGTATATTTGTTCATGGTTAAAAGTAGATGTATGTACATGTTTTTAATAAATTCACATTTTTATATGTATAATTTGTGTATATATATATGTTAACTATTGATCTTAATTTATCTTATAACTAAGTGTACAATTAACTATATTTAGTGACATGTCTTAACCTAGGAGATCCTAAATTATATATGTATAAGAATGTAGATTAAAATGTATATTTTATTTCATAAATGTACATGTAAATATGTTCATGTTAACATAGATGTGCATACATCTATGTGTTCAATATTCATGTTTAAATGTGTAATTATTTATAATGTCTTAATAATCTAACTATATAATTAACTATATAATTTTCAATGACATATCTTAAGGGGAGATCCTAAATTATATATATATAAGAATGTCAATTAATTTGCATATAGGTATGAATATAACATACATGTACATACATAAGAACATATAATTTAGAACATGTATGATGTAAAGAATACATGTTATAACATTTAACTAATAAATGTTTTAATTATAATCTAACATAACCTAATTATAATATATACAAACATAAAGAATGTACATCATGTATATTTGAGCATGTAAAGATCTTATATATAACTTCATTTTTAACTCTTAAACCTTAATGTTAAACAATAGGACCCTAAATACTATACATGGTCATAATCCCAACTGCAAAACCATAAATTTCATAAATTATAACCCCTAATCTTAGATGCTTAACCATAACTCCTAAATTTCAATTTGAACCATAGACCTAAATGATAAACCCCATCATTAAATCTAGTATTTAATCATAATACTTGATCCTAACTTTAATTATAAATATTAAAACTATGTGTTAAAACCATAATCCAAAATCTGATCCCTAATACAAATCCTAACCCTCTAACCATGCTGAACTAACAATGATGTAAACCCATACACTAACCCTCTTTAAACCATACTTGTAACAATGATATAAACCCATTTAACCTCTACATCTAACCCTTTAATAATAATCATTTAAACCATAAATGTTAAACCATGACCCTAAATACTAAACCCTAATCTTTGTACACTAATATATACTAAAATGTTAGATTTAAATACTAAATTGTAATTCTAAAAGAATACTTAGATTTTAATGTCTTAATCTAAGTATATAATTAACTATATAATATAATTCAATGACATGTCTTAAGGGGAGATCCTAAATTATACATATGCAAGAATGCACATTAATTTGCATATCTACCTAGTACATGAATATATAACATGCATGTACATCCAAACCCTAACCCTAACCATTATCCAAACACTAACTAGGTAACCTTGATCTTAAAATTTAATTTCTAAACCCACTTGATTTTAAATGATAATAAATATCCCTAAATCATAATCTTGAACCAAATCATAAACTTCATATGCTAAGTTCCCTTATCCTAAATTCTTAACTATGGACCGTAATATTAACCCTTAAATTTTATGCTATTTTATTTAATATGTAAGTTCTTATAAACCCTAACAATGTCATAAGGTCTTAAATCTTACCCTAAAATTGAGCCTAATTATAACCTTTACACTAAAACCATATTTCAAAACCTAATTGAGGCCAAACTTAAAATTAAAACAAGTTGACCCTAATCCTAAATTGTTAAAAATTACATTTGAGATACATGCACATACATTTAAACACATGTATGTTACATGAAGTATGATCCTTGTTTTACATGAACTTGAAACCTAAACCTTGAAACATTATCCTTTAAGAGTAATATAAATAATTTATCACCCTTTAATTGAATTCTCTAATAATAACATTAACCTAATTTGCACCTTATCCTACTTGCTAGTTACCTTAACTCTAACCTTAATTTTCCTTAAATCATAACATTAATTAAAATAATATATATCCCTATTTTAAGGTCCTAACTATAATATAATCTATATGAAAATTTGGAGATCTATACATGGTTAAAAAATTAGTATGATAAAAATTTGAGTGCGCGCACATGTGCATTTTTTATTTCATAAATCTAAATTATAATTTACAACATCTTTAATCAAATGATATACTATTTTCACTTGTTTGAAAATAACACACATTAAAAAACATTATTATATATATTAGTGTTGTGTTATTTCTATTTAACTTGGAAAATATAGAAAATCTAGCTAATTAATTTTTAAAACACATTTTTAATTAATAATAAGTAAATATATTATTAAACTTTCAAGAATTATATATGATTGAAACTTGTTTATTTTGAATATTAGGGTTTAGTATTTAGGGTCATGGTTTAACATTTATAATTTATGATTATGATTAGGGTTAGATAGGTTACATCCTTGAATCCTAAATTATAAGCCCTTATACTAAACTAAAACTTTGTATAACTTAGATTAAGGTTTAGTATTTAGGGAACTATGGTTAGGATTTGTATTAGAGATCTAAGATTTTTTATTATGGTTTTAACACGCAGTTTTAATATTTATAATTAAAGTTAGGATCAAGTATGATGATTAAATACTAGATTTAATGTTGGGGTTTATCATTTAGGTCTACGATTCAATTTGAAATTTAGGAGTTATGGTTAAGCATCTAAGATCAGGGGTTACAATTTATGAAATTTATGGTTTTGTAGTTGGGATTATGACCATGTTTAGTAGTTAGGGTCCTATTGTTTAACATTAAGGTTTAAGAGTTAAAATTTATGTTATATATAAGATCTTTACATGTTCAAATATACATGATGTACATTCTTTATGTTTGTATAAATTATAATAAGTTATGTTAAAGATTATAATTAAATTTTATTAATTAAACATTATAACATGTATTCTAGTTAGGTCATACATGTGTTTAAAGTTATATCTTCTTATATATGTACATGTGTATGTTATATTCTTACCTATATGCAAATTAATCTAAGTCCATGTGTTACAGATTATCTAGGTCCATGATGTGTGATGTATGTTCAATTAGATACATGTGTATAATTTTTAATTTTAAAAATAAAAAATTGTGTGTATAGTAGGTAGTTTAGTGAGCTTCATACATTTCTACAGATCTATGGCTTCACACGATCAGTTTGATGTGGCTCCTGGTGCGGCACCTGATGTAGTTTCTCCTGATCTAGCTCCTCATACAACTTCTCATGTTGCTAGTGGTGGGGCTTGTGCTATAGCTTGTGGTGTACCTCGACATAGGGATCATCGTGCAACTCATGTTCTAGATCCTGGTGCAGCTCCATGTGGTGGAGGTCTTGCCATGGTTCCTAGTACGACTTCTATTCCAAGTCAAGCTGCAACTGTAGCTCCTGTTGGAGGTCCTGTTGCACCACCTCCACACATTGATATTGATGCTCCATTTGTATTTTTAGAGTAGGAGATTTCTAGATTACAACACTCTATATCGATCTCTAGTAATGGTCTTTATAGAGACATATGTACTACGATATGTAGGAGTTTACAAGATTTGATATCTAGGTTTAGAGCTCACCATTCATTTACTCCTGACATATTAGCTTCCATATCTAGCGAGCTTAGGGCTAAGGTTTCAGGAGATGCATATTTAGATGATGTCAAAAGGGTAGCCCCCAAAGAAATCATCAAGAGAGAGCTCTTTCCAGAGTATGAGGGTACACGGGGTAGGGTGAGAGGTTACAGAGTCACACGATGTAGAGACCTTATTATTGCTGGCATGATCTATCCATGACTTTTAGCAACACATGGTCATTATCCTAATAATGGCCAAATACCCCTTTATTTTGCATAGTAGTTGTACGCTGAGTTTCATATAGGGCTCAACGTCTACTATTTGGATATTCTTGATTATTGTGGATAGGGGTGTGGTCAAATTGCAGATCCTGACTAGTATCTCAGTGCACATCATCTGTCACATGTAGATATTAGATAGTTTTTTGGATAGAGGATGCCTCCTATGACTCCTACACATGTGCCTATTGCAGATAGAGTCGTCATTGCTTCCGAAAGGGAGCAATTGACACTGTTGGGAAGATTGCATCTATGGCAGCTAGTATCACATTAGATTCTATTGGTCATTATCTTCATAGTTGATGTCCTCATCCACTTGGTCAACCATCTTCATAGGCATCTGGTAGCACTTCAGGTGCCTCCTCTGATGATGCATATAGAGTTGTTGGGCTACCACTGCCACATGATATTCATGGTCTTTCAGGACAACAAAGACATATGGATATAGCACTATATTTTTTGGAGGATATGTTGCATATTATCAGCTATATTTCTGATATACAGGGGATTTTAGTACACTCAATGATGAATGTTGTTAGACAACATCAAAGCCTTGGCATAGTTCCACAGACACAGGCTTCCACACAAGTGACAGATGATACACCTGTGCATAGCTCACAACATTTGGCACGAGGTTCACGACACTCTACAAATGACTTGGGCATACGAGTTGGAGATGTTCGTATCATAGTTGAGGGTCTTAATGAGTTTGGTGAGTAGTTGCAAGACCTATCTGTGATTGATGCTAGTTTGAGCCTGGGTATTTCATCGTACATGGACTTGTTGTTCCGACCTAGCAGCACTGATTCTACACCATTAACTAGCTAGTTACACAGTCCACTTCACTCAGATTTACTAGTAGTTGGACATGGTGCTGAGGGAGGTTCAGTAGGTGTCAAAGTTTTAGGCTCAGGTGCATCGGTAGATGATATGATGGAGTCTGTTAATCATCCTCCACCTTCGGAGACACAAGTACATATATAATTTATTTTTAATTTTAAATATATATGAAATTAAAAAATTTAGTTCAAATATATATCTAGAATATTTAATTTGACCTTTAACTCATAATAAATCATGCAATCTCAGGTTGCTAAGCACATGGTTACACATACTGTTGGTTCAAGGCATCATGTACATGAGAGAGATGATTCTATTAAGGCACCCGACAGTGCTCAGGTACTTAAGTTTGAAATAGTTTGTTTAAAATTATTTAAATGTTTTGAAAACTAGATATATATCTATATATATGCAAGTTCGTATTTAATTTGAATGTACATGTACATGTGTATGTATATAAATGCTTTAAAGATATAACTCGTATGTATATATAAATTTGCAGGGCTCGGTTGATGTGCCTCAGCGAGAGGATGTACAGGAGACTCGATCAGAGGGTCGTTCTATTCGTATGTGTCTTGAGGGGTCCCTCCAGTAGTAGATCAGATATCAATATATATATATATATATATATATATATATATACATATATATATATATATATATATACATATGTATATATATATGTATATATGTATATATATGTATATATATGTATATATATGTATATATATGTATATATATGTATATATATATATACATATGTATATATATATATATGTATATATATATATATATACATATATATATATATATATATATATATATATATATATATATGCATATAT
The DNA here is from genome assembly GCA_028749045.1 of Cupressus sempervirens. Classification (NCBI taxonomy): domain Eukaryota; kingdom Viridiplantae; phylum Streptophyta; class Pinopsida; order Cupressales; family Cupressaceae; genus Cupressus; species Cupressus sempervirens. The sequence goes on along the minus strand of CM053789.1, from coordinate 124,026,579 downwards.
ATATTGGAGACAATTTACATGTACACATATGTGTATTTCAGTACATTGATGACATACATGTACTTTCACTATTTATTTGATTATTGAGTACTTCAGTACTTAGATACCATCACATGTACGTATATATGACTTTTTATATTTTTCCACGTACATGTATTTATTCAAGATTTACAGTTTGTATTTCAGTTACATAGAGATATATTAGATCTGTAGATGTTTTTTCTTGAGATGTGTATATGCATACATATGTGTAATTTTTTTGTGTTATAGCTATAGAACATGATCTTGAGACGTGTGTACATGTATATCAATTATCAATTAGTAGGAAGCTAGAAAGATATATAATTCTTAAATTATCAATTACTAACCCGCTAAAGTTAAATATTATTTTTATGTGGATAAAAATATGTTAATTAGGTAAGCCAATATATTATTTTATAAAATTTTTACAAAATATAATATTAAAAAAGTATATTAATTTAAACTTTGAGAGTACATGACCGTAGATGTAATAAAATAACATTAAAATATATAATTTTTTAATAAACTAACCTAAATGATAACTATGAACTTATAACCTTACAATTTTAAAAACACATTTAATTTTCACTTATGAAATTAAATCTATTTTGAAAAAAAGTTGATAAATAAATTTAAATTATTAAATTCATCCATGGTACAATTAATTTAAATTATTAAATTATATAATTCTTTAATAAATTAATGAAAATTAAGAACTTATGATCATACAATTAATTTAAACACATTTAATTCAAGATGAAATTCAATAGAATTGTAACATAGATAATGAAATTGTGTAAGTTCGAAATAACTTCTAGCCTATTTATATCAAGTTGTTAAATTATTAAATTCATCCATAGTACAATTAATATTATAGTTTTAAAATAAACTAATGATAACTAAGACTATGATCGTACAATTAAAAACACATTTCACCAAAGTTGATATTCATATTATTATAAAATAAATCTCAAAGGTCTAATCAACCATGACGTACACATATAACATGCAATATCTTTTCATGATCTTCACTGTCTAGTCTCCACTTGCGACGTACATGCTTAAGTTTGACTAGATGTAGACAAAGCCTGGTAGCAATGACCAAGTGGCTATATTTTAAAACCTTGTTGTCAGGTTGATAATCAAAAAAGTATATTCCATGTTCGACTATTTTTTCTTACTTCGAATATGTTCCCTCATCACAATAGAACCTGTACCACAAATTTAATTGTTTTAAAATTTAATAGATATGAAGTTACCTGTGTGTGTGTGTGTGTGTGTGTGTGTGTGTGTGTGTGTGTGTGTGTGTGTGTGTGTGTGTGTGTGTGCATGTACATGTATATGTATAATTTACCTATGGGGAACAACATTCCATCACTTTCTTCAGGGTCATATAACTTTTCCCTCTCTGCAATACATCGCAATAAATAATAACTGACACCTTCATGATTTCTAGGCTCAACAATCATTGCAAAGACATCTCTTGCATAACAAGCATACATGAATGCATGTGTACAATATATATAAGACAGTTGAAATTGATAATTAAATAAAAAGTTGAGATCAATTTTTATGATACTCACCCACTTTTACCAATCCAGAGATATGATTATAATCATCAGAAATCAATGGAATATCATCAAAATTTTCATCATCTTTATCAAATGTATTGGTAACATCAAGTGGTAACGAAATCCATGCACCTGTATATCCATGTGTCTGATTGATGCATTCTTCATAGTTTTCATCAATGCAACTATCACAAAAACATGAGTATTCTCTTGTCTTCAATGTCCAATTGTAATTATTTGTACTTATGACTAAATGTAAGGAACGTGTCTCTTCTATCCTCTTGAAACCATGCATGTTTTTTCTATTAACACCTAAAATTTCATTCAATTGAAAATATAGAAAAATTAAATTTAAACTTCAACAAATTCAAAAATAAAACTTAACAATAAAATTTTATAATTTAATTGCATAAAAATTAAACAGACATACACATCCATACCTGTTATCTCCCAGAAGATTCTATATGGTGCCTGTCGACTCATTTTTGTTGATGTCCTGACCTTATCTAATGCAAAATGAGTCTTACACCATTCAACAACATCATGTGCATCATTTACACAAGTTCCTTGATAATTCATTTGATACTTTTGCTGATGCAGGAGCATCCAGAGGTATAAGGGCAATCCTGTGTCACCCAAAAAAAATGTACTTAGACTTAGTTTCTATTTTATGTCTTTACATTTTTGGATACCCATTTGGCTCAAATAAAGGTTCCAACTCTCATAGTTCAACTATCAGTGCATTTGAAAATCCCGAAAAAATAGGAGCATGCAATTTGACCATCATTTTGGTGACCTAGAAGGTGTGACTTGGCCAGATGAAGGTAATTGAGATTTAGAGCATTCCAGAAAAGGAATCAGGTCAAAAGGCCCCACGGTTTGAAAGTTATTGTAGTTTTTCGGGTTTTGGAGACCTCCTAAGAATGCTTCAAAGTCAGGTTTAGGGCATTAAATGACCTCAAAAAGGGTCAAAAAATGGGGGATGAGTGAAGCTTGTCCATAAGGCTATAGAGCACTTCGAGAGCTTTCTGAAAATGTAAACGGTTCGTCAATCGGAGCTACGGTTCAAAAGTTATGCCTCCCGGAAGTTCGGCTACCGTTTCTGGATTCTTCTAGATTTGCACCGACTTCTAACGCGGCTTCTGGAACCTTCTATTTTGTCGGTGGATGCCTACTGGCACTTTCTAGAATGTACTCCTAGTCCTTAACCCTCCGAGGTCTATTTAAGGAGATTTTTGGCATTGTAAAAGGCAGTTCGGATTGGAGCTTGAGAGGAGGTGCTAAAAGGAGAAATCTTCTCCAGATTTATGCTATTGTAAGCCCGCAGGGCATGTTTTGAGTTTATTTTCTCTGCACTATTTGTACCAGCTTATTTTCTTAGTTAATATAATTCCCCCTTTCTATTGTGTCTATTCTGGTTTTTGGGTTGTGTCCCCATCATTTGCAAAGCACATTTGATGCAGGCTCTAGCACCATCATGTTCACCTTTTCCATGGCCACTCTTAGATAAATTCAACATGTGTTTTATATTCTCATTGCGATGATATCTACACAATTCATAAAATGGTCTAGATGATTTAAACTGTGTGGCACATCCATCAGACCAAACATAATGTTTATCAACATTTATGTTTCTTTCTTTCAAATAAGAAAAGAACATATTGAAGCAATGTTCTACATAGTGAATTTCATGTTCATTATCATCACTTATATAAAAATGATATTCCTTTATAATTACTCATGCTTGAACTGTACTTTAAACACCATCCAAATCTAAATGTGCATGTCTATAAAAAACATGTACCATAATAGTGACCTGCTTATTAAAGTAATAATTTGATTGAATTGCTTTCTGATGAACAAATGAATAGTTCTCTGCAAAATCAACAACTGATACAATTGTTCCAAATGGGAAATTATCTCCTAGAGTTTGAAACTATTGTGCTTGCCACTTTGCAAAAAATTCATGATGAATATAAGGTTGAATCAATTTCTTAAATCTATCCATAAATGTTAGAACAGGAAAATCCTCTTCAATATATTCCAACCTTTTTTTTTTCTTTCCCCAACTTTGTTTCCTTCTTGACATACTTGTAACTTTTTCAATTCAATATTTTTGTTACATCAATATTTTTAGTTTTCAAAGGAAATAGAGCCAATTCACCACATGTTTCACATAATCCTTTGATGCAATTTATTTTACCAGTTGGATCATCTATGTTGTCACACAAAATGGATGATATAAACTCACTTCTCCTACTAGGAGGAGCAACATGAAAACCATATGTGTCTTCTACAAAATTTTGAAATACCTGATAGTGGAGATCAAACTCAATATGATGACAACAACAAGTTTCAAACACTTTATTTGACCTCACAAAATATGGATTCAATTTTTCAAACAATTTTTGCCCAAATTTTACATTAGGATGTTCATTACAAAATGACACATATAACTCATGCTATGTTGTGTCCAACTAATGTTTTGTATGATGTTCATATTGACCAGGTGCAATCTTATGCCTGATGACATCTCTAATATTTGATGAAGGATGAGTGTTATCAATCCAAAATGATATGACTAAATTTTTTAATAGCTCTTCAATTCTATCAGAATGAGGTGCTCTACACATGATTTCCCAGTTGCCCTCCATAGTACTTTCATCCACAATTAATCTTCTCTTAACATATTGTCTCATTGTTTTACTACTAAAACCTATTTTAGATGAAATTGAAGATATTTGTCTATTTTGAGTCATTTTCTTACTTACAAGAGACATCAACATCACTTTTCTTGCCATAGACTTATCTTTGGTTGGAGAGTGTTTTTCTATGTTTTTCAAACCTTGTTTAACATTTTCAATTAGATCAGTTTGCATGCTAGAAAATCTTCTTTTCTTTGATGTTGTGTCTACACCTAACAATTTCAATGCCTCTTGCAACTTTTTTTGTGTAAGAAAAAGTGAAAGCAACTGAGCTTGTTCAAGTGTTTTAGTGTTATCAAATTGAGTCATAATTTATTTTATCTTCTTATTCATTGATCTTTTCTTAGACAAACTTAATGGTTGAACACTAGCTGCAAGTTTTCTCAATTTATCAACATCTATTTTAAGTAAATGATCTAAATTCTTATGAGAAATACCATTCTTTATAGATTGGGCAATATTTAAAAGTTCATCCATATTAGTTCCTGCACTTGATCTCGACCCTTCTCTGACTTCTATTACAAGAATTTCTACAGGGACCAATCTTGAGCTTTCTCCAACATCCACTATTTGAGATTCAGCAGGGAAAGATTCTGACCCTTCTCCAACTTTTGTTATTTGAAACTCTATAGGGAGTTTTCCTGACCTCTCTCCCATATGCATTTCTTCTACTTCTATTGAGCCTTCTTCAACATTTCCTTCACCTTGTTTAATTCGATGATAACATGCCACAGTCTTTTGAATATTTCTTTATTCTACTTCATCAGATCTCTTCCTTGCATATTTGTTTTGCATTCCTTTTTTGTTTCCCATTATAAAATCAAAAATAAAATAAAATTATCCCTTGCCTCAAGATAAATTTTGAGCAATAATCATATAAAAATATCATTGTACAAATTCACCTGTCATTGTCACAATTTTTAAAGAGTATGCCAAAAGCTGACATCACCTTTTTTTCTTTTTTGTATGTTTGAGCGAACATAAACTACATTACATGTTCACACGAATATACTATTTGAATTTTTTGGTGGTTAAAAAAGTTAACCATATATGTTCGCGTGGACATATGTTCATGCGAACATGTATAAAATGTTCATGCGAACATACAAAAATAAGAATTTTACAACCCATTTTGTATTTTTTTTTCTCTTTTGACACCTTTAATTGCAATAGAATGATGTTTTACTATAAAATAAAAATTATCAAAATATGATAATCAGAGAAAGCTTTCCAATGACTATAATTATAATACATATTTTAGTCATTAAGACTTTCAAATATGAGTTTAACTCATTATAGGTTTATTACCAATTAAACATCAACCAACTTCAACACCTCGAAAAAATTAGTAAAATTAGGTTCAAAAAAATTTGAAAAATATGTAGGAACTGGCTTATTGAGATACCTTTCTATTCAAAAAAAAAAAAAAAAGATTTCTGATAAATTGACTTCAAATTATCTGTGTCAAATTTAATGTATGTCTGAATTACGATTTGTGTCACTTCAAAACTTCATAAACTATACAATATTCAACCAAAATAAATCAAACCAAATGCATCCTTTGGATATTGATGTGACGAATCTAACGATGAAAGACTTACTTCATTATCATTTCTACAAAAAAAGTTATGTGTGTCAAATGGACTGTAACTCTTTAAAAATATTGAATTTTATTATGTACCACTTTTCGAAAGAGATGAAAAAATTGATAGAAATAATTATCATTTTTAGATTTGAAAATATGGTTACAAATTAGAAATAGAGTACTCAAAATCATTAGTTTATATCATTTTGAAATTAAGTATATTTTTCAAGATATAGTCAATTGAACATGACATTTGTTGCAAAAATATTGATTCCAATGTGAAAATTGGTCAAAAAGTGGAACCCATTATTGTGGGATCACCCTTCTACTTCACTTCTCTATGGGGTCCCACACAAGAAGTGAACTAATTAGTTAGCATAAGATTTACATTCAGTAAATAGAATCAAGGTAGATTCTATTGCTCTAGCAGCGATTAATAGCAAAATTAGTGGACTATTCCTATAGCATAGGTAGTCGAAGTAATTCTCAGTTGTATTTTCATGCTTTGTTAAAATAGATTTGACTCCTAGCTTTAGCTTAAATCTCTTGTAGCTTAAGCATTTGAATTTCTTATAGTAGTTCTTAAGTTGAGATAAGTTTGAAGCATATATTTTGCAAACCCCATTTCAAATTTACGTCCCTAGTTGATAAATTAAATGAGTCCAAAAGAGTTGGGTAAGAACCAACTGAGATGTCCAATCTTGGGTTAAGCAGTCCATTTTTGTAGAATTTTGATCAATTTCTTTGGCCAAGTAGTAATCAAGTTGTTTGGATGAAGCAGATGCTGAAGGATATAAGGATAGTATTTAGTGAACCTATTGTCATACATTGTGATAACACAAGCACAGTGAATATGTCTAAGAATCTAGTGTTTCATTCTAAGACTAAGCATATTTCTATCAAATATCACATGTTGAGTAAGAAAGTTGCAGAAAAGGAAATTAGATTAGAGCATGTAAGCACCAAAGAGTAGATTGCAAATATTTTCAGCAAGCCATTTCCCAAGGAAATTTTTGAGTATTTGCAAGATATGCTAGGGGTTATGCCACTTCCTACATTAGAGTGATGATGCAAGAGTGCATGATTCTAGTGTAACAGAGCACTATTGTTTGTTTGGACTAAATTCTATTGGTTCTTGTATGGGGGAGTATTCATGATGGACAGAGTCATCTCGAACTTTTGTTGGTTGTTATTTTGAACAATGTCCTTGGACACTTTAGCAAGTTAGAGACAGTTGTTGCAAAGATTGATGGTTGTTCAAACCTTTGACATTTATGTCAATGGGGGAGAAATTACAACATGAAAAATAGTTTGATATAGAGAACATTGAAGGGAGAGATTACAACTGATATAAAGCACAATGAGGTATATCAATGGGGGAGAATGATTGATGAAGAGGATTTGAAAAGAAAGGTTAATAGTCTTTTACTTTTGGTATTTTTGGAACTATATATTTTTCATCTATGTTGCCATCAATGCCAAAGGGGGAGATTGTTATAGGCAAGAATGCTAATGATACTTCTATGAGGGAGTATTGTAGGAACATGATTAGATCATTATCATGATGATATGTTACATTGATGACTATGTTTGTAATTGATGTCAACATAGCAATTTTTTATGGTATTTGACAGAAGAAAAGTGGTAAAGATCAAGTTGGTATGAATGGATACTTGAGTGTTTTCATTAAGAAAGGTTAAAGGGAGATAATACTAAGTATCTAGTATATGAAACTAACCTTTAAAGCATAATATATTAAGTCTAGAAGGATTTATGAAAATTTTAGTGAAGATTTTTCTAAGATAGAGTTTACAGAGGTATGTTCTGGTAAACTTGTTATATCTCTTAGGAAATTTGTTATTCTAAGAAGCCAAAGTTAAAGATGTGAAGAAGACATTCTAGGATGAGATAGCTAAGCTTGCTTTTCATAATGTTACACATAAAAAAAGTTATTCAAGTTACAAGGAGAAAGATTAATGTTATCACTAAGTATAATGTGTTCTTAATGAGGTCCTATAATAATTAATTGAGAAGGTGTAATATCTAACTCAAGGAATTATTTGAGCAGAGTGAAGGTGAAGAAAACTTCATTACCAAGGTTTTATTATGAGATCCAAAGTTTGATATTTGGATCCAAATTTCATGACCTAGTCTATAAGGCCTTACAATGATTGGTCTAATTGACAAGATATAGGAAAAAATTTAATGTATAGTAGAGACAATTATTCTGCAAGGAATATTCAAAAGATCAATTGGACAATGAGTTCAGTGGTCTTTCCCTAGAAGATATTTGGATAGTGGATTCTTCTACCTTCTATAACTCCTAACAAGGTTAGCACAACTCCTAATAGGGACTCATATGTACTAAATGCTATAAAAGACTCCTAACAGGGATCATCCTCTAACAATCGATATTAATATCAATACATCATCTTGTGGGAATCATTCCCATTGGGCTTTTCCCTCTAATCAAGGGTTTCCCTAGTTAACAAATCTAGTATAATTATGTATGTACACCTTAGTATAGTTGTTGTTTACTGGTGTAGGAGCACTCTCTCATGAAATAATGAAATAAGGTTGTTTAGGTCATTTATGGCCTTGTTCTAGTTTACTTTTCTATGTTTTCAATAAGACAATGTTTTTAGACTCCTAGGTTCACTTTTAACCCTTTTGTGTGGTCCATTAACAATTTGGGTGTTTTATAAGCCCATTGCTCAATGAGGTCACAAGGGCACAATTCATGTAACGGTATGCATTTACTTGTAATCTAGGGTCTATTGGTTGTATTGAGTCAATTAGGACTCATTTGGATAGTGAAAATGCCTTTAACATTTTAAAATGCAAAAATGCAATAAATGTTGCAAAAGTTGTTATGCAACTTTTGCAAATTTTTGCATAATTAAGAAACTATGATTGTAATCAATCTCCCAATAGTCACAACCTTTGAAAATTGGTTGGATTAGTTGGAAGACCTTCTTATAGCCCTTTTAGGTAGTTAGAAGGTGAGATGTAAGTTTGTGCATTGAAATCAATAAATAAGAACCCTATTTTCTGCATGGAGTAGACTTGTACATATGCATAAAAGTTTGAGCTTAGTATTGCTGGATGTACCATCAAGTTAGATTTCAAATGCAACTAGTTTGAGGTCCTAACTCTCTATAAAACTCAAGTTGTACCTATTCTTGTGCAAATAGCCCAAGTTTTGAGAGTTTCTAAGGTTTTGGGAGAAATTTCCTTATAACTTCATATTACACCATATGAAATTAATGGTCGAGGTGCATATACCATGTATGCACCAACACACTATTTTGCTATAGTCAACATTTGGGACCCTAAAACTCAATTCTAAAGCCTCAAACTTTGGATTTAGCCTATTTGGAACTTTCACCAACCTATCCAATTGGTCAAATGTTTCTAGCATTTGTTGAAGTAACACTTCTTTTGTAAAAGTAGCCTAATTAGCCCTTTAGGCCTAATTATTGTCCCAAGGGTTATGATAGTATTCTTGCTCATATGATCTTAGCATTTTGGGGTCTTGTAGTACATCTAAAATGATAACTATTTTGGTGATTGGCTTCCCTGTTCCAATCCAAAGTCTACAAGTTGTAAACCAAAATCTAAGTTTTTGGGCTACTAGCCTTCCAAGGAAGTATTGAAGGATCTATGCCTTCTCTTTGTTTTGGGGTCCTCAATTTTAGTCAGCATGTACATGATGATGTAAAAAAATATCCCTTGAGTCCTATTTCATGTTTCCATGTTTTGAGTAAGGTTCATGTGTTAAGTCATTTTGTGTAAAGGTGCAAGTGCGGGGTTCTATGGTATCCTTTTGCTCTCAATCCTTTGCAAGGTCTATTTTTGGGTTGATCTCTCCCAACTTCCACCATCCATACCCCTACCACTTTCATAAAGTCGTATGAAAGCCCATCTAGATCTTTGGGCTTCTAAATTTTTTTTGCCAAAATGTCAGATGAAAAGAATGATGGATTGCCATCCAAGATGTCTAATGCAGACATAGTGAAATATTTGAAGGAGAAAAAGATAAAGGAAGATGCACAAAGGAATAGAGATGAACTTAGAAACATCGAGATGTAAAAAATGGGAGATGAGTTGAAAAGACTTAGAGAAGAGCTTGCCAAAGCCAAAAACTCTAAAGAATTTGATGAAGAGAGTGATGAAGAAATCCCTTTGGAGGAAGAAGAACAAATACCTCTAGATCAAAGGTTACTCGTGAGCACTCTTAAGTCCATAGAAAGAAGAACCATAGATGCCAAATTAGACTTAGAAACTTGTGATGGGAAAAAAAATCTTGATGTTTCAGTTGATTGGGCGGATGCCCTAAACAATTTCTTTGAATGTAATGAGATTCACAAGAATCAAAGAACAAATATAACCAAGTCCAAGTTGAAAGGCACTGCTCTTACATGGTGGAATATCACCCAAGGTGTTAGAGTAAAAAATGAAAAAGGTCTAGTAACCACATGGACAAAGATGGAGAAGTTATTAAGGAAGGCCTATGTTCTTGAAGACTATGAAGTTCAACTTCATAGAAGAAGAATGAATCTAAGGAAAAAAGACATCATAGTTTTAGCCTACACTAATGAGTTTCAAGTATTTGTGATGAGGAAACGAGAGGTTGAATCTGAAAGTATCAAGTTGGAAAGATACTTGCAAGGTCTCAAGTTATCTATTCAAGATGAATTGAGTTTGACAACAATAACCATTTTGTAGAAATGTGTGCAACTTGCACTAAAGGTGGAAGAAAAGTTAAAAAGAAGAAATGAACAATCCAATAGAGGAAGAGGTAGAAATGATAGGGGTAAAAGAAACTTTTGGCAAAAAGGTTAGTTATCCAATGAAGGCAAATCCATGGAGTAAACAAATAAAGACCATCATGAATCTAGTTGGAGAGGAAGCTCTAGAGGAGGAAGATCATTCAATAGAGAAAGAGGGAGATCTAATGGACCTCCTAAGTGTCTTAAATGTAATTAAATAGGAAACTATCCAAACAATTTCCCTAAAAAACCAAACAACAACAATCAAGGAGAAAGAAGGACCCAATTGGTGCAAGAAGAATGAAACTTAGAGGGTAAAGAAGGTGTGGTACTGATGATGAGACAATCATTCCTACAAGTACCTCATGCTCAAGAACTAGCACAAAGGAAGAACCTATTCAAGACAAGAATCAAATGCAAAGAAAAGGCATGTAATTTATTAATTGATTCGGGATCAACAAAAAATCTAGTTTCTAAAGAAATGATTCAAAAATTAGAACTACAAAGAATCCCTCATCCATATCCTTATAATGTTTCTTGGCTAACAAAAGGATAGAAAGCACTTGCGACTGAACAAGCCATGGTAGAGTTTTCTTTAGGTTATTTCAAAGATAAAGTTTTATTTGATATTATAGAAATGGATGCTTGCTACCTTCTCTTAGGAAGGCCATGGTAATATGATATGGATGCCATGTATAATTTTAGAAAAAATACATAGACCATAGTGAGGGATGGAAAAAATTATAATCTCAAGCCTCTACTTGAACCTAAAATGGAAAAAGAACCTTTGGCTATTATAGTGGGAGAAAAAGAAATGTTAAAAGAAATAAAATAAGAAAAAGAGGGATATGCATTAATTCTGAAACCAAGGGATGAACCATTACCTAGCAAGGATAAATCAGTCCCAAAAGAAGTTCAAAATCTTCTTGAAGAATACAAGGAAGTGGTTGCAAAAGACCTACCCTCATCTCTCCCATCCATTAAAGACATAAGCCACCAGATAGACTTCATCCCTGGAGAATCCTTACCGAATAAAGCCCCATACAAAGTGATCCCTACTCAAAATGCTAAAATATCCAAATAAGTTGTAGAATTATTGGATAAAGGACTCATTCAGAAAAGTCTTAGCCCATTAGTCATCCCTTCAATTTTGGCTCCCAAAAAGGATGGTAAATGGAGACCATGCACTAATAGTAGAAACATTAACAAAATCACCATCAAATATAGATTTCCTATCCCAAGGATTAAAGACCTCCTAGACCAATTGGGCAATGCAACATACTTCTCTAAAATTGATCTAAAACTAGTTATCACCAAATAAGAATCAAACTAGATGAGGAATGGAAGAATACCTTCAAAACTACAGAAGGTCTCTATGAATGGCTAGTAATGCCATTTGGTTTAAGCAACACCCCCTCTACCTTCATGAGGCTAATGAATGAAATATTTCATGATTACAAAGGCAAGTTTTTAGTTGTTTATCTTGATGACATACTAATATTCAGTTGCATCTTGGAGGAACACCTTGAACACATCGAATTGGTTCTCAAAAGGTTAAAAAAAAATCAACTAATGATCAACCTTGAGAAATGCACATTCTTGTAGAAAGAACTCACCTTCTTGGGATTTGTGATCTCACAAGGGATGCTAAAAATGGATCCAACAAGGGTAGATGCAATCATCACTTGGCCTCCTAAAGAGAATATAGGTGATCTAAGAAGTTTTCATGGTTTAGCAACATTTCATAGAAAGTTCATTAAGAACTTCTACCATGTATGTGCACCTATATTGGATGCAATAAAAGGAGGTAAAAAGACAAAGTTTGTTTGGACAAAAGCAGAAAATGATGCATGTGAATATTTGAAATCAAGATTGGCACAATATCCAATACTCGCTCATCCTAATTTTAATAATGTTTTTATTTTTGAGATAGATTCAAGCAACCTAGCAATTGGGGCAATCGTTAGACAAGACAATAAACCTGTGGCTTTCTTCTCTAAAAAACTAAATGATGCTAAAAAAAAGTACTCACCTTATGACTTAGAACTTTATGCTATGGTTCAAGCCCTCAAGAAGTGGAGGTATTATTTATTACCTAAATAATTTGTGGTTTTTATAGATAACCATGCTCTAAGTTACTTAAATTCTCAAGACAAGTTGAGTGTGAAACATATCAAGTGGATGGAACAATTACAAGCCTATTCATTCACTATTAAGCATAAGAAAGGCCAAGAAAATAAAGTTGTTGATGCTCTAAGTAGGAGGATCATTTTGGTGCAATAAATCCAATTTCAAATCATAGGCATCCAAGTATTGAAGGACCTTTACAAAGATGATGTAGATTTTGGTGAAATATATTAGGTTTGCACTACTCTTATGGATAGGTATCACACATTTTTTTTTGAATTTCTTATTCAAGATGGACTCCTTTTTAAGGGTCATCAACTTTGTATTCCAAAATTATATATGAGATGCAATATAGTAAAGGAAGAACATTGTGGGGGAATGAGTGGTCACTTTGATATTGGTAAAACATTAGAAGCTATTAAGAGACACTATCATTGGCCAAAAATGTAGCATGATGTCAAGAAATTTGTAGAGTCGTGTGTTATATGCCAACACAAAAATCATACTACAACTAACCAAGGGTTATACCAACCTCTACCAATTCCTTCTAGACCTTGGGAAGCTATATCTATGGACTCTTTAATGGGATTACCAAGGACAAAACTAGGATATAATAATATATTTGTGGTTGTAGACCATTTCAACAAGATGGAACACTTTATCCCTTGTAGAAGAACTCATGATGCCTCTCATAATGCCCATCTCTTCCTTAGAGAGATTGTAAGAATTTATGGTTTTCCTAACTCTATTGTTTCAGATAGAGACACCAAATTCCAAGGACATGTTTGGAGAACTTTGCACAAGAAATTAGGCGCTAATCTACAATTTAGTTCTGCCTACCATCCCCAAATGGACGGTCAAATTTAAGTTGTAAATAGATCTCTTGAAAACTCCTTAGATGCCTTACCAAGCAATATGCACAAAATTGGGATCTAATTCTTCCACAAGCTAAGTTTTCTTTCAATGATTCATTCAATAGGTCTACAAGAAAGACACCATTCCAAATAGTCTATGGCTATCATCCAAAAGGACCTCTAAAACTTAGAGAGTTACGTAATGACATAAAGGTTAGTGCATAAGGAGAAGAATTGGCTGACCTTATCAAACAAGTACAAGAAAAGGTGAAAGATACATTGGAACATACTTCACAAAAATACAAAGCACAAGTAGATAAGAAAAGGAAAGATGTTCAATTCCATGTAGGTGACAAAGTATGGGAATATTTGAGAAAGGAAAGACTACCAAAAGGACATCATACCAAACTTCAAATGAAGAAGATAGGACCTTTCACAATCTTGCATAAGTTTGGTCCCAATGCTTATGAAATTTCATTACCACCTACTATTTCCATCTCCCTAATTTTCAATTTTGATGACTTCACTATTTTCAAGGACACTTATGATGTTATAGGTACATCTACAACAGATTCACATGAAGATTGGTTAAAAGATCTACCACCTTCACAACCTTTAGAGTTGGAAGCAATCTTGGAAACAAAAATTGCCAAGAAGACAAGGAATCAAACATACTATCAATACTTGGTCAAATGGAAGGGGCTACCTACCATTGATGCCACCTAGATGACTAAAGATTAGATTCAACAACATGGATACACTCTTGATCAACTCACCTCAAGTAGGAACTTGATTTTCTTTTCCCCAGGGCAACATGGTGTAGGAGCACTCTCTCATGAAATAATGAAATAAGGTTGTTTGGGTCATTTATGGCCTTATTCTAGTTTACTTTTCTATTTTTTCAATAAGAAAATTCTTTTAGAATCCTAGGTTCACTTTTAACCCTTTTGTGTGGTCCATTAGCAATTTGGGTTTTTTATGAGCCAACTGCTCAGTGAGGTCACAAGGGCACAATTCATGTAATGGTATGAATTAACTTTTAACCTAGGGTCTATTAGTTGTATTGAGTCAATTAGGACTCATTTGGATAGTTAAATTTCCTTTAAGGTTTTAAAATGCAAAAATGCAATAAATGTTGCAAAATTTTCTATGCAACTTTGTAACATTTTGCATAATTAAGCCAAAATGATTGTAATCAACACCCCAATGGTCCCAAACTTTTAAAATTGGTTGGATTAGTTGGAAAATACCTTCATATATCCCTTTTACAAAGGTGGAAGGTGAGATGTAAGTTTGTGCATTGAAATAAATAAATAAGAACCCTATTTTCTACATTTTGGGAAAAAAATTTGCATAGTAAAAACTTGTACATATGAATAGTAGTTTGATACTAGTACTATTGGATACACCATCAATTTAGCTTTCAAATGCAACTATTTTGAGGTCCTAACTCTCTATAAAACTCAAGTTATACCTATTTTTGTGCAAACAACCTGAGTTTTGAGGGTTTCTAGGGTTTTGGAAGAAATTGACTTATAATAGATTCCATCATAGGAAATTAATGGACTTTGGTGGAATCATTTTAATCTTAGTCTTATTTGAGATTATTTTTGTGTCAGTTGCTAACATGCAGGGACAAGGAAGAAAAGTGATGCCCTAGGTGCATTTACTATGTGTGCACCAACACACTATTTTGCTACAATCAACATTTGGGACCCTAAAACTCAATTCTAAAGCCTCAAACTTTGGGTTTAGCCTATTTGGAACATTATCCAACATATCTAGTTGGTCATTTTTTGTGGCATGTGTTGAAGTAGTACTTCCTTTGAAAAAGTGGTCTAATTAGCCATTTAGGCCTAATTGTTGTACCATGGGTTATGACAGTATTCTTGCTCATATGATCTCTACATTTTGGAGTCTTTTAGTAAATCTGAAATGATAAATATTTTGGTGGTTGGCTTCCCTAATCCAATCCAAAGTCTACAAGTTGTAAGCCAAAATCTAATTTTTTGGGATACTAGCCTTCCAAGGGAGTATTAAAGGATCTATGCCTTCTCTTTGTTTTGGGGTCCTCAACTCTATTCAGGATGACCATGACGATGTAAAAAGAACATCCCTTAAGTCCTATTTCATGTTTCCATGCTTTGGGTAAGGTTCATGTGTTAAGTCATTTTGTGTAAAGGTGCAAGTGCGGGGTTCTAGGGTCTTCTTTGGCTCTCAAACCTTTGCAAGGTCTATTTCTGGGTTGATCTCTCCCAACTTCCACCATCCATACCCCTGCCACTTGCATCATTTACTTTGATTGAATGATTAAGATTATTTAAGGTTGATAATTATTAGATAAATAATTCACACCCCCCCTGCCACCAATTATCTTGGTGGACTATTGTTACTAACAACATATTTTTTGAGCATGCAAGATCCTAAAATGGTGTAAGATGCCTTAGAAGATGTGGATTATAGTAAAGCCATGGAATAAGAGATTGAACTAATAGAGAAAAATAAGACATGGAATCTAGTTCCTAGACCAAAAGGAAAAAACATGATTTGTACCAAATCGGTATACAGAAACAAGTTACATGAAAATGGTAAAGTCACAAGGAACAAGGCAAGATTAGTTTGCTAAGGATATGCACAAGAAGAAGGGATAGACTATGGAGAAACATTTTCGTCTATTACAAGACTAGAAGGAGTAAGAACTTTGCTTGCTTACTCTACATACAAAGGTTTCAAAGTTTATCAAATGGATGTTAAATCTGCATTTCTAAAAGTTATATTAGAGGAAGAGGGTTATATAGAAAAACCAAAAGGATTTGTTGATGCCGATAATAAAAACATGGTATGTAGACTACACAAACCTTTATATAGTTTGAAGCAAGTAGCAAGAGAATCGTATGAAAAGCTTTATAATTATCTTGTGAAGATTGGATTTGAGAGGACTAATGATAACAACAAACGGTATTTGAAGACAAAGAAAGGAAAAGGTATTTTACTTTCTAAATTTTTTGTTGATGATATCATATTTGAAGGTCAAGATACTTTATGTAAGGCTTTTGCAAATGAAATGAAGAAAGAATTTGAGATGTCTATGTTTGGATAGGTCGAGTTCTTTGTGGATTTGCAAGTACACTAGATAAAATATGGTATGTACATCACTTAGTCAAAGTATGTTAAGGAAATATTAATTTTTTTTGGTTTGGATGATTCCAATCTAGTAAGAACACCTATGGTGATAGTACATAAATTGCCAAAGAATGATGATTTAGCTGAGGAGAATCAAACATTATATAGGTTCATGATTGGTAAATTACAATATGTAGTACATAACAAACCTAATATTGTACTATCATTTGGGATAGTTGTAAGATTCTCTACTAATCCTAGGGAGAATCATTTGATGGTTGTTAAGAGAATAATGAGATATTTGAAAGGAACATAAGACTATGGTCTATACTATAAGAAAAATGAGAAATTTGAATTGAGAGCCTACACTGATGTTGATTGAGCTAGAAATATTGATGATAGAAAGAGCACTAGTGGAGGATCATTTTTCTTAGGCAAAATTTTGCTTAGATGGACTAGCAAGAAATAAAGTTGCAACTCTCAATCTACTGCTGAAGCTAAATATGTTGCTACTATAGTAAATTGTACAAACATTGTATGGATCAAATAACTATAGAAAGGTATGAAGGAAGAAATCACTAAACATGTGATACTTTATTGTGATAGTACAAATGCTATAAATATATCAAGGAATCATGTGATACATACAAAGACTATGCACATTTCAATCAAGTATCATTATTTGAGAGATTTAGTTCAAGATAAAGAGGTGAAGATGGAATATGTTAACACAAAAGAGAAAATAGTTGATATCATCACAAAAGAATTACCTAAGGATGCTCATGAGTATCAAAAAGTTAAAGTAGGGGTGATACCCCTATCAAAGGCTATTTAAGAAACATGAGGAGTTCCTTGAATCAAACAAAGTTAATTGACCTATGTTACACATTGATGTAGTGGATCTTACTTTAGGAGCTACCTAAAGTAATCAAAGAGCTAGAGTTACAAATTAGTCACAAGCTAGGTGATAGAGGGAGAAACTAAAAATGTTCATAGCTACATATAAAGATGACAAGTATTTTTCATTGTTTTCAAAGAGGGAGAAATCATTAAGGGAGAAAGATAACCAAATTTGCAGAAATGAAGGAGCAATCTTGATGTACCTAATCCTACTAAGGGAGAAATTCTAAATCCAAAGGGAGATGAAAGAAAACATAGAAGAAACATGAATACCTAGTAAGAGGGAGTTAATGTCAAAGAAGAAATAACAAGTGGCCAAGAGGAAGTCATAAGGATGAGTTGATTGATTTTTTGTTGATCATAATAGAATTTTGTAACCTATTCAAAAGATGAAAGTTGTTGATAGAGGGAGAAATTTCAATACAAGGAATTATTTTCTTTTTGGTATTTTGTTGGTTGTACTAATTTAGTTTGGTTAGTTTTGTTTTTCATCAATGCCAAAGAGGGAGATTCTTGAAAATAGATTGATACAAGTATGATAAATGTGTTTCAAACATTGTTTTTTTATTAATGTCAAACCAGCTACTTGCTGGTAAGAAAATTTCTTATATATGATTTGAGCAGTATCACTTGTTTGATTGATGAAGAGGATTTGATCAAATGAGGTAATAATAACACCTAGAGGAAATGTTGATTTATGATATCAAAAGGAATACAAGGATCTATTAAGATAGTGGTATTATAGTGCATTGATAATCTACTTAAGGTTGTAAAGGATGGATACACAAATTAAGTTTAAAAGAATAAGCTAAGTAAAGTATGTGTGCCAAGCTTAACAATTTGCATAGTAGGTGTGAAGGAAAGTTAGTGTAAGCTGAGTAAATTTTAGTTGATGTCAGGCACTGGTAAACTTTAGTTTGTGTTGAGTGATTTGACAGAGGATTTCATACAATACAACATGTGGTGAGCACTAGAAGCCAATTAATGTCAAGTGTTAGCATGATGAGAAAGATTGAGAATTTGATGAATCTAAGTTGACAAGTTTGATTTCTTGAATTGTGTGAATCATGTGGAAAATAAACTTGATGAGATGGTGACACATAATTCATGGTGAACTATTTTGAAGTGAATTCGAAGAGGATTGAAGGAGAAATTTTTAGAGGGGAATTAAATTAAATGATGGGTAGATTCATTGAATCCTACCTAATCTAACCTAACCCTAAAATAGATGATGGAGGATGAATGAAAATGATCTTAATTCTCTATTTATAGAGATGGTTGGTTAGAAGCAAAGGTTGTCATGTGTGAGAACCTAAGGAAGAAAAGGAGTCTAGGATATTGCTTCATTTAATGACCTAAGAGAAGAGATTGCATTGGAAAGAAGAGCAATAAGGCTTAAGGGTATGGATTCTTGAAGGGTGAAGAAACCATTAGAGTTGAAGTGTGTGAAAGCCAAGGAAAATGGAGGACTAAAAAAAAGATCTATAATTCGCAAGTGTGTTGTAATTTGTTATTAGATCAAGCCTTACTATTACTTTCTAATCATTGTACCAGTCTAGGGTAAATCCTTTGGATTAAGGTTAATCTAATAGTCATTTGTAAATCCTTTAACTAGGTGACATTCCAAGTGAATGATCTAAAGAACTCTAACAAGGCTCACTCCTAATAGGGTGATTGAAATCCTTTCACCAGGTCACATTTAACAATGTGCATTGTAACCTTTAACATGGATGGCCTTTCCCAGGGTATCACTTCAGAAGAGTGAGAATGAGTAGCATGTTTCTAGTGGTTTTTCTAGAATTGGGTTTCCATGTTAAATCATTTTTTCAAATGTGTCATTGAATCTATTATGTTTCATGTTTACATTTCTACAAAGTTTATTTTAAAGTAACCTACAAGTTTAAGTGATTTTATGATCTAATGGATGCATGCATGATGAAAATGTTTTATGGATATGGGTTTAGTATGCTATGAAATTTTTTAATTGTACATCTAGACATTGAATAATAGATTCACCCCCTTCTCAGTTATTCTAAAGAATTCCAACACTATCCACTTGTATGGATTCAATACCCATAATTATATGTGGAGGTGAGTTTGATTGTCATGTCTATGTCTCCTCAACATCTTGTTCCCCATTAGATGGTGTATTGTCTTCCATGTAGACTAGATTGTTTGATTGTGGTTACACACTCTTCTTTGTGACTTGAGGTACATAAGTCATGTATTTCACTATGGCTTCCTATGTTTCTTTCTTGACCTCTTCATAATTGCCTCCCATCATAAGAATTGCTCTTCTTTTATTCCTCAGAAAGGTTTCAATGCCCTCAAAATTTTAATCAAATCTTATGTTGTGTTTAGTTTTCACAATTTATTAATCATGCTCTCTCTCTCAATATAGTGTCTTCTTCTACCACTTTCTTCTTTCCATTTAGTAGCCTGTTGTGAAGATATTTTGGGATCTTATCTTGTATGAAATCAAATCTTTTATTTCTTAAGATCATGTACCTTACAATAGCATTCTCTAGTTGTCTTCTATCAATATTGTTATACAAGCTATAATACTTATTCAATTATACAAAATTATCATCATTAATAATCTACATATTCAAAATCTCTACTTGTTCTTTCCATGCTATCTTTCCTACTAGTTTCCTTCCTTCTTATATTGCTTGCTCAACTAGTTTTTCCTTAGATTCATTATTAGATGCCTTAGAATTTTTGATGATTTGTAATGCCTTTCTTTTTTTCCTAGGTTCACTAGTAGTTTGCTTGAACCTTTTTTTGGAGGTTGGTGTAGATTCTTTCTTTTCTTTCACCAATCTCTCATATTTTCTTTGCACAATAGGAGTTGCATCCTCTCTTTGGTTGATTATGATGTATTCTAACTGGTTGCACTTGTGTAACTTCTGTATAGGGTGCACTGGGTATTTGTGTACTAGATCCTACAACTATTATACCTTCAGATGGTGTTCCAACAACAATTGGTGTTTTTTCTATCATCCTAATCTATCCACTAGCTTTCATCTCAAGTGAAATGCCTTTAATATCATTAAAATATTCTCTAGTCATACCGAATTCCTTGAGAAAGGAATCTATCTTCTTCTCCACATTCTTCTTGATTTCCTTGCTATGAAGTTTAGAATGTACTTCCCTTACTTTTTCTTCATATGTACCCCATCTAGGGAATTCAATATCCTTCTCTGACTACAATATGATCCACGCAATACCCTTCTATGAGTTCTTCACTCATTTCATATCTCATTGGTTCAATGAATTTCACCCTAGGTTCAACTTATTCCATATAGGTAGTATATGTTCCCACCATGAAACATATATCATCTTTATACTTTTCCACCATGGAAGAATGGATTCTATATCTTTGTCTCATTTCATTCTAAAATTTCTTCATCATTCTATCAATAGAAATGTCTCTGAAATTCTCCAATCTAGCCCTATAAAAATGTGTTACGAACTTCATAGAACATTCATCACTTTCCCAACTAGTCATACTGGGGAACTATTTGGTTGCATAGATATGTGTTGAGCTTCATTCTAGAACCACAGAGAAGTTGGCATGGAACCAGTGTTAATCGAGCTCACTCGATTACCATTGGAATTTAGTTTAGGATGTAATGTTAACTAAGCTCACTTGGCTACCAAAGGAAGTCTAAAGAAAGTCTTTTTGAGTTAGTGTTGACCAAGCTAGGTTGACTAATGAAGGATTTACTTGAATCAACATATTTAGTTTGGTGAATATATCTGTTAATTCTAGCAAAATCAAGGATTTAATATTGAATATTTGAAGGTATATTCAAGCTGACTTGACAAGGAAAAATATATAAGGTCAAGTTGTGGAATTGAAGGAGAGAAGCATGTGATTGAAAAGATAAACCAAGGAAGTAAATTGGAAGGATAGCAAAGTATCTTAAGCTTACCGAGCTACATTAAACATTTTCATTAGGAAGGATCAAGTATTCGGGCCAAAGTAGAGATCTAAAATCATCAATACACTTGCATCAACAATCAAGTCATATCATTGTCACTCTCTAATAATTGTAACATTATATCAAATTTCTTAATAGAGTTAGCTTAATAGCTATTTGCCAAATCCTCTAACAAGGTGGCATTTCTAGATTGAAGTGTCTAAAGATCTCTAAAAAGGCCACTCTTAACAAGATGTTTAAATCCTCTAATAGGGTCACACCTAGCTGTGTATTTTGTAACTATTAATATGGTTTTTTCCTAATAGTGCTCACTTTATAAGAGTGAAAAATAGTAACTAGTTGCAATTGGTGGTTTTTTCCAAATGGGTTTCCAAGTTAAATCTTGGTGTCATATGTGTTCATTTTATTTACTTTATGATTCTAAAACTAAGATAATTTAAGGTTAATGACATTAAACATTTTAAGAAGCATTAATTTTAGTGCTAACTAAGTTACAATAGTATTTTTAGTTTCAATAGAGTCTAGTTTTGTTTCTTATTGACATCTAAGGGATCTAGGATTTGTTCTTGTGGTAACTAATTCACCTCTCCCCACTAAATTACACCTTTTATATTTCCAATAATTAGTATTAGAGTTTTTGGTGCTTGTAGAGAAGGTTTTAAGGACCTAATATAAAGATCAAGATGACTTACAGAAGGGAAATTTCTAAGTTGAACCGAGATAACTTTAATGCATGGACGGAACTCATGAGATTGTATCTAGCAACCATTGGAGACTTAGGCCTAAAGATGAAATAATGGTAAGAAAGTTTCTCAAAACACTTGTTCCTATATATGCATTTAGAGTTTCAGCAATTCAAGAGATGAGATGCAATCCTAAGAATAATATAACATTGGATGCAGTAATGAGAAGGTTGATAACATCTGAGTTAGACATCTATGACAACTATGTTCCTAACACTAGCAACCTTGAGTCTACATTTCAAGCCAAGGTATCACTTAAAAGTAAAGATGTAAAATCTAAAAGGCAATATGATAGTGAGAAAGAAGATGGTTTTGATGAAGATCTTGAAGTCATTGAAGCATTACTTGCAAGAATATTCCCCAAGGGCAAAGGAAAGTACAAAGGTAAAATTCCTTTAATATACTTTTCTTGTGAAGAGGTTGGTCACATTGTTGCAAGGTGTCCAAATAGAGAAAGGAAAGAAGAAAAGAAACATGATAAACAAAAAGGAAAGAAGGATTTCAAAAGATACAATGACTACAAGGACAAAGGTAAGAAATCTTGTTACTTTTCTAAAGATTCTAATAGTAGTAAAGAAGATGAAATGGTCTATATTGCTATCAAGGATGAGTCAAATGCTTATAATGATAAGATGCCACTTATCTCACATGTTAGTTAGAATGATACATGGATCATTGATCATGATTATTCTCACCATATGATTTGAAAAAAAACTAAATTTGAGAACTTGGTACTCTATGATGGTGGAAGTGTTAGATTTGGAAATGATGAACCATGTTATGTGAACGGTAATGGTTGTATTGCAAAAACCAATGATCTTTGATGTGATAATACTTATTAGGTTGAAAAATTAAAGCATAATATACTTAGTGTGGATAAATAAATTATAATATATTCAAGGTATAATTCATGAATGGAAAGGCCAATCTGTTGGAAGGGAAAGGAAATATGGTTGGAACTAGCAAGCAAACAAAAGGTAACTTATTCTACCTAGATCTAAATGAAAGTTCATATTTCCTAGCTCAAGTAGAAGAAAGTTGGTTATGACATAAAAGGTTATGTCATGTGAACTTTGATAATTTGGTCAACATAAGCAATAACAATAGGGTTAGAGAAATTCCAAAACTCAAGAAACTAGACATAGGTACGTGGAAGAATTGTCAAATTGGTAAAATGGGAAAGACAAGTTTTAAAGAAAAACCTATCATTTTGAAGAAGTCTTGGAGTTGGTTCATATAGACCTTTTTGGACCTATTGGCACATAAATCTATATAGGAGATATGTAATTTATTTTATTTATTGATGATTATTCTAGAGTGATGATTGTTATCTACCTAAAGGATAAATTAAAAGCTTTTCAAAAGTTCAAATGGTATCTGGAAAGAGTGGAGAAAGAAACTGAAATATTCGAGATTAGACAAAGGAAGAGAACTCATTTCTAATGAATTCAATGAATTCTATAATGAAACATGAATTAAAAGATTGGTATCTACACTTAGTACAACTCAATAGAATGACATAGCTAAAACAAGGGATAGATCAATCATGGATT
This sequence comes from Cupressus sempervirens, assembly GCA_028749045.1. Classification (NCBI taxonomy): domain Eukaryota; kingdom Viridiplantae; phylum Streptophyta; class Pinopsida; order Cupressales; family Cupressaceae; genus Cupressus; species Cupressus sempervirens. The sequence goes on along the minus strand of CM053789.1, from coordinate 124,002,678 downwards.
GTGCAAGAACCCTAATGATAAAGAAGAATGTTGCTATCAAGTATTGAAAGGAAGAAACTAAAATTGTAGTTCATGCCTTGAACTGAGTTCAATTGAAGAAAGATTCAACTAAAACACTTTATTAATTTTGTATGGCTATAAACTCAATGTGTGTTATTTCAAAGTATTTGGAAGCAAATGTTATATTTTGGAGTCAAGAAAAGATAAATTTGATGTGAGAAGTGATGAAGGAATATTTCTTGGATACTCAAATAAGAGTAAAGAATACAAATGTTTGAATCTATCTACTCATAATGTTATATAAAGTGCAGATGTTAAGATTGATGAGTTTGTAGAAAAGAATCAAGACCAAAGTAGTAAGGAAATTGAAGACTATAGTAACTTTTTTTTACTACGAGTGTGATATTGTACCTAAAAATAAAATATTTGGGACTCAATAGTCTTCACCATCTGAGTCCCCCTCCAATTCAACTCGAGTTATTAGAAGCACCCAAGTGATAAGAAGGACCCAAGGTTCAACAAGTGGAAACTGAGTCACAGTCTTATGGACCTGAGTCATAGTTAGTGGGACCCAAGCATGATTCAAAAGATCATGTTGAACAGAGTGAATCTAGAATGGAGCCCAAAGTTGATAGATAGGTCAGAAGGAATCATGAACCTAAGAAAATTATTGGAGATTAGTTAGTTGGTAGAATGACAAGGAACAAACTAAAAGGTATGTTTTCTCTTACTAAATTTGAACCTAGAACAATTAAAGATGCATTAGAAAATAAAAGTTAGATTGAAGTTATGAATGAATAAATTGATTAGATAGAAAGGAATAAGACTTGGACTCTTGTTCCTAGACCCAAGGATAAAAAATGTAATTAGTACAAAATAGAAATTTAGAAATAAGTCGAATGAGAATGGAGAATTTCCAAGGAGCAAAGCAAGGCTAGTTTGCAAGGGTTATGCTCAAGAGGAGGATATTGACTATGGAGAAACTTTTTCTCCTATTTCTAGACTTGAAGGTGTTAGAACACTCCTTGGATATGTAGCACACAAAGTATTCAATGTATATTAGATGGATGTGAATTCAACATCCCTGAATGAAATCTCAGAAGAGAAAGTCTACATTAAGAAACCAAAAGGTTTCATTGATCCTAGCAAAAGGGACATGGTTTATAGATTACACAAATCTTTGTATGGTTTCAAACAAGCCCCTAGAGCTTGGTATGAGATATTGCACAAGTATCTCATAAAGATTGTTTTTCAAAGAACTAATGATAACAACAACCTATACATCAAAGAAGGACCATATAAGAAAATTTTGTTGGCAATTTTTTTTGTGGATGATAAATTGTTTACAAGAAATGATGATTTATGAATTTTTTTATAGAAAATGAGTAAGGAATTTGAGATGTCAATGTTTGGAGAAATAAAATTCTTTGTTGGCTTGTAGATTCAATAAAAGAAGGATGGTATCTATATTTCTAAATCAAAGTACATCGACGAGATACTGAAGAAATTTGGAATGGGGGATTCTAGAGTAGTTGGAACACCTATGTCTACTAGACATAAACTTTCCAAAGATGATGATTCAAAAGTGGTAGATAAGACTACATATAGATAAATGATTGGAAAATTTAAGTATGTGGTGCATACAAGACCTAATATAACATTAGCAGTTGGAATGGTGGTAAGATTCGCTACAAATCCAAAAGAAAATCACGTGATGGAAATAAAAAGAATCATGAGGTATCTAAAGGATACTAAAGATTATAGTTTGTGGTATAAAAGGGAGGATAATTTTGAATTGAAAGAATTCACTAATGCTGATTGTGCAAGAAGCATTGATGATAGAAAAAGGACTGGTGGTGGAGCATTCTTTCTTGGAAAGAGGCAAATAATTTGGATAAGCAAGAAGCAAAATTGTATCTCTCAGTCAATTGTTCAAATATTGTTTAGTTCAAACAATTTTTTATAGGTATAAAGGAAGAGATCAAGGATCCTATTGTTATTTTACATGATAACACTAGTGTAATTAACATTTCCAAGAATCCTGTGTTGCATACCAAAACCAAGCACATTGAAATAAAGTATCATTTCTTGAGAGAATTTGTTTAAGAGAAGGAAGTATGATTGGAATATTTGAATACAAAAGAATAGATTAAAAACATATTCACCACGCCATTACCTAAGGATGCATTTTTTTTTAAATCTTAGAGGTAAGCTAGTAGTCATTCCCCTATCTGAAGCTCACTAATAAGATTTTAGTGATACATCAACCAAGCATGTTGAAGATTGGTCAAGTTGATGTTGTATTCTAAAGGATAGATTGCATATGAATCAATACATCAAAGTAAATGGAAGTTCATTGATTATTGTCTTTGGCATAAGATGCCAAAGAGGGTGAATTTTCTGTCATATAGTATAGAGAAATTTTATGTTTGATAAGAAGAGTTTACTATGAAATTTATGTTTGCATGAGATGTCAAAGTTTTTTGTCAAGTCAACTAAAGAGGGAGATTTTCCTATCATATTCTTTATATATGTCAGAGATGTTAAAGAGGGAGAATGAACTTGAGTTGATATAAAATAGAGAGAGTTTGATATTGTAGTCACTGCAATCAAAGTAATCAGAGAATCATTTTAGAGGGAGAGATTGATGTTAGAGGAGTTCTCATGCATGATAATTAGAATGAAACTAAGGATATTATCCTTACCTTTTATTTTTCTCTAAAATTTCATTTTATTATGACATGTTGTGTTGCCATAAATGCCAAAGAGGGAGATTGTTGGAAAAAATTGTTCAATTGTATATCATCTTTGATGTTACACAAAATCTCAAAACTTTGCTAGTCAATACCTTCTAAGAATTCCAAAGTAAACCAAATTTAGAGATATTATGTGTTCAACTTCACTCAAGAACCAAAGAGAAGTTGGCATGGAATGAATGTTAACCGAGATCACATGGTTACCAAAGGATTTCAGTTTAGGATGCAGTGTCAACTGAGCTCACTCTGTTACCAAATGAAGTCTAAAGAAATTCTTTTCTGAGTTAGTGTTGACCAAGCTGGGTCAACTAATGAAAGAGTTTCTTCAATCAACATATTTAATTTGATGAATTTATCTATTAAGTCTAACCAACTTAAGGGATGAATATTTAATATTTAAAGGTATATTCAAGACAACTTGACAATGAAAAAGATATAAGTTCAAGTTGTTGAATTGAAAGAGAGAAACATGGGATTGAAAAGATAAACAAAGGAAATGAATTGGAAGGATAGAAGAGTATCTCAAGTTTATCGAGCTATATTGAAGATTTTGATTAGGTATGATCAAGTATTCAAGCTAAAACAAAGATTTGAAATTACCAATATAGTTGCATTAGCTATATGTTCATATCATTGTTACTCTCTAATAATTGTAGTAGTGCATCAAATCTCTTAACATTTGCCAAATCCTTTAACAAGGTGGCATTTCTAATTGAAGTTTCTAAAGAACTCCAAGGCAACTCCTAATAGGGTGATTAAATCCTCTAACAAGGTTGCACCTAATAGTGTGTAGTGTAACCTTTAACAAGGTTGACTCCTAACAGGGCTCACTTCAAAAGAGTGAAAAATAGTAACTAGATGCAATTGGTGGTTTTTCCCTAATTGTATTTCCACGTTAAATCCTACTGTCATGTGTTCATGTTATTTACTTTATGATTCAAAAAATAAGTTAGTTTAAGGTTAATCACATTAAACATCTTAAGAAGAATTTATTTTAGTTCTAACCATGTTACAACATTATTTTCAATTTCAATAGAGTTTAATTTTTTTTGTGTTGACATCTAAAGGATTCGAGATTATTTTTTGTGGTAACTAATTCACCCCTCCCCTCTCAATTAATCCTCTTATATTTCCAATAGTATTTTGATAATTTTATGGATCTATAAATCATTTTATCTCTTCTATCTCTTTTGGTTTCTATTCTTTGTATTGTTTCTAGCTATGTTTACTCTTGTAGGTGACTTTTGATAGTTGGGTGTGCCTTTGGCGCTAGTTATCTCATGTCCTCCCTATGTTAGATGGTATCAAAGCTTGAGGTTCATCCTTATAGAGATTAGAATGAGTAGAACCCTAAGTTGATTTAGTTATGGTTTGGAAGACCTGAGGATTTCACCTACAACTCGCAAAGGGTTATGATCTTATAGGAACCTAATTTTAAAGATGGTTCAAGGTAGAGGAAATGCTGACAATACCATATTGGATATATTGAGACAAATATCAGCTAAATTAGATTTTGTGGAGACAACATAGAGGAGATGAGTGCATCTTGATGATGTGAGTGATGATGAAGTAATGATACCAAACCCTATAGAACCTGGAGAACAAGATGAGGCAAGATTATTGAGAGTATTATGTAGGGAAATTTCAAAACTTATTTTAGGAGTTGTTCCTTATGACAAAAAATTGAGTACCAATGTTGTGTTGGATTGTATCTTTGAAATAGAGAAGTCTTTTGAGTATGAAAATAATCCTAATATTAAGAATGTGAAAATTTTAGTTACTAGGTTGAAAGGCCATGCTTCATTATCATGGGAGCATTTTCAAACTGACAAACAAAGGAGAGGAAAAGAGAAGATTATGACTTGGCAAAAAATGGTGAACAAGGTAAAGAAAAAATTCCTTCTTGTTGATTACCAAGTTAGCTTGTTAAGATGTTGGAAATGATTGAAAAGATCATGAATGAAGAATAATGGAACCAGTAAAGAATGTTTCAATCATTGGTTTTTCATTGATGTCAAACTTGCTACTTGTAGGAATGACAATTTCTTAAGTGATCAAAATACTATCGATTGGTTGATTGACAAGGAGGTGATAATCAATAAAGATGTAACTAGAGTACGTAGAGAAAGGTTGAAGTTATGATATTGTAATGAAGTATAAGGATCAGCTAAGTTATTGATGAAATAGTGTATTGATGACATACTCTAAGACATAGAGGATGGACACACTGAGACACATGATGTAAGGATTAAATAAGTTCTAGTTAGTGCCAAATAGATTCTCAGTTAAAGCTAGGAAAGTTCAACTTAGTGTGTGCGAAGTGATCTTCGGCTGTCGAGTAGTCTTCAGGTACCGAGTGAAGATTAGGGGCTGAGTAGCAAAAAAAGATAATGGGTGCCGAGTGATCTTCAGGTGCCAAGTGAAGATCAGAAGCCGAGTATCACAGAATTTCTTTAGGTGCCGAGCACCGGTAAACAATAATAGAAGCCGAGTAACACAGAAGGAGCCGAGCATCAATAAAGCAATGATGCTGAGTTGTTGCATTATTTGTTAAAGTCAAAGATTCACCAAATCAATAGTGATAAGTTTGTTACATCGAATTTTGTGAATTAGTTGGATGATAAGGATGATGAGTAGATGTCACAAAGTTCTATGTAATGCATGAAAACCATTTTCAAGGTGAATGCTAATGGATTTATCATGAAGTTTGTAGAAGAAACAATTTGGAGGGAAAACAATATCATTTTCTCAAGAGAAAATTAAGATTTGAGCAGGAAATCGAGAACATAACTTGTTTATAAGGAATTGCAGGTCAAGAGATCAAATGCACATGTATGAGAGGGAGTTGGTCATAAGTGTGGTCATGCAAAGAAACAAAGAAGAGTTTGAACAGAGCATCAAGACTCTGAGTTGATCAAGTGACCATAGAGTGCATTGGCATAACAAGTGGAAGAACTCAAGGAGACAGATCTTGAAGGGTGAACAAGTTGTCAGTACTGCAAGGGAGGAAAGCCAAGCAAAGAAAGGAACTAAAGAAGTGATCTAAAATCTGCACAGTTAGGGTTGCAATCTATATTAGGTCAAAACCCTTCTAATACTTTCTTACCATTGTATTAGATATTGAAACCCTACATTGCTAGGTTAGTTTAAAAGCTAGGTGGAAAAGCCTCAGGAAAATTATAAAGGGATCCCTAGGAGAAAGATAAAGAGATCCTTAAGAGAAGGATAAGAGATCCTTAGAGAGGGATGAAAGATTCTTTTGAGAAGGTGACTAAAAATCTCATGGACTTGGGTGAGCCTAACAAATCTATGTAAATCCTTTAACAAGGTGACATTCTAAGTTAAATGTTTTAAAATCCTTTAACAGGGTCACATCTTACAATGTGTAAAGCCTTTAACAGGGCAGACCATCAGAAGTGGTTGAAATCAATTGCGTAGTTATTTTGTGGGTATCATCCCCACTCCAATTTTACCTTCTTATTTTTGGAGGGTTTCTAGGTTATCAAATCCTTAGTGTTATGGTGTGATGCATGTTTAGTTTTCATGGTTGTTTAATGTTCAATTGCATGCATGATAATTTTAGTTATGTTCCATTAAGGATTTGTAGAAAAACATGTATTGGACATCATTGGACCTTGGATAATTGATTCACCCCCCCTCTTAGTTATTCTGAATAATTCTAACAATTGGTATTAGAGCCCACTACTAATTTGTTTCAAGGTACTAGCAGCAGGAAGATCAAGATGTCCAAGAGAGAAGTTCCCAATCTAAACAAAGACAACTTTGTTGCATGGCAAAGTCTGATGAAGCTACACCTCGGGTCAATAGGTGACTATGCATAGACCTCAATCATAGCTGATCATGTAGACCCTATAGGACCCCTCACTATAGATGACATGAGCAAGAAGAAGGAGCACAATCAAGCAGTGTTAGA